>SRMA01024026.1:0-244043 GCA_007224835.1 Danionella cerebrum
ATGGAATCCAGACTAATTCACTGGGAATCTTGTGCCATGCTAAAGCTAGTTGCCAGGTAGAGTTACAATTTGATGGTGTGCTTTGCTGAATGAATAAAAATAATTTGGGTTATGAATGTGAGATATTGGAGGAGATGTAAATGTTTAGAATTTTTTACGATTTTGAAGTCATGAAAATAATTTACGAGGCTTGATTTTTAAAAATGCATGTTGACATTCATAATGCCATAACAGGTGGCTTAGAAAGCTTATTTTCCCTGACAGTTCATGCTGAGTTTTTCTGTTATCAGGAAATCTCTGATACAGTAGTTTCACAAAAGAGATTCCACAGGGGTCGAAAGATATACAAGCTCAAACTTCTGTCAAGATGAGCATCCTTTTCTCTCATCTGGATAACACACGGAGAGACACGCACACAGAGAGACTTACACATTTCCATCATGGTGACACAGGGATTAAAGGAGAGTGTCCTATATTTTCAGAGATCATGGGAACGCTTAAGCTCTAACAGAGGGCGGGGGTGCACCGAAATCTCTTATTGGTAAGAGCATCTACTCTCAGCTTTGGATATTTGGGAATAACAGTTATAAATAGACCCTGGCATAGTAATCATGATTTACCTTCTCACTCTAATTACACACTTTCATGGTCACGCAAGGTCATTCCGCTTGCACCACTGTTTTTGATATTCTCATCACATTTCTACTCTCACCGTTGGATTAAAGTAGGCTCATAAATGCTTGCCTTGAAAAACACAAATTTTTTATGTATAATAAGACTTTTATACATAAAACAGTGATTTGTATCAATCCCTGGAAGAAAAAAAAGATACAAAATAATGTCAAAACATTCCCTTGCTCTTCAAATATTTAAATGTAATAGGGAGGCTAATAATTTTGTCTTCATCTGTTTAGGAATTCTAGTAATCAGAGATCCACATTCTGCAAGAGTTTATTCGCTGTTAAAATACACTAAACTCTATATAAATATGAATGAATTAATTCATCTTCTAACCCTTTCAGGGTCACAGGGGTCTGCTCATCTCCAGCTCACATCAGGCGAGAAGCGGGGGTACACCCTGGACAGGTCGCCAGTCCATCGCAGGGCAACATTCATGTGATACAGATCCTGCAGTGCTTTAGACAATTTTGGTTTTAAATTGCCAAAGATAAAAAACGGATGACTGAAAGTTTGCCGGTCAAAATAAAATACAAATTAAATTAAAAGGCTGAGCACCTCTGGAGCCATTAGGTGCGTTCGACTTAATGCGGCGCTGCGCAGACCGATCGGCGGCTGACTTGAAGTAGTGCATGCCGGTTAGAAATTCTGTCCGACTTGAACCGGCGCTGACGTCACGTGACGTTCACGTGTGGCATCAAAGTAACGCGAGAGCGTTTCGATAACAGCCGGCTTGCTCAGCCAGAGCAGCGTTTTAGGAGCGACTGCGCCAGGATATGATGACGTCACAGCTTCTCATGATTGGCCACATTCACCACATGACGATGATCACGTGTGTTTCGTGCTTCAAGCCATACAATTGCATAAAAAATCAATTTGCATACCATTTCGTAAATAGTTTACGATCTTTTGACTGCAGTACATTTTTTTCCCTTAAATTATTTTTATTGGATTTGTGCATAAGTTTATTATTGTCTTTTTTTCATACAGACCACCTATAGTATTCAGCTGCATATTTGAGTAATATTTTTTATGGAATAACTAAAATGTCAGTAATTTAATGTAATGTGGTTTTAATGTGGTACATTAAATGTAATCCAGTTCATCTGCGACAAAGTAGGCAAACGTCATGTTTCAGGAAGCAACGAGATCTCAAACGTGTCCGACTTGAAGGCTCCGTTTTCAGCTCCTCCCCGGCTACTTTCGGCTAATCTCGACGATCGGTCTGCGCAGCGCAGCATGGGCTCGAACGCACCTATTGTCTCTCAGTGGCCAGCTCCTTGCAATATTCACCACGACAAATCCTTTTTTAGAAGATGTGGCGAGAAATGTAACATTTACAAAATACAAGCAAAAAAAATATTAATGAATTATATATTTATATGCCTTAAGATAAGACTGATGGAGTTTGGAGGTGAAAAGCTCTTGGAGTTTGTTGGGGGGGGGGGGTCATATATGTTTTTCAGGCATATAGTGTCGTTTTAGATCACACTCAAGTAACAATTTTACCTACAGTTGGATTGTAAGCGCAGTATTGGTCATAAAAAACCTCATAGAAATTTGACTTGGCATCTTGGCTGTGCCTAACGCCCTGATATTCACCTGTGTCTTTAAGAGCCCCCTCCTTCTTTCCGACCAACCCCCTTCAGTGTGTCATACTCCATGCGCACTGCCACCATTTGTTTTCATTGTCAAAGCGCCACTACATTTTCTTAGTAAAAACATTAAAATCGTGTTTTTGCAAAATGGCAACTGAGGATGCTGTACAAGCCCATACACACGATCCTACATCGACCCAGAAAGTGAGTCACTCATCACTTTAAAAGCTTTATCACTCATGGGAAATTTGAACCCGATCAGACAATACATTGTTAATGTAAAGACGCTGAGGCAAGAGGCATTGGGGAATCCATGTGCTGAAGTTTATTAAAGCACACAGTGAGAAAAGGAGCAGTATTCAAAATGGCGGCGCCGTGCGGCAGCACATGTGCCAGCAAACACTCACACTAACACCGTTCAGGAAGGTCAAGAGGCAGGCAAGGGTCAGAATCTAAATAACAATCCAACAGGCAACAAATCAATATCAGAATCCAAAGTGGTAATCCAAAAGTCCAGGCAAAACAGGTCAAAATAAACAGGCAGGTAAGTCAGACAGAAGCCGCTTGGCATGCAACACAGGTTGGCAATACTTCGCACTGTAGGTAGTGGAGGGCTTGACTTAAATACCCTCCCAACAGGAAGTGATGCAGCAAGGGTTAGAACTCTGGAGAGGGAGCCCTCTGCTGGCGTGGAGTTACAGTTAATAACAACTTCCTGTTTATGTGAAAAGTTGGACTTTCAATGAGCAACGTTCTCATATAGTTTAACAAAGTCAAAAATGCTTCGGAATTTAACAACCCAAATGATTTAAGACTAAATGAGTTTCGAGATGAACGGATAAAATCTCTAGGAGTTCATAAAAATACTACACAAACAAAGTTGCCATTTTTTGCGACCTTTCTGACGTGCGTTTAGTTTTAGTCAGGATTCTATGCACTCTTTTATAAATGAGACCCCAGAACAGTTCAAATATCTTCCCACACCCCTTGCATCACTCCATACCATCCAGAGCATACCCACACTAGCCCAGAGCATGCCATCTGAAGGTCATTATCTGATGAAGCTCTCAGCACATGTGAGTGTCTCTGTGTTTTCATGACTGTGCTGTTAAGCCTTTTCCCTTCAGGCAGAGTCACGCTCTGTTCAGACTCATTTATCCGCATTCTGCCTCTATTAAACCTCAGAGGTCACACACAGCGTACTATTAACAAAATAAAAAACACGACTTTCATTCATATATCAGGATGTTTTTTTTCAAATGGAAGAAAATCTCATTTGAACTTTCTGAAGTGTTTCCAATCGTTCTCCAGGGTCATGTCACAGAGCAGATTAAGGGAAACGTTGGTTATGTATCTTAATGAACCTTGTAAATTCATGCATTGACCCTATACAGGGTTTTTTCATCTGACATTCGCAATACTCACACACAAACTGTGACTCAGCTGTCTGACCTTACCACTCTGTGAAAATCCATTAGGGACTCGTGACTCAGAGCTTACTGTAATATTCTTTCCCAGGGAAATAGAAAATAATCCCATATGGTGCACAGGACAAGAATTACAGGACATTTTCTCACTTGCCAGCTCATGTTTTTGTTGTCTTCATCTGTATAATCTATGACAGTGAGTTAATACACATCTGTCTGTAGCATTGGTTAAAATACAAGCTTTGTTGATTAGAACACAGTTGTGCTCAGAAATTGACATACTTTGATTTCTTTGCCATAACTGGAACTGTACACATACAGAGTGAGAAAAAGGGCCCAGAAAATTACACTGGATCTCTCACATCCGAGCAATAAACTTTTGACGTCTGGCCGACGCTACAGAGCAATGAGAACCAGGACAGCCAAACACAAGAAAAGTTTCTTTCCTCAGGCAATCTACCTCCTGAACACTTAAACGCTCTACTCAGCAATATATATAAAAACAATTTCAGTGCAATATCATTCTGCAATTCATCTTCTGTGCAATATCACTCATCTATTTATTTATATCTATTTATTTCTCGTGTTAAATGCTTGTAAATGCTTCTTATTTATTTCCTATTTTTTTCTTCTCTTCCTGTCGATTAGAAATGTGCAACTGGTAGCTTCTGTCACCAAAACAAATTCCTTGTAAGTACAAACCTACTTGGCAATAAAGCTCTTTCTGATTCTGATAATAGTTGGGTGAAATCATTTATTGTCATACAACTAAGTTTACTTATTTTAAATCCTACTGACAACTTTCCAAATGGCCCGGGAAACTTTACATACCCTGGAGATTCTGGCCTGATAACAATAATAAAAACGGACTCAAAAAGGTTTGAGTGGCTGGTAAAGGTAACCATCGTCACCCTTAACCTGTTTTATAATCAGAAAAAGTTTCTGAGTTTACGGTTTCTGAAATTTCTGAATTCTGAGCTGTCAAAGGATCCACAGGAAAAGGTAGTTAAACCGTTTAAAACAAAAAAGAGATGTCCAAGGAACCGGGAATGCCAATCAGAAATGCCAGTAGCTCAGTGGCCTTCCAGTTAGAAGGTTGTCAGTTCGAGGCTTGCCGGGTGACCTTCCTGGAAGGAGTTTGCATGTTCTCCCCGTGCTTGCATGGGTTTCCTCCGGGTACTCCGGTTTCCCCCACAATCCCCATAACATGTGGTTAGGTTAATTAAGGGTTGGTGCTTGTCTATTTACATGGCAGTGTTGTCATAGTAGCCTGATGTCAAACTTGGAGTAGTTTGTAATCCGAGCATCATTTGCATTATGCATAATAAGCTATTTTACAAATGCTAAAGTAAAAGATGCAAAGGGTCGAAATCAAGCCGCAAAGTCTGTCCTTTTAGATCATGTTGTCCCAGATTATGTATGTGATTAATGAGAGGCCCACATGAGGTTATCATTTTCAGCTGGTGCGGACCAGAGAGAGTGTGGTGAGAATGAGAACTAAAACTGCAGATGATTGCAACAATGTATCAGTTGTTCCAAATAAACAAACTAGAGATGTGGTAGCACTCTTAGTAAAAATTGATGGAAGATGAACGCACCATGTTTTCAAAGGATACCCAGAGAAAAATTTGTACTCTTCAGACCGGAATCTGCGAATGGGAAACACGACAATGATCCAAAACACAAGGCCAAGCCCACTTTTTATTGATTCCACCAGAACAATGTGAAGGTTCTGGAGTGACCACCTCAGTCTCCTGACCTCAATATCATTGAATGGTGGAGAGAACTCAAACGTGCAGTTCATGCAATAATTTACAAGAGTTGGATGCTTTTTGCCAAGAAGAATGTTCTGCTTTACCATCAGAGAAGATAAAGAACCTCATCGACAACTACCTCAAGAGTCAGCTTTTGATCAGGGTAATTTGGAAAGTTTCTGATGTCATTATGTTTTAAAAAGTGTAAACACAGTTGTTTGTCAATAAATGACTTCACCCATTTGCCAGGGTATGTAAACTTGTGAACACAACAGTATTGAATAAATTCAATGTGATGCTTGAGAGTTATGCATGTAACTTTTTTCAGATTAAAATACTTCAAAACTTTAATGCTAAACTATGATCAATAATAAGCTGAGCCACTTTGAAACTGTGTTCATGAAAGTAGGAGAATGGTCTTTGTCACTTGTAAATGTTGAAGAGGTAAACACTGAGTAAGCCATCAACTTCAGCAGGGCTAAATTTAGAGCTGGAGTCAGAGGGGGGTTTCTCCCAAGGTCACAGTGGAGTGAGCACACAACTCAAAGGCTCATCAGGGCTCACGTATGGTGCCCCCCCCCCCTCTCTTTAGATACAGATCTGTTGAAACCGCAGGCATCCCTGAAGACTGAAGAGTTAGAGTTTAAAAGGTCTGACTCCTGTACTATCAGGATTTTTTGCAGCCTGCTACAGTATGTCTCGATTTGCGGGAAGGTTTCAGATTTGCAGTGCTTTAAGCTGAAGGACAAACTCTTGCATACATAGGATTTTTGACAATACTGCCTTTTTAACCATAAACCCATAATCTAAAGGGTACCCAAGGGAGTTTTTTTACTTAACTACATTACCCTAACGACCACTTAAATCTAAAAACAAGCTATTCTTAAATTGCTGTTTGTGATGTAACAAACATTTAATATCCCGCCCACTAATGTGCTTTGTTGTCTGCTAATGATGCCGTTGTGTTGTCCAGTAATTTTTACCAGTGTTTGACAGGTAACAAAGAGCAGTTTTACAAAATATTTAGAAATTTGTGTTACAATGAATTTGTTTTAAAATGTCAACACGTGTCCTGGCCTGTGGTATTGTGGATGGCGCGCAGGACATGTATGTAAGTGGGGATGCGAGTCCCGAGCCTGTCATCTTTCCCATCCCACCCCATTCTCTCTCCGCCTTGCTTCCTGTCTCTCTCTCTACTATCCTATCTGGTAAATGAAAAACCAATAAAGGCTGTGGCCGCAAAAATGATAATAAAAAAAAAAAGTCAATATGTAAATAGATGTCAATGTCCCTTGGAAAATCAGTAATGATGAAAACACTGAGAGTAAAATGTGTTTTTGTGCAATAAAAAGGAATTTCAGGGTATTTTTGTGGTTTTCCAGCATTTTTAATGAATTGTTTTCAATGGTTTCCTTGGAAATAAAGTTACATGTTTGTATTCAACAATCCATCCATCCATCCATTAAACCCACGCATCCATCCGTCCATCCACCTATCCATCCATCAACCCATCCATCCACCTATCCATCCATCCATCCACCTCCCATCCACCTATCCATCCATCTATCCATTAAAGCCATTCATCCATCCATTTACAAAAACATGTTTGTTAAATTAAATCAATTAAAAGAATAACTAAAACTGTATTGTGTCCAAAGATAACTGAAATCATAGATGCAGTTCTCTTTATTTTTGTCTTTGTTCATGTATTTACAACCCTTTCACATGGGAAAAAAAAATATTTATATTTATAGCAGTTTATCGTCCCCTGGTGACATCAGGGTATACTTCCTTTTCATCTTTATAGTTGACTTGTGCTTACATCTCGTTCTCAACGTGACATAAAGCAAAATGGCTGACGTTGGAAGAAAGCGGAAGAGTCCTATATGGGATTTCTTTTAATTTGGCAGAGGGGCGGATAACATCAAGTTCCTTATTAAGAAAGCTTCTTTAGTAGCTTACTAGCTTTCTCTTTCTTACTAGCAACTCTATTTTAATATGAACTAAGTTAAGTGAAACCAAAACCAGTGTAGACATGTGGATTGGCTACTGTACTGTTCAATGTGATTCCTGAGAAAAGCCAAAACAAAGCCGCTCTACATCTTTACACGAAAAAAGCTCACAGCATGGATTAGTTTTGAGGAGGTCAAGAGGTGTTTATTGTGATGCAGGATATTGAATCTGAGAGGTTTGCATTGTGCCTGTGTCTTCATACTAACATTATTATACCCATGTTTATAATCATGGGATTCGGATTTCTGCATATGAGTCCTTCCCTAAGAAAGCAGAAAAATTATAATTCTCTGAAAACCTCTTTTTGGATTATCCAGAGCTTCAAATAGACCACATCCCTGCAACTACGCGCATGTTTAATTCCCACAACATACACAACCTTTATGATTTTACTGATGGCACATGTTGCAAAACACTACTTTTAAATTGATTCCCACAGTGCGCTTCTGCCAAATCCAGAGACTATTTCCATCTTTTAGGACTGAAAATAGATGAGCAATGCTCTTATGTCACAAATTGTGATATAATCGCGGTTAAACTGTGATATAACTCCAATTGCTGTTCAAATTCGCTACAGCTGTTATTGTGAAAGTCCAGAAGTATGCATTTTCGAATCATCATGTTGAGAAAATTAGTATATGTTGGAAGCATATGTGCCATGCTTTTTTGCTTTAGAAAATAATGAAAAATTTAAAACTCAATTAAAACATATGACTAGATAGAAGTATGGATCCAGTATCTGTGATGGCACCCATAGATTTGGGGACTCAAACAGTGCATGGGTTGGATGGGTTTGATGGATGGAGGGGTTTAATGAATGGATGAATTGGTGGCTGTATGCGTGGGTGGCTGGTGGATGGATGTATATGTTTTATGGATGGATGCGTTTAACGGATGGATAGATGGGTGGGTGAATGGAGATGTGTTTGATGGATTGGGTGGGTGAGGGATGGATGGGTTTGATGAGTGGATGAATGGATGTGTTCGATGGATGTATGGATGGATTGGGTGGGTGAGGGATGGATGGATGGATGGGTGGATGGATGAATAGATGAATGGGTGGGTGGGTGGTGGATGGATGGGTTTGATGAATAGATGGATGGGTGGATGGATAGGTGGATGGATGGATGGCTGGAAAGGTGGTGTATGGATTGGTTTGATGGGTGGGTGGATGAATGGGTGTTTTTGATTGATTAATGGATGCATGGGTTTGAGAATTAGATGGATGAATCTATGGATGGATTAGTTTGATGGATGGACGCTTGGTGGATAGATGGATAGGTGGATGGTTGCATGGGTTTGATGGATAGATTGATGGATGATGGATGGGTTTGATGGATAAATGGATAGGTGGATGGATGGGTGGCGGGTGAATGGGTTTGATGCATGAATGGGTGGGTGGGTGGATGGGTTTGGTTTGATAGATGGGTTTGTTGGATGGATGAATGGATTTGTGGCTGGGTGGTTGATGGATGGATGGATTGATGGGTGGGTGAACGGGTTTCAAGGATGGATGGATGTATTTGGTTTGATGGATGGGTTTGTTGGATGGATGAATGGATTTGGGGCTGGGTGGTGGATGGATGGATGGATTGATGGAAGGGTGGATGGGTTTGATGGATAGATGGATGGATGGGTTTGGTTCAATGGATGGGTTTGTTGGATGGATGGATGGATTTGGTTTGATGGATGGGTTTGTTGAATGGATGAATGGATTTGGGGCTGGGTGGTGGATGGATGGATTGATGGAAGGGTGGATGGGTTTGATGGATGGATGGGTTTGGTTCGATGGATAGATGGATTGATGGAAGGGTGGATGGGTTTGATGGATGGATGGGTGGGTGGGTGGATGGATGGGTTTGGTTTGATGGATGGGTTTGTTGGATGGATTTGTGGCAGGGGGGTGTATGGATGAATTGAAGGGTGGGTTTGATGAATAGATGGATGAATGGATTGAAGGGTGGGTTTGATGGATAGATAGATGGATGGATGGATTGATAGATGGATGGATGGATTGATGGGTGGTGGATAGTGGGGTTTGATGGATGGGCTTCAATGAGTCAGAGAAGCACCTAAAGCTCCCAAAGATGAAAGAACGATATGAAGCTTTAGAGAGTTCATGGCTCTCTCTCTCTCTCAGGGCTTTTTTGTAAAGCTACTATCTTTCAACAACTTCTAATGATGTGATTGAGTTGAATGACTGTTTGACCCGGGACTGCCACAATAAAGATATTTAAAGATGATTTCAACACAGTCAAAATAAGCAAAGACATTCTTTAGAGTTACCGTATTTACTCAAAATCAGGAACACATTTCCTCTTCCTTGGTTCTTATTTTATCTTAAAGGGCATTTTTTGAAGTTAATGAATGCACAATGAGTCTCATCTTTCACCTTGAGGTGAATGTTTTATGGCCAGAGTGAGCTACGGGCTACTCAGCATCCTCTCCTGTAGAAATCACTATCTGCAGCTGTGGGATATGAGCCTTTTTGTGGATCCTGTGAGAAACAGTATTTTGGGAATTAAATAAGAATCGCAAATGTTGCTTCATTTCCAAAATAGGTAAAAGAGACAGCATCTCTTGCTGTATATAACATCTACTGTGTCTATTGTTTACATTCCTCAGCAAACGTGACATGTCAAAATGACATCTTTTGGTCAAATACTAGTTAAAAGCGTCATTTTTTTTTTACTGTGAACTGTTCATTTGTGTCTGTATTGTCCAATTATAGACATTTTGTGAGTTTTCATCAAAAAGCATTGTTGATCTGAATAAATCCTTCACCCAGTTTCTAAACGTGGACGAGATTCTAACTCAGCTCCTTCTTTAACAGGACAGTGGTATGAATATGACTGATTTCCTTTCCCAATGCTTCCCAATGCTATTCTTTATTATGAATATCTTAGTGTGTGATGGAGTGAAATGGCAAATCTTTTCAAAATTAAGTAAAAAAGCAGAGGTGTTCTTCCAAACACAGGCTTGCTCCTTTGTTACTTGCTGTTTTTTTAAGAATAGGCTCATGTTCATCGCAAGAAACAGTTTTCAGCCTCTGTGTAGGTACAGTTGTGCCTACTGTGTGTGGCCATTTTTCAGGAAATATGGAAGATAACACAAAAACAATTTTCAACTCATAGTTAGCGTTTGGGTGGAGCCTTTTATTGAAAATTATATAAAACACAAGGCCAAATCCACTTGTAATTGGTTCAATTAGAACAAAGTGAAGGTTTTGGAGTGGACATCTTAGTTTCCTGACCTCAGTATCAATGAACCACTCAACATGCAGTTCATGCAAGACAACCAAGAGTTGGAGGCTTTTTGCCGAAAAGAATGGGTTTCTTTATGAACAGAGAAGATAAAGAACCTCATCAACAACTACCTCAAGAGACTTCAGGCTATTATTGATGCTATAGGAGGGAATACAAAATATTAGGAGCTAGGGTGTATAAACTTTTAATCAGGGTCATTTGGAAACGTTCTGTTGTCATTATGTTTTAAAAAAAAGTAAACACAGTTGTTTGACAATAAATGGCTTCCCCCAACCACTAACTACGAGTGAGAAAAAATGTTGAAAAAATGGCAGAGACATCAAAATGTTGCTTCCATTTCAAGAGTAAAATTAAACTGGTTTATGTTCTCTAAATACCAATTTATGACTATACAGGATCTTCTAAAAAAAAAAATCCTGAGGCTTTTAAAAACTCCCAGCCTGGTTAAATACTCAAAACCACAATCATGGGTAAGACTGCCAACCTGACTGCTGTCCAGAAGCCCATCACTGACATCCTCAAACAAGAGAGTAAGACACAGAAAGAAATTTCTGAACGAATCGGCTGTTCCCAGAGTCCTGTATCAGTGGGAAGTCTGTGGGAAGGGGTGCCACATTCCCCAGGTCAAGCACTTTTGAACCAGTTACAGCGGCAGAACCGCCTGACCTGGGCTACAGAGAAGCAGCACTGGACTGTTACTCAAACTTTGCATGTCATTCTGTCTGGAGGAAGACTGGGGAAAGAGAAATGCTAAACTGCCTGAAGTCCACTGTCCCACAGTCAGTGATGGTCTGGGGTGCCATGTCAGCTGCTGGTGTTGGTCCACTGTGTTTTATCAAGGGCAGGGTCAATGTAGCTAGCTATCAGGAGATTTTGGAGCACTTCATGCTTCCATCTGCTGAAAAGCTTTAATGGAGATGAAGATTTCATTTTTTAGCATGACCTGGCACCTGCACACAGTGCCAAAACCACTGGTAAATGGTTTACTGACCATGATATTACTGTGTTAACTTTCCTGACCTGAACCCCATAGAGAAACTGTGGGATATTGTGAAGAGAACGTTGAAAAATGCAAGACCCAACACTCTGGAGGAGCTTAAGGCGGCTATCGAAGCATCCTGGTCCTCCATAACACCTCAGCAGTGCCACAGGCTGAATACCTTGATGCCACGCCGCATTGAACCACTAATTTCTGCAGGTATTGAGCGCATAACTGAACATAAATATTTGAAGGTTGACTTTTTTGTATTAAGAACACTTTTCTTTTATTGGTCAGATAAAATATGCTACATTTTTTAGATTTGAATTTTGGGTTTTCATGAGCTGTACGCCAAAATCATAACTATTAAAACAATAAAAGGCTTGAATTACTCCAGTTGTGTTTAAATTCATCTGAAATATATGAAAGCCTAATGTTTATCAGTACATTACAGAAAATAACGAACATTATCACAATATGCCATTTTTTAGAAGATCCTGTAAATGTGTTGCAAAAAAGAATAGGCCAGATACTTATGTAATGGGCAATCGTGTATCATGGCAATTACTGGGCAAAAGTGGCAGCTGCTTAATATCCTGCCTGGTCAACATCTGGGAGAGTTTAAGTCCAAATATCAACATACATTTGCAAATATTCTACTTACTAATCATACAATGACCAAGATGTATCTTAGTGCTTTGAGCTGTTCACTCAGCAGGAATTTGATTTATGTACAGTGTTTACACAACATCCAAACAGAAATCAAAAACAATCATTTTCAGCCAATATCCAATATTCTACTCTGGCTTAAATCTGCTTTATCAGCAATGTGAAAGTGAATACGTCCCAATAATGCACACTGCAAAATCCTACTCAGAGTCTATTTGGTCCCACTCTATATAGGGACCGACTCTGAGAAAAAGTTATTTTATTATTTATTTATTTATTTATTTTTTTCAAATCTGCAAAGGACAATGCTAAATAAAATTAAAACTTTTTAGAAAGGGACCAAATGCACTGGGTTAATTAAACTCTTTGGATTTTAGATTAGTACAGAATTATTCCCGTAAAAGCAAGTAGTGACGTGTAGCATTTTATATTCTTTTCTTCTCAGAAGAAAGCAAAGTTTAAAAATTGATGCAATAAAAAACACTGCATTTTAAACTGGAATGCTTTTAAAATATGGAATGCTTTTTAAAGATTTGTTGTTGACTTTCTGTGGTGAGTTGAGCTCATATAATTGTGAAACTAAATTCTGAAATCTTTTTTTCATTTTTCATTATTAGACTTTATTATACTTTGATATACTTTATCTTTTAATATTATGTATTTATTTTTCCTTATTCTTGTTGTCGATAAGTTATAAAGATTTGTCTTGAAATATTTAAAAAAAAATTCTTCACAATCCATGTTCTTTCCACTAAAATAACGTATTTGAAATGACATTTAGCGTGTCTGGCACCATACTATTGATGAAAACAGCCCCACAAATTACAGCTGACTTGCTATTTCAAGCTATATTCTGAAGTGCAAATCGATGGACAGTGAAACTGCTAACATTACCCACAATCCTCCATAAAATAAACATGAATTCAAATTCATAGACAAATGTCTTTTTAAGCATTTCGGTTATTGCATATCATTATCTTTGTCAGTATGGATTATTTTGACTGTTCAGCAACAGAATGACCATTAACAGGAGTAAGCTTCTTCGTTTTCATTTAAAATATAGGTAGAAGAGGAGATAATTCAGGGTGAATGACCCAGAAATAAACAAAGTGTGATTTTAACAGCAAGGTCAAATAAACATGTCAAAGATGAAGATTGACAACCTCGTGACTAAGGAACTTAACGATGCTTGGGAGGAAGTTTTGTGTTGAAGAACCTGCGCAATTTTCTCCTCAAAATTACCAACTTTCACTGCAGAGGAAACCTAATTTTAGGAGGTAGTATACATACTCAAAACAGTATGCGGGACATGATTTTTTCGACACTGTAGAATATAAGAAATATGCTTAGCATTTGTGCTTTTATGCTTGATAATTGGAAAAAAAGCAAACAGAGCCCAAGCAAACAGTGTGTATTTCTTGATGGGTAGCGACAGCAGAAGATGACATCTCTGAGTGTTGTTGACTGGGATCACCCTCACGGCAATAAAATATGAAAAGCAAGTTAGAAAAAGTGGATTGTGGCCAAGAGTGGCATTGATCATGATGTAATTACCAAACATTTTCACATTCTTCAATGTGTGGCTTTAGCAGACTCACCATTGACACCATTGTAAAGACTGCGATGGTGTGGCGACAGCTCATCTCCACCAATTCTTCGTGGTGACGATTCCCTCCTAGGACTGCCAAACCTGCCATGCTCTGGGCTTGTGCTGTACTGCTGTCTCAGTATCTCAGGACTGCTTCCTCCGAGCTTGCTTTTTTCTCGCTGGAACTCTGCTGTTCCTAACACCACATGCCTAGGCTCTGGACTTCCTGGTCCGCCACCTAAACTTCCCCTGTGCCTTCGGATGTACAGCTCAGGACTCATAGGCTGCCCTGGAGCCAGATGGTGCTTTGGATGGGTCTCTGGACTTCGGTGCCCTAAAGATCGACCATACTTCTCTGGACTCAAGCCCTGAATTATCCGATGGTCAGGCACGGATATGGATCCACAACGAGGTCGGCAGGGCTGGGGCAAAATGAAGGGGTACTCCAGGCTAGTGCTTCTGTGACGGACAGGAGGCTCAGGGCTGGA
The DNA here is from genome assembly GCA_007224835.1 of Danionella cerebrum. NCBI lineage: Eukaryota > Metazoa > Chordata > Actinopteri > Cypriniformes > Danionidae > Danionella > Danionella cerebrum. The sequence continues at coordinate 14,461 of SRMA01024026.1, forward strand.
TATTTCCCCATGATCCCCTTCCCCTCTTTTTAAAGTGCGAGTCTTCTGGAGGTCTGGGCTTTTATTCCCAGTTCCTACACCCAAGGATGGCTGTGGAAGCAACTGCTTATGATGCTCTGAACTGTCTGCACTTCCTGCACTAGAAGTGCTACTTCCATCTCCAACATCCCGCATCAGACCAGGAACACAGAGCCCACTTTGGCTGTCGATTGAATTTCGACATCCAATGGAGCCCATGCCACACTGAACTCCGTCCCCTCCGCTGCCTCCTTTCTCGTCCTCTATAAGTAAACATAGTTCCCGAAGCTCCAGGTTCTCTCGAACTACCTCCTCCTGCTTATGTTCCAGTTCTGTCAGCTTCTGAAGGTACAGGGCCACCTCCTTGCGCATGACGCTTGCACTGAATCGGCCCAGACGCTGCCATTCACGGGACATCCGCTTGCCTTTCTGCCGGTCATCATCTAGAAAGCAGCACAGGTCTCTCAGTTCACGATTGTCATCCTGCAGCTTCTGGTTCACCTCCTTTAGGACCATGGGGAAAAAATAACTATTGTCAGCAAAGATTCAGACAGAGAAAATATGTTTCTTGTTGAAATGACAAGTGAGATACAGCTTCAACATGAGCTAACGTCTGATGTTATTAAGGTCGGGTGTCATTTTACCTTCATTGATTCTGATTCAAACCCAGATTTCACTTGTTGGTTTGATTCCTATCACTTACCAGTTTCAGTGTTGTGGGAAACAACAAAGCACTGTGATGTCATCCGGACACTAGCTCTTTATGCGTTATTTATGTTTTTCCATGTCAGATGCCATGTGAAGCATGCCCAGGACAAATGGAGACCATGCCATGTCAGAAAATGGCCGTTGCATCTGGTTGATTCCATGGACTGAAGGTTGTGAGACACTTAGTGTAATGAGGGGATAATTTAGCGAACCACGTAGTTCTACAATTGGGACGTCATCCATATACTAGTTCTTTATGTGTTATTTGTGTTTATTTACCTTATGTTAACAGTAACCCATGGTTTTGTCGTACAAAACCTCGGAGCAAAAATTTGCGTTGCCAGGTGCTGCCCGTTAGCGCAAGTGCATATAATGAGCAGCACTACACCTGGAACGGGGCCCCGACCGAAACAGGACACACACACAGAGCTGCAAGGAGAAAGAGAGAGCGTCTGGAGGGAGCGCTGAAAGACCACTGAGTACGCGACTCCACCCAGCAAGGTTGTGGCGGGCCGTTTTAACATTTAAACATCTGACCTGACTCTCCACAAATGCATTTAAAAACAGGAATAAATGTACTCCGTAATAAATATATTTGACTGGATGTAAAGACATTTAAAGATATCTTCAATTCTAATTGCACTAGTGAGAAAGTGAGAAAAACTCATTTGAAGAAATCCGCAATATAATTAGAGATATCGCGAAATCATTTACGGCTAGTCAGAAATATTTTTGGAGATATCTCTAAACCATTTACGACTAGTCACAGTCTTTATGTCCAGTCAAAATATATGTATTACTAGTCGGAATACATTTATTCCTATATTTAAATGCATTTGTGGATAGTCAATAGATACCCAACGGCCGCCTGTGATGCCGGAAAGAAGCCGCCACAGAGATGGGTCTCTCAAGCTCAACAAGCCCGGAGAAGGCAGGTTTGGGGTTGGGAAAACTGTGCCAGTGTCCCCATGTCTCTCTCGCCAACCCATGACATTGTCACGGTCTTTAGTATTGTGCATTGGACAGAGGAATGGCAGGGTCAAGTGTCCAATCATGATACCCAGAGTCTCCAATAATGCACCAGCAGTCTCCCAAGTAATATTAAACACATTGAAATGAAAGGCAGAACAGGTGAAGGGCTGAGAGTCCAGATACAAGATGTTGGTTAGGCAAGTCCCACTATAAGGGTAGTTGATAATATGGCAGTGGTGTTAAAACCCATCAAATGGTCTCAAATATGCAGCTTGGTCATAGATTGAAAAACTGCAAATTCGCTGGGAGGGTGTAGTTTGAAACTTCCATTGTGTAAAGCAGTTAACAGTTCCAGATATATCTGTAATGTAATAGTCATGAATCTCTAAATATTTCTGGAATACATTATTTTATATTCCCTTCACAGTTAATACCTTGAAAAAGAAACTTTGTCAGAAGACACTCCCATAATGTTCAGATGAAGATCAAGCAATGACATTGTTCTGTCTCATCTGTCTAAGCAGTATTTTAACAAACCAAATCCTACTATTACCTTAGCCGAGCAAACCAAAACTCAGCTTCAGTAAAGTATTTTGTATGTGTAAAATAATGCAGGTGATTAACCCTGAGAATGAACAAATCAGGCAAAGGTGTGTCTTGAACTTGAGCCAGATACATTTAAAAGAGGTAAAAAGAGATCAGTGAACATACTTAAACAATTTGTTGAGTGAACATGATTGATTTTTTTTTTTTTTTTCAAATCAGACAAATCACATTTTCTTTTTGGCGTGTGGAATATTTCTGTTCATTTTGACTTAGACAAAAGAAAAAAAATAAATGAATGGCATTTCCCTCAAAAGCAAGAATAACGCTCCGCTTAGCCTCGGAGAGCGCAGGTGTGCTCCAGACACCCGGGATGGCGTCATCTGCTCACCTTCAGCCCCCGGATCTCGTTCAGATGCAGCTGCAGGCTGCGGTTCACCTCACGAATCAGATTACTGTGATCCACAATCGCGCTCATCTTATCCGCCTCAGACCTCCGGAGCCGCTGCACCAGCTGCTCCTTGCTCCATTGCAAGAGCTCCTCATCAGTCAGGCTGGTGATGTCTTCTTCCGCGGGACTCTCCGACGCCTCAGATCCGGGCTGTGCTTGGAGAAATTGCGCTTTCTCCATCAGAAGAGGCGAGGTGCTGCTGTGCTTGCCAGGTGCTGCTCAAATATTCATGAAGCACGCAGCATCCGCGATGTCAGGAGGAGTCAGGGAGACAGAGGACGCATCGTGGATCCGAAGCCTGAGCTCAGAGGGAGTCGCCTCGACTTTTCCCAGAGCAACAGCTGATGCAGCTGACGAGCCGTGGGAGTGTGGGCGGCATACAGATCAAAGTCCGCCCAGACTGCTCACAATATGCTTCCGCTTATAGTTCTGGAGAGTTTGGAGAGGTGATTGTGTTGGATAGCTGCTCGAGTGCAGATGCTCTCATTCGGCCCGATGCACGCGCCGCGGTTCGCGTCCTCGCGCTCCAGCATCCTCGTGGAGAGACAGCAGCATCTTCCTCAGCCAGTGCAAAGAGGATCTGAGATGAGCCTGAGAGAGTGGTCCCTCTCTCTCTCTCTCTCTCTCTCTCTCTCTCTCTCTCTCTCTCTCTCTCTCTCTCTCTCTCCTAGTGATGCAAATAACCTGTGCACAGTGCCCTCTATGTGCAAATTAGAGGATTTAGTTGACTGTAGGTTTTTTAGAATACATTTTTTTTAAAGTTAAGAAAATATTGTTAATTAAAGCTGCAGGCAGTGATCAAAGGGCTCTTGCACCTCAGGCGCCATCACCTTTGGTTAGTTTGTTGCAATATGCACTACAAACTTTACAGTGATTTTCTTGCAGTATTATACTGTACTTTCATAAAGCAGGAACATTCAGGATATTTTACAGACAGATATTTTATGCTGTTTTATGGCAGAGAGATACCAAAACAGCATTTTTCTCTAAAATGCTTTGCATTGTGGGACTAAATTTCTTACACACTAAGTTCATGTGTATTGGGCTGATGGTCCCCAGCAAATATGGTCCTGACGTCAATGTGGATTCCACGTCGAAATTCGGTCAGAATCTGAAGGTGTCCAAATCAGCCCAAACATTTGCTTCAGAAGAAGGTGCTGAAAATGCATTAATATGCCATTACTGTCATGGAGTGCAGGGCTGATCAGCGTTGCCAGGTGCTATTCATCGGCCTGTGAGTGTTTGCCAGCTGCGTGTCAGCAAGCTGCATGCATTAAAACGTGACGCAGTCGATGAACGGGGAGCCACCCGATCAGCGCAGGAGAAGCAGACTATTTCTCTCCGTCAGGAGAAGCAGATGGATGCTGCAAGAGCCACCGGAGATCGCTAAAGGGGCCCAGGAATTGCCCACTGACCGGGTCAAGAGTCTCGCTGTCGGTCCAGTTGAGTCACTGGGGCTCGGCTGGATTCCCGTCCCACGGAGGCCCATGCTGGGCACTTGGCCGCCCATTTTCCAGAGTCGACAACAGGGTGCATGGATCCAGTACCAGTACGGAGCATGGCAGATGCACCAAGAAGCCGCAAACCCATTTAATTATTTATTGGTGCCAAATATTTTAATTAAAAAAACCTTGTGTGGCCTTAAACAGTGCAAGCGTGTCCGTGTCAACTACTGCACTGGTGGAGGATGCACAGATATCCGGTGAGGAATGCGGCACACAAATCATTGGAGAAAACTTTGCACCTCATGGATTGTCTCCTCTCCTCCATTGCAGATATGATTATGTAGTGAGGCATATCAACATTGACAGGTGCTTTTCATTGGCCTGTGATACACTGAACCTTCTGAATTCTGAGCGATGGGGAAAGCAAAAGACTACGGTGCAGATTACTCAGAAAATGCCCCAAAGTGGCCACTTACAGTATGCCAAACAGTCAAGCCTCCAAACCTCTGGAAAAAAAGTTCTTTGGATGAGACTAAACCAACCTTTTTTGTTCACAACAATAAACACTCCATTTGGAGAGCCTCTAATAAACGGAACACCATCCCCAATGTGAAACACGAGGTGGGTCGCGGATGATTTGGGGATGTGTAAGCTCCAAAAGCACAGTGGTCTGAAAAAAATGGCTTCACCCAACCACTAAAAAATGTGATTGCATTATCATTCATATTTTATTTTCAAATTCATGAGAGTGTGTTTAAAAGCATGATTTGGACTTGACCACCATTTAAATGGAGAAAAAAAATGGAATGGTAGAAATTAGAAATGTTAAGTATTATTATTTTATCTTTTTTTGGAAACTTTAAGAACAGGAGATTGTATGGTAGCATTTTTCTTAAAACATAATTTATATCTGAAGAGGTTAAAACCAATTCGTCATAATATTGCTGCTCTGTTTCAATTTCAAAGTGTTGGAACAAAGCTTGTCGGAATTTGAGGTCAGGCGTGTTAACTATTTTGTTTCTAAAATAGTGGAAGAAACAACCAACCTCTTACGCACAGAAATTCAACGCTGCGTAGGAACGTTTCTCTGACGTCAGACCCAAATAGCCAATGGGGGCGCACGCAAGTGTGTAGTAACACGTCACTCTATCGAGCTCCAGGAACCGGCTGGGGGCGAATATTGCTCGACGTTTTCACTTTTCAATGTTGGTGTGACCGCGGTTGTATTTGTTTGTTTTTTTTTACAGTTTGGATCAAACCCGTAATCGATTAACAAGGTAAGTGTTCTGCTGTCTTCTATGAAAAAAGGAACCCCTGGTAGATTCAAACCCCGGATTAAGTCAGCGGTTGATTATTACCACTTGTGTAAATGCGAATGCCAAACCATAATGTAAAAAATGGGTCAAAAATGAACATTGTTTAATGTTTTAATTCACATTTGTTAAAGTCCGTCTCATTTATTGTTCTTGTATGACAGCGAAGATGTGAAATAACCAACTTCCGCTAGCTTAGGCTCTGAAGTGTATGCTAACGTTACTCTAACTCTTTATTTATTTATTTATTTTTTATAAATGTACATCCATTATGCGGTAATAAAACATATAGAGTTATACTTTTTGTTGTTTAAAACAATGATTTAAAGTTTTCTAATGGCCCTAACCATTTCTAGCTTGTTGTTAAAATATCTATCTTATTTGCTTTTTCGTGGCTTTGACATGACAAGCATATCAAATGTCATGTGGAACATTGTGTCCACACTTGACTTCACATTGTGTAACCAAATAGTCAATACAGGTGTCAAGCCATGGTTCATTTTTTTCCAAGGATCCCAGTGGTTCGGAGTTATCAGAGGTTAAAGTCTTCTTCGGTACTTTAAACAGTTTGCAATTAGTAAACACACTGTGACATGGGTATTTTAGGCCATTGTTCTTGCATAATTACAGGTTCTTTTGACGCTTTGGGCTTGGCAGATGTTGCCTCAATCTTTTCAAGTGCCTTTGCTCAAAGAGTACTCATCTGTGAAAGAAAATTCCTTCTATCGGAACAAATATCAACAACAGCTATTTCCGTTCACATTGCTGACATGGGCGAAATTGAACTTGTCACACAAGTATTTGCTTTTAAATTAGGCACTCGCATTCTGTACGTCTTGTTTGGGGACCAGCCCAGTAGGTGTGGTGCACTGTACTGTCAAAAAGACTTTGCTTGTCACTGTTTACTCAGTTCAGTCTTTCGCTGGTCGTCCGCAGGTGCTCATGGCGACCTACCAAGAGTTCATCCAACAGAATGAAGATCGAGATGGCATACGCTGCAGCTGGAACCTTTGGCCCTCCAGTCGCCTGGAGGCCACACGTCTCGTGGTGCCAGTTTCTTGTCTTTACACACCTCTGAAAGAGAGACCAGATTTACCTCCAGTGCAATATGAGCCGGTCCTGTGCAGCAGGGCCACTTGCAAAGCAGTGCTCAACCCTCTGTGGTAAGGACCCTTAGCATTCACCAATTTTTGCTTTGGATAGTTAAAACCAATTCAAGGTGTTTGTAAACTGTGTGGTGTTAAACTGTGAAAGAAAAAAGCGGGGTCTTATTGAACCACTAAACTTAGTCTTGAGATCCTGATTGTGTTTGGAATTGAAAATAATATTTCCATTTTATCATCTAAAGCTACGTAAATGTACTTGGATTTTTCAAAAGCAATTGACAATTTTTAAATTTAAAATTGGGTTAATCAATTAAGTATTTGATGTTTACGTAGACTTCATTACTATTACTTTGTTTGATTAGCTTCTGAACGAGTGAAATGTATAAACTTGAAAGGATTTTGGATAACTGTTTCGAAAGTTGCATATGTCAAGTCAACCAAAAACCAAAGATAACGGCATTTTAAACAAAAAACATTTTTGTACATTTGAAAAACCAATTGATTTTAGAAAAGCATCACTTAGATCCAACCTTAATGAAAAGTGATTAGTTTATTTCTCATTTTTTCGAATAAAAGTAATTTGGAAGTGTTTATGAACAAATTCGGGTCTTTTAGAGCATAATTAGCTTTTTGAGAGATTTCAGTATGGCTTTGCAATTCTTGGTTAAATCCTTTTCTAATGCTCTTGTTCCTTTTCTAAGGACCGATTATGGGGTGTTAGGTCCTCAATCAGGGTTCCTTATAAATCTGGTGCCCTCAGGGTTCAATAATAGGCACACTTTAATTTTAATTTCTTATATTCTCACTAATTCCACAATTTTATTCACTATTGCTTATTAAAAATACATGATTCCATGAAACCCAATTACCCTATTTGTGTTTATTAATTGCATCATGCTACTCAACTTGTATGGTAGTTACTCTAAGAGCTTAGTTACTACAAGAGCCTCTACATAGTACATAGTCATGTGCTGATTATTCATTTTGAAAGGCATTGATACTGATTAGGTTTGTGCTTTTAACACTTGATCTCCTTTTTTAGTCAAGTGGACTTCAGAGCCAAGATATGGGCCTGCAACTTCTGCTTCCAAAGGAACTCAGTGAGTGAACATTGTTGAATAAACTCATTCATTCATTTTCCAACCTGCTTATTCCCCTTTGGGGCCACGGGGTCTGCCGGCACCCATCTCCAGCGCACATAGGGCACCAATCCTTTGCAGGGCAACATTTGCTAAGGGGAATTTAGATAATTCAATTAACCTAACCACATGTACCCAGAGGAAACCCACGCAAGTACGGGGGGGAACATGCAAACCCCTTCTAGGAAGCCTCGACCTGACAACATTCTAACTGGAAGGCCACCGTGCCGCCCTCTGAATAAACTCATTTTCATTTATTGTATATCAATCCCTCAATCTACAATATTCTGTTTGTTCTCAGTTTCCTCCATCATACGCCGGCATTTCAGAAGTCAATCAGCCTGCAGAACTGATGCCCCAGTTCTCCTCCATCGAGTACATAGTTCAGGTAAATTTACATTCCCTCTATGTACTCTGAACTGTACACAGACATACCGTACTGTACAAACATGTAGATTAACTCCTTTAGCTCACAGATAGCTGCTTGTTCAGCGGCGCTGTTACTCTGTGTGAAAATTCTATCAGTGGCTTCAGATAAGACATTACCAAGCTTTCTGTTTGAATCGTTTGATTGATTAAACCGTTCTGAAGAACCCAATTTTATTTCTAATGAGATTAACAGTGTGAATCACATTTGTTCCTTAAATATCAAAATCTCGTAATCTTTTTAAAGGCCAATGTTCTGTTATTTTTATGTTTTGTTTGTCTTTTGAAATCTTCAGAAATCACCATAATCATAATTTTATCATTCTGTGTGACTTCAGTGTTTTTGTTTTTACATTTTTATGAAGATCGTTTTCAGTTCACCTTTTAAAGACAATATTTATGCTATTGTAAATTATTATTTATAATAACTATATATACAATAATACATTATTATGTAAATATATCATATTTATTTTAAAATAATTAAAAATATAAACTTATACTTGTAGATAACTGTTAAAATCTAATATTTATTTTGGTTTATGAGCATAAACTACCTGAGGTAAATTGTTTTAAAAAATGCCCAACTGAGCATAATCAGGGTTAGAGAGTTTTTACATCATTAATTTTAGATTAATTGTTAAAGCAAAATAATGTTTGCTTGTTTAGTGAAAGATATAATGGTTGAATAAGTTACCCAGTGACCCAGAATGAAATTTGAAGTTTTCTGTGGGCTTATATAAGCGCCCTCTGGGGCTGTGAGATGATCTCTCTCTCTCTCTGCCCCCCCTCTCTCTTGATATGTTTAAGATGAGTACCGGTATATTCTATTTGTTTATAAATTGAAATAAATTGTCATTAACACCTTAGCTTAAGAGTCATGATTACAAAAGAGATATTAAAATATTCTATAACGTTAATGATTATCCCAGTATTCTATAGAATGCATACACAATGTATGGAATGGCTAATGAGTTTTTGGCAGACTGAAAAATATAATTTATATGCATTTTGTACAATTCTGCCGAATGAATGGTGCATTTTCAGGCAAGTGTTAAAAGGACACAAGGTGTTGAATAACTCAAAAACGCTAGAAAGTAATAGAGTCTGTCCTGGAACCATCAGCAAAAATTACATTTTTGGGGATTGAACCATTGTTTCAGAGTAAAACCACTGCAATTAGATTGTGATGACAAGTTCCAAGAGATTCTACTTGAGGTGCAATATGTTCCTCATCGGCATCAATTGCATTGCCTCCAGTCAGAATAAGTCAAATACAGTACCTTTTTGTGCATAGCAGCACAAATGAGTGAGGAACCCAAAATAGTTTATGTAAATATTGAAAATTGAAAATTAAATTCTTACCCAAGTACATAAATATCATGCATTTCCTTTCAGCGTGGTCCTCCTTCGCCTCTCATCTTCTTGTATGTGGTGGACACGTGCCTGGAGGAGGAAGACCTCCAGGCACTGAAGGAATCCCTGCAGATGTCTCTAAGTCTCTTGCCCCCCAATGCTCTGGTGGGCTTAATCACATTCGGGCGCATGATCCAGGTTCATGAGCTCAACTGTGAGGGCATCGCCAAGAGCTATGTGTTCCGTGGCACCAAAGAGCTGGCACCCAAACAAGTGCAGGTCAGCACAGCTGCAAAATAACTGAGCGGATAAAGGGAAATGGTTGGTTTCATGAAGGGTTCGTCTGTTTGCAGGAGATGCTTGGACTCGTGAAGCCCGCCACCTCGGGACAACAAGGCAAGCCGATGGCTCCTTATGATGGCACTGCTTCCTGCAGGTGTGAGATCTTCTTTGCTGTTTATTTTCTGTTTTAATACTGGTGACTCATTTTCTATTTCCTGTCAGATTTCTGCAGCCAGTGCAGGCAGTGGACATGAACCTGACAGATCTTCTCGGAGAGCTCCAGAGAGACCCCTGGCCGGTCCCTCAGGGGAAGAGACCACTTCGCTCTACTGGAATTGCACTTTCCATTGCTGTTGGTTTGCTGGAGGTACATTTTACACAATTCTATTTTTTTTTTTTGCCAGAAGTCAGATTTTAAACTCTGGGAGCTACTCAGAGGAGATTTCCTGCTGAGATCTAGCTTGGAATTCAGTCTGGCAACGTGTCACTACAGTTTGTAGGGAGTTTCAAAGTTCACTTTAGCCGTCATGTCATATCAGAGTGCAGTACCCGGCTTTTGACCCATTCAGTATTCTTACATAACCCTCAAGATAAGATCCAGACTCACTCACTGCTCTGTGTGAAAATACATCTACCACGGCTTATGAAACTACCAAACTGTTGCCTTGATGGACACCAATGCACTGAAGATTTAAGGCGGATAAAGATGGACATGGCGGGCCGACATAATAGTAACCCTGTAGATTCTACCCAAAATTAAAATGCACAAAGCATTTATTAATCTATAGATTTGGTTTTATGTTTTAAAAAAAAATCCATAAAATCTAGGAGCGTTTGGGAAGTGTTGGGAAATACACCTTAAGAAATGCTCAATTGTTTCAAGTATTTGTTTCTCAACCATACCATTAATCCCTTTTGGTGACTGATGTAGAGAAGTTGTAATGAACACTGGATTAAATGTACCATTTTAGAAAATGTGAATCTTTTTTATAATCTCTTTCAATTTTCTGCTCATAGGGTACGTTTCCAAACACTGGGGCACGTGTTATGCTCTTTACTGGAGGCCCCCCAACACAGGGGCCAGGCATGGTGGTAGGAGATGAATTGAAGACTCCGATCCGCTCCTGGCACGACATCCAGAAGGACAATGCCCGCCATCTGAAGAAAGCTACCAAGGTGATTTTGTTTTTCCATCAAAGCTCTCGAAATTGAATTCAAACTTACTATTTTATATTTTATTTATTTGGCGAGTAGAATTTTCTTTTAAAGCTAAATATGAATTTCTGTTGGTGTGGCTGCAGTATTATGAGGCTTTGGCAAACCGTGCTGCAGTAAACGGACACAGTGTGGATATTTACGCCTGTGCGCTGGATCAGACAGGACTGCTGGAGATGAAGTGTCTGGCCAACCTCACCGGGTGAGAACTGAATGTCTTGTTATTTATGTTTTCTTTTACGAGGGGCTTGACGTCATTCTTTAAATTGTTAGACTAAATTGACATCATGCTTTGTTTTAGTGGTCACATCGTCATGGGCGACTCGTTCAACACCTCTCTGTTCAAGCAGACATTCCAGAGAGTCTTCAGCAAGGACTACAATGGAGAGTTCCGCATGGCTTTTGGTGCTTCATTGGAAGTGAAGGTAACACTTCATTTTATTTAAAGCATGTACGGCTCTTTTTCTCTTGATTCTGCTCATGAAGGTCCACAAGTATATATTTTATTATTTCAGTATATTTTTTTCCCTTTATAAACCCTCCCTGCGGTGTTATCAACCCTCACTTTATTTTATTAATAACAGAGCACAAGTGTAAAGCTGTATGAGCATGATGGGTAAGCTTAGCTCATAAAAAAACTTGAGATGCACATGGGATCTGAGCCATTTTAAAGGGAGGGATTACTACATTGAATCAAGAATATCACTCTAGATCTAACTCAGATAAAAGCAACGGTTTGAGTTCTGAAACCTTCAGGGTTTGTATTGTTGTTGCTAGATCAAGAGCACCTTTTTCAGACCAAAAACCCTTTAATCATCTGAGAAATTTATTCAGTTGATCCAGTCTCATAATAGACACTAGCTGCATTTCCATTTGCCTATTTTTAGATGCACATTTTGGAATATCGCATAAAACCCTGGATGGAAACGGCAGGTTGGGCATAAAAAAATTAGAAACAATTTGGCACCGGTGACTATTTTTTTCTCCAGCCCTCGTTGGATGGAAACTGTGCTTTATCACAAATATTATATGCAATATTTCAGTTTTGCACATAAATTTAATTAGCATCTTTGGACTTGGCTAGTGATGATGTTTTTGAAATGACATCTGATCATATAAAACCTTAGTTTTTTGCTGGGACAGGAACCAGTGGTGGACAAAGTAGACAAAGCAAATACTGGAGTTAAAGTTGAGATACAGTAGGAAAATTACTTCACCAGTAAAAGTAAAATTGTTCCCTTCAGAATTTCACTTGAGTATAAGTGCAAAATTATTTGCCTTAAAAAGTACTATCCAAAGTACAACGATTTATCATGGCTCTAATATACCATCATCCTTTTTGTCAAGACACTTGCTTAAACAATTTGTTAAAAGACTTGTTGACATGTATTTAAATGATCATGAGCTAAAAACCTTGAATCTATTTTACTTTAGAACCAAATGAAATAACATGATTTCAGAGCAGTTGATTAAACTTTATGATTTCAATTTTAATAAAAAAAAAAGCTTTTTAATGTCTAATCTATTAAACGCAGGTTCTCAAATTTTCTTTTACTATGTTGTACCTAAATGTCTCTGTGTGTAAATATAACCTGGCCATATCAGATTACTGTAACAGAAACTAGTTTCGGGAGTTTCTTCCATCATTTATTGAGGCACAGATGCCTCATAAACCACTGCTGTGGAACTGACACTGAACTGCATTCACACTAAATAGATTCCACCAAGTGGCAACAATTTGAAACAGTGCCCTGTAAAAAAAAGGAACGACTGATTTTCCCAAAATGTAGTTAAGTACAATGTGGTAAAGTTTGAAATGTGGTAAAGTTAAAGTAAAAAGTCTCCCCAAGTTAAAATGCTTGAAAAAACGACTTAAGTTCAGTAACGAATTACATTTACTTCATTACTGCCCGCCACTGATAGGCACCAAAAGACCCATGTTGTACTGTATGGAATTGATAATGTTTGGGATTTTAATAAAGAGTTTATATTTTATCTGTTCATTTTTGTTAGTACGAGCTACTTAAACCTGCCTTTCAACCAATATGAGATGGAAGTAAATGTCACAAAATGATATCAATGATATTTCTAATAGTTTTGTTTCTAGCCTCAAGGATACTGCACAGCATATAAAATCACAAAATAAAAACAAAAGAAGAAATGACTAAAAATAGTGATGGTTTTGTGTTATTAGTGACATTTTTGTAATTTTTAAACAAACATTGCCCAATAGATAATATATTGAGCTATTTTGATAAAGTGCTGAGAAGGTTTATTAAGTAAGGTGTTTTTATTGTGCATTTTTCGGCTGTGAAATGAATGTTATTAATTTTTCAGTACACATATTTTCATCTATTAAAATGCTTGAACCTTTTCTTCAGACATCAAGAGAGCTGAAGGTATGTGGCGCTATCGGCCCCTGTGTGTCTCTGCACAGCAAAGGACCCTGTGTTTCAGACAATGTACGTACTGCACAAAAACATCTCCCGTCATGCAAGTCAATGCTATCAGATTCCAATTCTCTGAACCAGTAGATGAGAATGTATGATATTTGACAGGAAATGGGCGTTGGAGGAACATGCCAATGGAAGATTTGCAGTCTGACGCCTGCCACCACCCTGGCTCTGTACTTTGAAGTGGTGAATCAGGTATGGTAATATGGTAATTATTTGTATTTGATGAACAGTTTGTTTTGAATCTAGAGTGTTTGGAATGACAGCGGTGTATTGTTGCCTTGTAGCACAACGCCCCTATTCCTCAGGGTGGAAGAGGTGCTATTCAGTTTGTCACCCAGTACCAGCACTCAAACACACAGCGACGAATCCGTGTCACCACTATCGCCAGGAAGTGAGTTTTGGTTTCAGCAAACTCATGATATTTTATCAACCAGGGCAATTTGTAATTAAATATCTTGGTTATTTATCGTGCATATTGCTGCTAGCTCCCAGTATTGAGCGAAGCCTTGGAGTTATCACCAATGTTTCCTTTGGTTGACTGTCTTTGCTGAAGCTCAGAATAGATTTGACTGTGTAAATATGTTTATTATTAGCCCTGAGTAGCTCTGAAATAGCTCGTATTCTTGAGGATTCAAAGTGTGCGTCATGAGATCAGGGCAAACCGGTTTGTTCTTTTGTCACACCCAGTTGGGCTGACGCACAGTCCCAGATCCAGCACATCGAGTCGTCATTTGATCAAGAGGCCTCTGCCGTCCTCATGGCTCGCCTGGGCGTCTTCAGGGCAGAGTCAGAGGAGGGCCCCGATGTCCTCCGCTGGCTGGACCGGCAGCTCATTCGCTTGGTGAGTCTCTTTGTAGGAGATGATGCTCAATGTGTTCATATGAGGACGATGTCACAAATCACTGAATCCAAGAATGCTCACTCTCTCATTTGGTTCCAAAGCTAGATCATGTTTCTGTTCAACAGAGTTGTTGTTTATTTCCTAGCTTTTAAAACATGGAATATTTACCCATCTAAAATCTCGTTAGATTTGCTTTAGAGACTTAAGCGATTTGCGTTAGATATTAAGAGAAGAATATATGAATTTGTGCACCGAAACCTGTAAAAAACTAATTTTCACTCACTCTTTCCCACATTTTGAAGATTGTTGGAAATTATAAAGTGCTAACTATCGACACAATGTTAAACACATCATTTCTCTCATTCTCTCTTTGTGTGCCACTGTCCAAAACATGATGTAGGAGTATTAGAGAAAAAATTCACTGGTACAAATAATAAAAAGAAAGGACAACAAACTGAACTCATCTGCTCAGGTTTCTGGTTTGAGATCGACATCAATTGCTCACGAATTTAAGGCCTCTACACACCAATCTCGATCGAGGAAAAAGAATGGACCCCAATGGAACTTCACATGTCTGACCAAACCAGTGGCGCCCCAAAAAAAAAAATAGAGAGTTTCGAAGTGCCATATCGGATCCATTATTTGCAAGGAGAATGACCAATGGAAGCCGGCTCTTTTGCTGATGTGAGTCGGATGTAAAAGGCCACTCTATGACGCTCACAGAAGATTTGTGCGAATCTTCTTTAACCTGCGTTAAGCTGCCTTTAACCTGCGTTAAGAAAAAGTCGAATTTTTTTCTTGTTGTCAAAGTGAGCCTGGGTTTTCTATGGGTATGCAGGTTTCCTTCGAAAAATGGTTCATTAAAATTGGAAACTTAATTGTCAGTCAATGTAGGTCTACGATGGTCAGGGGAGGTTGTACCACACCTTTTGCCCCAAAAAATGGCCGCTGGTATTCTAAAGTGCTTTTTTTTTATGAAAATGAATCTGTTAAATGGATTTGGATTTGGAAGTGGAGAGAGATTAAACGCTGATCCATTGCATCTTTTTTAAATCGTCTCCCTGAATGATTACGATGTTTGTTTGTTTTTTAAGATGAAATGTAGCAAGTATTTCATGCTGTGTCTCTTGTCTGGTTTCAGTGTCAGAAGTTTGGCCAGTTCAATAAAGACGATCCAAACTCGTTCAGACTCTCTGAATCTCTCTCGCTCTACCCACAGGTACTTCTTCCTTGCTGTGTCTGCTACTGCTTCTTAATATAGTGCTTTCTTGTAGAGTCAGTGTCAGTGAATCAGTGTATAATATTGGTTTATTGTGTTAGGGTTACAGTCCATTTCTGAACTAAGAAGTGTGTTTAAATCATATTAAACAACAAAAAAATTAAAAGTACAAGGAATGGATTGGTGTCTACTAGAATTAGAGAGTCGTGTATCTCATCGGATTTCTAATATTAAAATGTTTTTTTTCCCCACAGTTTATGTTCCACTTGAGGAGATCTCCATTCCTGCAGGTCTTCAACAACAGTCCGGACGAATCCTCTTACTACAGGCATCATTTTGTGCGTCAGGATCTGACGCAGTCGCTCATAATGGTTCAGCCCATCCTCTACTCGTACTCTTTTTACGGCCCTCCAGAGGTGATCTTAAATCCCTCTTACATCTCATCTAGTAATTTGGTTTTAATCCGTATTGATCAGTCATTGATCCTGTACTTGATTGGGTTTGCAGCCGGTTCTTCTGGACAGCAGCAGTATCCTTCCTGATCGCATTCTCTTGATGGACACCTTCTTTCAGCTGGTCATTTACCATGGAGAGGTATGAGATTAAATGCTTTTTGATGTGTTTCTCGCCGCGTTCAAAAAAAGTTTTATAAATAAAAAAATAAGTTTTAATCTGTGGGTTTTACTTTAAAAAAAGGATAGTCTTGCATCCAGAGATGATACAGTCCAATCATTTACAATTGCTTTGAATTCTGTCCGACAAAAACTCTCAAAGTCTAACAAAATGTGCAAAACCTTAGCATTATTCAGTCCATGTGACTTGTCGGTTCAACCTCAGCTAAAGAACCAATCCTCCCCTCTGCAGACCATCGCTCAATGGAGGAAAGCCGGCTACCAGGAGATGCCAGAGTATGAAAACTTCAAGCAGCTTCTTCAGGCTCCTCTGGACGATGCTCAGGAGATCCTTCAGTCCCGCTTCCCCATGCCTAGATACATCGACACAGAGCACGGTGGCTCACAGGCCCGCTTCCTGCTCTCGAAAGTCAACCCTTCACAGACTCACAACAACCTCTACGCCTGGGGACAGGTACACACTCGCATCTCTGAAAGAATTCAGCATTCAGCACTTATGCTGCTTTTTTTTTTATCAGATTTTATTAACTTGATATGCCTTAGCTCTACTCTAAAGTGTTTTTCTAAAATTAGCTTGGACTGGGCTCGTCACTCCACTACATCATTCGAGTTCCATGTCAACCCTCCATTAAAACCGAAAAAAAAAGAAGGTGAAAATAATTCTGGCCAATCGGTGAGCTTAAGGGCAGACCAGTCAGGTGCAGGACATTGCATTTTTAACACATGAAGCGTAACAGTCATGCCATACAACAACTTAAAAAAAAGCCAAAGATTTCACATATCTATGGAAAGCTGAGATTCTTGTAATATGAAGGACGCACACACAATTTTAAAGATACAATAAACACATCAGGTACACTTAGTGTAAAGCTACCAGCAACCAATTAATCAATTAAAAAACTGTAGGAACAAAGGAAGTCCCCTGTTTATCAGTTCATAACATTCCAACAGAATTCTGTAGTTGGACTGTAAAGGGTCCAGACAATACACTATAATTAAACATTTAGTCTATGACCCATTTATATCTTGATAAACATCCATCCAAGGCAGTAGCATAATTTAAAATCTACAAAAAATAAGCAAAAATTATGGATATATGGGCATCTAAATAGCCACTGCCTCATTTGAACAAATGGTTCAAGTACATAAGAGGTGTCTGCAAGCGGTGATCACCAAGAAGCACCCAGGATAAGTTTTGCATGCACCTACAAGTGGAATTTTTTTTTTTTGGCGAAGCAACTAAATATAAACATGTTTAAACCCTCATTTTCTAAGATATTATTATCAAATTGGAAATGTGTCCTCTGCATGCATTTCTTTACAAAATGAAAATTAGGTTCATTTGTTTGAGTTCCAATTGTCTTAGGCCTTGAAACCGATCATTAGAGGAAGGGCTGAAAATATACCCTTATGAATTGGGACACCCCTCTGAAGCCAAATCAGCCAAATGCTTCTGAATGCTCCGCAATGCATAAACCTTGGACTGGTAGTTTGTTTTTGTTTTTTTTGTCCTAAACTTAATCAATTGAAAATTTGACAATCCATATGTGAGTCTGCCGTGCAACGTTAATGCTATAAGGCTAAATAATGGAGCATTATTCAAGCGATTTCTTTTTTGTGTGTGTGTGTGTGTGTGTGTGTGTGTGATTTAAATTACTGTAACCAACCTATATTTGGGCATGGGATGAGAAAGCTACCAAGAAGCTACTTACATTTTTGGTCTCTTTTGGCAGGGGTAGTGCCCATCTTACCCCTTTGTTTCGGCTCTACCCCTGCACCCTAGACAGATTTGGGCGTCACGTAAACATTCCAAACAGAGGGTTTTTTTCACATTGTTTATTCCCCAGCTCCATCAGAGTTTATTCTTTTTACTGTTGTGGAATTTATTTACCCCTTCTCCAAGTCTACCGATAGCATTTAGCTTAGCATAGATCATTGAATCTGACTAAAGGCATTTAGATGTAAAATCATCTTTAAAATTTATATATTATACCTCTGAGTGAATACATTCCAAAATGGTAAAACTTGCTTTACTAACTCCAGAGCAGTTAAAGAATGAGACTGTGTACAAAAATGTGAAGCGTTCCTTTTATGACGGCCAGTTTTAAGGTGGGAATGCCAAAGGGGCTTGTTAAATCTTGAAAAATGTAAAGCATGAACTGTATAGATGCTTTGCGATAATCCTCAGCCGTCAATCTTGACTCTGAAAAGATCTAAATGCAAGATAAAATGGCATATCTTGTCATTTTGTGCATCATCTGTCATTCATTTGAAACTTCCTTTGTCTCTATATATTCGTGTTTGGTTATTGTGTGTCACAGTGACCTCATTCTGCTAATCTCCCAATTTTTACTATAAAACTATTTCTCTCTGATCTAACGTTCTAATTGTTTTCTCCCAGGAATCTGGAGCGCCAATCCTCACAGATGACGTTAGTCTGCAGGTTTTCATGGACCATCTCAAGAAACTGGCTGTTTCCAGTTCAGCCTAAACTTTTGCTGTTGATCAGTGAAGATTGCACAACATAAAAGAATTTAAAGAGAATATAAAAGACTTTTGAGCAATATTCAGGAGAAACCAAAACTCACACAACAAAATGCACCTCTACATCTGATTGAGAGGTCCTCCAGAGAAAAGAACATTAGATGCTATCTAATTCTCTTTGACACAAAGTAATTATGACTTATTTGTTTTGTCTGTTTGCTTATTTAAATAATTATGTCTGGTTTTTGTCTTGCTGAAAGTGTTATATTTCATGTTTAATCATGTTTGATTTCCCAGAGAAGCTTCTTCTGCCATTCTTGTCTTGTGTTCTCATGCATGTTCGGACTGAAATGCCATCAGTTGTTGTGAAGACTCTCTTTCTCTGTTATTTTGCTACTGGAAATGTGATCTACACATGTACAGTGAGAATGTTCATCGTTAAATTAATGTAGTATATCAACCCACATTCCAGCTCTCTGTTGATCTCAATTGTTGAACTAATGCTATGCTGAATATTTATAAAATAACTTGTAGGTTATCTTCATTTCAAAAGGGAAAGATGAAGTCGAGCACATTGAATGTGTGAAATGCCATCTTGATCTAAAATAAATAATTACAAATCAACATTTCTTTTACTTCTTGACATCTATCTGGAAATAGTTTTATTGAAAGAACTGTTATTTAGATGTTTGTGATCATAAAAGTTTATAAAACAATATTTTTTTCTGTAAAAATAATGTTATAGTTTAATTATAACTTTACATTTATAGTTTCATTGTTATTTTGCTTTAAATTGTATTCAAATCAAACACAAAATGCAATGCTTTATTAATCATTTTATTAACAATATTAGCTTTGTAATAATGTTGCATTCTATAGAAGCTCAGTGTCTAAGGAGGGCAGTGTTTGCATATTACATTAAATATAAAATGCTATGAACACTACGGAGTTGAGTTTATCGTTTGAATAGGTTTATTTCCCAGAGCAGGATAAACTATTTATATAATGGAACCACACAGCATCATATTTTCCATCTTATTTTCATTCCACTACCAGGATTTATCCACAGACTAATATTAATCAACCTTTGAAAGCATTCTAGTCTCATGTACCGTGCTGATGATGGAAGAGACTCGACTTCCAGAGAGACAAAGTCAGGAAGAACGTTCTGAACTGTTGCTGCAGTCCACAATACGTTGTTCTTTCCCTTCCTTCGACTCTCTATATATGTGCTCCTGGACACAGAGCTGTCTTTTTTTTTCTTGCCCTCCATATGGTAGGTGTCAATTATCATCTTTTGGGCAACTGTGAGTTCAGTAGTCATGGTTGTGTACCCAACAAGACTTAGAGAGCATTTAAAGGTCTTTACAGGTGTTTTACGTTACTTAAGTGTTTTCAGTTAATTTGTCGATTAGAGTATGGCACCCTGTGTCTTTTTTTCTATATTGTATTAAAGAAGAACATTTGCATTTAGGAAACACCCCCTATTTTCTTATTTTGTCTGCTCCAAAATGAATAGTTCTACACCTATTCAAAATAATATCGTCGGCTCTTGGACGCCCCCAAGTGGTTGTAGGGCCCTAAGCAACCGCTTGTCATCAGATTCTACAGTTGTGCCACAAAAAGCTCCCCTGCTCCTGAAATGCCCCCTTATGCCATTTCAATAGCTTCATAATTACTTCCGTGTATTTTTAACAACATACCGTATTTGACAAAAGTATTTATGTATTTTGAGCTGTATATACTGTAACGACCGGCGTCGTTCCTACGCGCTCATTGGACCGAGCGCGGTGACATCACTAGAGACGGTGTCTGTTAAATGTTTAATTACTGTGTTGTTTTAGCAGTCTGTTTAGTTATTGTTAGTTATGTGGTGTTGTAAAATGTGTCTTATTTGCTTATTGGTTCTGTATGAGGATACAGAAGTTCAGAAACAGTGTTTGAAACTGGTTCTCCTCTGTGGTAAATGTTGATTTTCCGAACACGGTCTGCGGGTGTTGCGTGAGGGTTTCATCTTGCTGGCTGTAGTCCTGCTTCTGTTCAATAATCTTTAAACCGAAACTGTCGTTTAGCTTCTTTGATAAGATGGCTTCTCATGCATTGGTGGTTTGACACAATTTTGCGTGAAATTATATAACCCTCAGAACTGACAAATAAAAAGAAAAGCTTAACAATCAGGAATGAAAGTTATGCGATCGTATAGTACAAGATAAACAATATAAATATATAATAATTCAAGCAATGATACATCAAATACAAAGACAATGCTAAAGATAACATTTACTTATATATCAAGGGGAATGTAAGAAACTATTATATATTGTAAGACACATTTGAGATTTTTTTATTTTCTATATTTAAATGGATGTACAGATCCAGTTCTAGTCTGAAGACTTTCATAGTAGGGGTAGGATTTAAGGACTTTGTTTATGAATGTAATATTCACCAATTAAAACGCATTTTTCAAATCTTTATTATTTTCATAAAATATTAAAATAATAAAGTATAAAATGTATTTTAAGGTAACATAAAAAACAAGTGAGTAATCTGTTCTTTATTGAATTTACAAAGACAACAAATATCACATATAAATATTTTAGATGTTATATATTTTTACATGTGTAGTATTTTAAAATGTGCTTCTTTAATTTTATTATTGATGCTGTATTTAAAATGTAATAATCTCTCTTTACTCCAGGCTTATCGAATAAAAGAAAATCCTCTTGGAGATAATTTAATTTTGTTTTAGAAAGAATATGGTTCTTGCAGTTTTTATCAATTAACTAAACACCTTGTAATTTTGGAGAAAGGTGCACTTATGATAACTACATGATCAGTTATTTGTGGAATGGTTTGATAACATAAACTCCTTAAATTGGATGGGATGTGCAGTAAAAACGTGAAATGTGATTTTTTTTTTCTCTCAGCGTGCGTTTTCTTTAGTTGCGCCGGGTTTGGCCGCTCTCGGCCACCGTACATTCACAACTCGTGTGCCCAAGTATGGAGCCATGTTTGCGGCTTGTGTTTCGAGAGCGTCTCGTGAGGTTAACGATGAAATATTGGACTCAAGCACATGAGACGTGTTTAAGGTCCCATCTCAAGCGCTTGCCGGCGTGTAGAAGAACACCAGCGGCTTCTGCATACCTCTCCTCTCGTCTAAGAGGCACCGATGCGTCCCAGATAGCGATGTCTAGCGTCGCCCCAGCGTTTGTTGTGATGAAGTTTGAGCCCAATGGGAACGTAACCACGTTTGAAAAGAAAAAGACTGAATTATACCAGGAGATTGGGTTGCAGGCAAGAGATCTGAGATTCCAGCACCTAACAAGCATCACAGCTCGGAACAATGCCATCATCTTACGTATGGAGTCTCTCAAGGCGGTGATAACTCCCAGCTGTTTACTGGTACTGGATTACCGGGGTCTTGGGTTGGAGAAATGGCTTGTTTTAGATCTTAGGCCACAGCTGTCCGGAGAAGGAAGTTTGGCTACATACTCCCTGCCTTTTGAGTTTAGAGCTCTGGAAGCTATTCTGCAGCACAGGGTCAATGTCCTGCAGACTCAACTGAATGAAGTCCAGCCTCAGGTTTTGGATTGTCTGAACTCGTTAGTGGACCCAAAGCTCCTCTCTGCTGACCGTAGCAAACTTCACATGCTCCTGCTCAACAGCAAAAGCCTCTCTGAGATGGAGACGGACATTAAAGTATTCAAAGACAGTCTTCTAAAGATTTTAGATGAGGATGAACTCATAGATGAACTCTGTCTCACTAAGTGGAGTGACCCACAGGTGTTTGAGGAAAGTAGTTTTGGTATAGACCACGCTGAAGAGATGGAATTGCTTCTGGAAAATTTCTTCATGCAGGCGGATGAACTTGGGAACAAAGCTAGAGAGCTGAAAGACCTCATTGATGATGCTGAAAATGTTATCTTCATAAACCTGGATAGCCACCGTAACGTCATGATGCGGTTGAACCTCCAGCTCACCATGGGAACCTTCTCTGTGTCCTTATTTGGTCTTATGGGCGTGGCTTTTGGAATGAACTTGGAGTCAACGTTTGAAGAGGACCCACGTGTGTTTTGGTTGGTGACGGGGTTCATGTTCTTGGGAAGTGGTCTCATCTGGAGAAGACTGCTCTCTTTTCTAGGCAGACACTTGGAACCCAAGTCTTCAGCTCCCATCCCTCCTATTTGGAGAAAAAACCAAAGCAGCACTTTAAAACAAACAGATGTTAAACCAGGGAAGAGGTTGTAGTGTTTATGTGGGTTTTCTGTTGTCCATGTTTATTTTATTTTTATTTTTTTAGAATTTATAATGTAATAAGTACAAAGTGTGTTCATTTATTATGTTTATTCAACTAAATATTTTATGCATACTGTTGAAATAAACATTCATTAATTCAACCCGCTCATTCCCTTTCAGGGTCACAGGGGTGACCTATCTCCAGTGACCATTGGGCAAGAGGTGGGGGTACACCCTGGAGGCAGGGAAACATTCACCCACGCATTCACACCTAAGGGGAATTTAGATTTTTCAATTAACCTAACCACATGTTTTTAAGATTGTGGGGGAAACCGGAGTACAAGGAAAAAAAAAACACGCAAGCACTGGGAGAACATGCAAACTCCTTCCAGGAAGGTCACCAGCGAGTCTCGAATTGACTACCTTTGTACTGGAAGGCCACTGCGCCGCCCTGAAATAAACACATTTATTGCAAATAAAGATGGGGAGAAAATAATTACATTAGTTGTTTATATTTTTGCTGTTTTGCACATTACTGAGTCATTCCAAATTGCTATCTTGGCCTATTGGCTTGAAAATTAATTGAAATGCCCATTCCGAACCTATAATCGATCAAATTTTACCTTCGTTCAAAAATCCCTTGTAATATGTGAGCAGATATACTGTACAACACCTGTTGGTTAACTGAAATAAATAGACAAAATACTTTTTTTTTAAATCATAATGAGTTGAAATGTTAAATTATTTAAAAGTGATTTGAATTTTGCCCAAATCGCTCAGCCCCAGTTGCTCCTTTACTAGAATCATTCCTCCACACACCAATATGTATTTTATAATAACATAGATACTACTGCACTGTGACTGGATTGACAAAAATATTACTTTAGTTCACTGTGAATATTTTTAATTACCTAGACTTTTTACAGAACATTGTACAGTACTGTGAAAAGTTTTGATAAAAAGTTGAAAACAAAGAATGCTTTCAGAAATATAAATAGTGTCTTTTTGTCAAATTTACTAAATCACAACAAAAAAGAAACTAAATCAAATCCAAATGATCTATTATTACCCTTTGCCCTAAAAACCAGCAACAATTATCACAGGTACACTTGCTCAAAGTTGGCGATTTACATTTGTAGTCAGGTAGGTGTATGATCCACCAATTAAGCTCAAACGTGCTAATGTCATCACTTTCACAGAAATGTTGAAACCCAGTCATAAACTGAAACAAACAGCAGTTTAGGAAGTGAAAAACTGAGTGAGGAACAGCAAAACATCTACCAAGTGGATTTTGAGAGTGTGCCAGTCTCTCGTCATGGCAAGATGGAGCACAGTAACAACAATACCCCATAATGACAATGTGGAAAAAGATTTTTTGAAATTGTTGCAAATGTATTAAAAAAATACCTTAAAAATGACATGTACATACTCGGAAATTGAGTTCAGTACATTCTGTTTCCACTGTTCATTCTTGAGATGTTTCAGCAGCTTGATTGGAGTTCACCTGTGGTAAAGTCAGTTGATTGGACATGATTTGTAAAGGCATGCACCTATCTACAGTACAGACCAAAAGTTTGCACCCAGCTTCTCATTCAGAGAGTTTTCTTTATTTTCATGACTATGAAAATTGTAGATTCACACTGAAGGCATCAAAACTATGAGTTAACACATGTGGTATTGTATACATAACAAAAAAGTGAAAATATGTCATATTCTAGATTCTTCAAAGTAGCCACCTTTTGCTTTGATTACTGCTTTGCACACTCTTGGTATTCTCTTGATGAGCTTCAAGAGGTAGTCACCAGAGATGGTCTTCCAGCAGTCTTGAAGGAGTTCCCAGAGATGCTTAGCACTTGTTGGCCCTTTTGCCTTCACTCTGCGGTCCAGTTCACCTTAAACCATCTTAATTGGGTTCAGGTCCGGTGACTGTGGAGGCCAGGTCATCTGGCGCAGCACCCCATCACTCACCTTCTTGGTCAAATAGCCCTTACACAGCCTGGAGGTGTGTTTGGGGTCATTGTCCAGTTGAAAAATAAATGATGGTCCAACTAAACGCAAACCGGATGGAATAGCATGGCACTTCAAGATGCTGTGGTAGCCATGCTGGTTCAGTATGCCTTCAATTTTCAATAAATCCCCAACAGTGTCACCAACACCATCCCACCTCCTCCTCCATGCTTCACGGTGGAAACCAGGCATGTAGAGTCCATCCGTTCACCTTTTCTGCATCGCACAGACACAGTGGTTGGAACCAAAGATCTCGAATTTGGACTCATCAGACCAAAGCACAGATTTCCACTGGTCTAATGTCCATTTCTTGTGTTCTTTAGCTCAAACAAGTCTCTTTTGCTTGTTGCCTGTTCTTAGCAGTGGTTTCTTAGCAGATATTCAAGCATGAAGGCCTAATTCACACAGTCTCCTCTTAATAGTTGTCCTAGAGCTGTGTCTGCTGCTAGAACTCTCTGTGGCTTTGTCCTGGTCTCTAATTTGAGCTGCTGTTAACCTGCGATTTCTGAGACTGATGACTCGGATGAACTTATCCTCCGCAGCAGAGGTGACTCTTGGTCTTCCTTTCCTGGGGTGGTCCGCACGTGAGTCAGTTTCTTTGTAGCGCTTGATGGGTTTTGTGACTGCACTTGGGGACACTTTCAAAGTTTTCCCAATTTTTTTGACTGACTGACCTTCATTTCTTAAAGTAATGATGGCCACTCATTTTTCTTTACTTAGCTGCTTTTTTCTTGCCATATTACAAATTCTAAGAGTCTATTCAGTAGGACTATCAGCTGTGTATCCACCTGACTTCTGCATGGTCCCAACCCCATTTATAAGGCAAGAAATCCCACTTATTAAACCTGACAGGGCACACCTGTAAAGTGAAAACCGTTTCAGGTGACTTCCTCTTGAAGCTCATCTAGAGAATAACAAGAGTGTGGAGGCTACTTTGAAGAACCTACAATATGACAAATTTTCAGTTGTTTCACACTTTTTTGTTATGTATACAATTCCATGTGCGTTAACTCATAGTCATGAAAATAAAGAAAACTCTTTGAATGAGAAGCTGTGTCCACACTTTTGGTCAGTGTATGTCAAAGCACAAACCAAGCATGAAGACAAAGGATTGTCTTGAGGCACAAGGCTGGGGAAGGTTACAGAAACATTTCTGCTGCTCTGAAAGTTCCAACGAGCACAGTGGCCTCAATCATCTGTAAGTGGAAGATGTTTGGAACCACCAGGTCTCTTCCTAGAGCTGGCCGGCCATCTAAGCTGAGTGATCGGGGGAGAAGGGCCTTAGTCAAGGAGGTGATCAATAACCCGAGGGTCACTCTGTCTGAGCTCCAGCGTTCTTCTGTGGAAAGAGGAGAACCTTACAGAAGGACAACCATCTGTGCAGCCAATCCACCAATCAGGCCTGTATGGTAGAGTGGCCAGACGGATGCCACTCCTTAGTAAAGGGCACATAGCAGCCTGTCTGGAATTTGCCAAAAGGCATCTGAAGGACTCTCAGACCACAAGAAACAAAATTCTCTGGTCTGATGAGACTAAAATTGAACTCTTTGGAGTGAATGCCAGGTGTTACGCTTGGAGAAAACCAGGCACCGCTCATCACCAGGCTAATACTTTCCCTACAGTGAAGCATGGTGGTGGCAGCATTATGCTGTGGGGATGTTTTTCAGCAGCATGAACTGGAAGACTAGTCAGGAGAGAGGGAAAGATGAATGCAGAAATGTACAGAGACACCCTGAATAAAAACCTGCTTCAGAGTGCTCTTGACCTCAGACTGGGGCGATGGTTCATTTTCCAGCAGGACAATGATCTAAAGCACACCACCAAAATATAAATGGAGTGGCTTCACAGCAGCTCTGTGAGTGTCCTTGAGTGGCCCCAGCCAGAGCCCAGACCTAAATGCTACTGAACATCTCTGGAGAGATCAGAAAATGGCCGTACACTGTCGCTTCCCATTCAACCTGATAGAGCTTGAGAGGTACTGTAAAGAGGAATGGGCAAAAATTCCCAAAGACAGGTGTGCCAAGCTTGTGGCATCATATTCACAAAGACTTGAGGCTGTAATCAGGTTTGTATTTTTAATTAATTTGCAACAATTTCAAAAAAAATCTTTCTTCACATTGTCATTATTAAAATAAATTAATTTAATCCAATTTGGAATAAGGTTGTAACATAAAAAAATGTGGAAAAAGTGAAGCGCTATGAATACTTTCCTGATGCACTGTAAG
Source organism: Danionella cerebrum (assembly GCA_007224835.1). NCBI lineage: Eukaryota > Metazoa > Chordata > Actinopteri > Cypriniformes > Danionidae > Danionella > Danionella cerebrum. The sequence goes on from SRMA01024026.1 coordinate 41,535, forward strand.
CTAGTAATGCAGCATCGAGGTCTCTATGAGTTAAATATGTTCAAGGTCATTTGAAGAAGCACATTTAGTATCGAAGACACGGTGGTTAGAAAGAAACTTTGGTACATTTCCACTGCACAACCCGGTACAGCTCGGCTCAGTTCATAAATGAATTAGAGATATCTCTAAATGAATTACGGCTAGGTAAAATATAATTGGAGATATCTCTGATTAATTTTATTTAAAGATATCTGCAAAACAGTTAGAGATATCTCTAAATAATTTGTGCCTAGTCAAATTATAATTGTAGATATTGTGACGACCCTGCGTAGCGTCGTCGCCGCGGTGCATCATGGGAAGCGCTTAGAAATTAGTTTTAAAGCAATTACTCTGATGTTATGCGTTTATGTTTATGGCCTTTATTATTTTGAATATGTATGTGATAACAGTTTATGGTTTGTGTATGTTAATGTGTGATTTGTTTCACATTGTCGGACTAACCGTCCATGATACACACAGTGTAATGGGTGCGGCTACAGGTGGCCGCTGAGTTATGGTTGATTTTGAATTGGTTTATAATAAACAGCATTACTGCAGACAGTCTCTCCGGGCAATTTCTTAACAGCACTTTTAAGCGCTAACAACAGTTCTTCTAAGAACTCTGGGATTCCCTGGGGTCGTGCGGTGTATGGGACACAGGGATCTCCACCGGTATAGGCGCTCAGCATAGCGTAGCTGCATAGTTAGCTAGTTAGCCACGATCTCAATTAGCTGCTCGTCACATTGGTGTCAGAAGTGGGATGGCGAGCTGTCTAGGAGACAGAATGGAGCTGAGCCTGGCGGAGATTGAACGCGCGCTGAAGGAAGCGGATGATTCGCTCCACGAGTTGAAGCGGAGGCGAGGAGGGGCTGCACCTGATGGCGCAAGCGAGCGTCGAGCAGCACCGACACTCCGTGGTCACCGGGAAGCGGAGGCGATACCGTCGACCCAACGAAGCAGCGCAGCCATCAAGCTCCCGCACTATAGTGGAGTAACAGCGCTCGAACCCTATCTTGCGCAGGTGCAGTTGGCAGCACACCACGAAGGGTGGAGTGATAGAGAGACGGCGATCAAAGTGGCTCTTGCACTAGAGGGTCCCGCTCTGCAAGTGTTGCTGGATTTGGCACCGGAGGAGAGGAGTAATTTTAACGCTCTCGAGGCTGCGCTGAAATGCAGGTTCGGCCAGGAAGTTTCGGCAGAGAGCAGCCGGGATGAACTAGCCGAGAGGAGACGACTGATGGGAGAGAGTTTGGGGGCCTTCGCGGCAGAGGTCCGTAGCTGCGTTCGCCGGGGTTTCCCCACCTTTCCGGCAGAGATACGCGAGGAGCTGGCCTTGCATGCCTTCGTCAGGGGGCTGGCACCAGAGAGGCTACGACAGCACGTCAGGCTGGCAGCACCCACCACCCTGCAGCGAGCCTTACAGCTGGCGGAGGGAGCGGAGGAGGTCTTCCGAGCCAGTCCCACTACCCCACGCCCCCTGCCGCAAAGACAGCACACCCGAGCAGCCGAACGAGAGATGCCAGAGGAAGTAAATCAAGCAAGGCCCGCCAGAGAGGAGCGCTGCTATCGATGCGGGGAGCCCGGACATCGAGCGAGAGTGCCCAGCCCCGAGCCCCAGAACCCGCAGTTCCCCGCCGGCGGGAAACGACGACAGAGCGAGACAATGAAGGGAATCCCGCTCTGCCCCTATTTCCCTTCCCCCTCTGAGAATCCTACAGTTGGACGGTGTGGTCAGAATGGCGGACTATACATGGATTGTGTTGTTAGCGGCCATCGTTGCAGAGCATTAGTGGACACTGGTTCGACCATCTGCCTCATAAGGCGGGGATTGCTGCCGGGTACGTCGAGGGGGTTACCAAGCGACTGGACCCCCACTAACACCGAGTTGCTTACAGTGACTGGCACTAAGACCCCGATGCCCGGGAGGAAGGTCCTCCCTATCCACGTCGGACACTTGGCGATGGCGCATGAGTTTTGGCTGGCCGACATTAGAGATGAGTGCATCCTGGGACTTGATCTCCTCAAGAGCTGGGGTGCTGTTGTCAACGTGCCGGGGTCCAGCCTTCAATTCAACGGCCGAGAGGTGCCCCTGCAAGCCGGCCGGCAGCAAAGAGGATCCGCTGCCACCCACAGCCAGCCGCGTAATGAAGCCTTAGCCTCCCGTGCCCCCGACTGTCAACCACCGGCATCGATCGTAGTTGCTCCGGTAGAGGAGACGCCCCTCAAACCGTCGTCAGAGACCGCCATGGCGGTGAGCGAGCTGGCTCAGCGTAGCAGCACGCATTTAACGGATTCACAGCGGATTCTATTGAACGAACTGCTCGCTGAGTATAACGAAATGTTTGCGGCTAACGAGCGCGACTGTTCCCGTACCGATCTGGTGGAGCACCACATCGATACGGGACAGGCCCCACCGATTCGGTTGAGACCCCATCGACTCCCTATTGCTAAACGCCAGGCAGCCGAGGAATTAATTTGTGAGATGGCGGCGAGTGGAATTATTGAACCGTCAGACAGCCCGTGGGCAGCGCCCGTTGTCATGGTGCGTAAGAAGCAAGGGGGGTGGCGCCCTTGCGTGGATTACAGACGGCTGAACGCTGTGACACGCAAGGACTCTTACCCCCTCCCTCGTATTGATGATGCTCTTGACCCCGTCGCAGGATCAAGTTGGTTCAGCTCCCTGGATCTGCGCAGCGGGTACTGGCAGGTTGCGTTAGCACCCGAGGCGAAGGCGAAAACTGCGTTTACGATTGGCCACGGCCTGTGGCAATTTAACGTCATGCCTTTCGGTCTTTGCAACGCGCCGGCCACATTCGAGAGGTTAATGGAGCGCGTATTGAAAGACATTCCCCGTTCGCGCTGCGTGGTGTACCTCGACGATCTTCTAGTACACGCTCCCACCTACGAGCAGGCGCTACGGAACTTAGGCGAGGTTATGGCCGCCATCCGTAGTGCTGGGCTGCGTTTGAACCCGGCAAAATGCAACCTACTTGCGCGTCAAACACAATTCCTCGGGCACGTCGTCAGCGAGGATGGAGTCTCCACTGACCCAGGGAAGATCACAGCGGTCCGCGATTGGCCTCAGCCCACGAACACTTCTGAGTTGCGGAGCTTTCTTGGGTTGGCGTCATACTACCGGCGGTTCGTTCGGGGTTTCGCAACGTTGGCAAGCCCATTACACCGGCTCACGGAAAAGGGGAAACGCTTCGCATGGCCGGAGGATTGTGAGGAGGCGTTCACCCGGCTTAAACACGCGCTCGTCGACGCACCCGTGTTGGCTTATCCAGACCCTAACCGGCCTTTTGTGGTAGACACGGATGCGAGTAACGTGGGTGTAGGGGCCGTGCTTTCGCAGCGTACGGACGATGGGAAGCGTGTAGTGGCATACTACAGTAGTGGACTCAGTCGAACCGAGCGGAACTACTGTGTAACGCGGCGTGAGCTACTTGCCGTGGTACTGGCGTTGCGACACTTCCGGCCGTACATACTCGGAACCAAATTTACGCTGCGCACGGATCATGCGAGCCTTACGTGGCTTCTAAATTTTCGGCAGCCCGAGGGGCAGGTGGCGCGGTGGATCGAGATCCTCCAAGAGTATGACATGGAGGTTTGTCACCGAGCGGGCCGGTTACATGCGAATGCAGACGCGTTGTCACGGCGGCCGTGTTTAACGGAGAGCTGTGCGCATTGCGAGCGACAAGAGGCACGGGAGCTAGGGTTCTCTGCTGCGGCGGTGGCCGCTACAGATGGCGACAACAGCGGAGAACTTTTCAGTAGCGAGCGGATCCAGCAACAGCAGGCAGCAGATGCAACGCTGACAGAGGTGCAGAGTTGGCTGGCAGCTGGCGAGCGTCCGGAATGGCCAGCAATCTCCTCACGGGGACCCGAGCTGAAAATCCTGCATTCACAGTGGGGAAATATCGAGCTGCACAACGGGGTCCTCTATCGAAGGTGGCGAGCGCCAAACGGAGGAGTGGATCGCCTACAGCTGTTGGTGCCACACAGCCTCCGGCCAGAGGTGCTGCGCTGGGTCCATGGCGCAGTTGGAGCTGGCCACTTCGGCAACACAAAGACCATCAAGCGGCTCCGGCAACGCTTTTACTGGCCGGGGTGCCGCCAGGACGCGGAGCTACATGTCCACTGCTGCGACACCTGCACTGCACAAAAGGGGCCAGCGCAGCGATCACAAGCCCCATTACAGCAGTACCTCGTAGGGGCCCCTATGGAGCGAGTGGGTGTGGACATCCTTGGCCCTTTTCCGGAGACCGAGGCAGGCAACCGGTACGTCCTGGTCGCCATGGATTACTTTACGAGGTGGCCAGAGGCGTATGCGGTGCCTGATCAAAGCGCAGAGACCACCGCTAGACGATTGGTGGATGAGATGTTCGTGCGCTTTGGGGTGCCCAGTGAGCTGCACAGTGATCAGGGACGAAACTTTGAAAGCAGACTCTTTGCCGAGGTTTGTCTACTTCTGGGAGTGAAGAAGACCCGTACCACCCCTTTACACCCCCAGAGCGGCGGGCTGGTTGAGCGGTTCAACCGAACACTTGCCACACAACTGGCTATTTTAACGAGCCAGCACCAGCGAGACTGGGATACTCAATTGCCAATCGTTTTGTGGGCATATCGGACTGCAGTACAAGAGTCAAGCCAGTGCACCCCTGCTGCGCTTATGTTTGGTCGTGAGCTCTGAACGCCGGTGGATTTAGTGTTTGGGGCACCACCGGAGCCTGAGATACCTGGCGGCCAAGAGCTGGATTATTTTCGACGGTTGCGTCAACGCCTGGACACGGTACACCATCTGGCGCGAGAGACTCTGACAGATGCGAGTGCGCGTCAAAAGCGCGCGTACGACACTCGGGCACATGGACCTACGTTTTCGGCCGGGGACCGCGTATGGATTTACTGTCCGCAGCGTAAGCGGGGACTTTCTCCAAAACTGACACACCATTGGCAAGGGCCGGGGGAGATCTTGGAGAAGGTGTCGGATGTTGTGTTCCGAGTGAAGCTTCCGGGACGGGGCCGCCGTGTTGTGCTCCATCAGGACCGTATAGCCCCGTATCATCCGCGCGCTCCGCACCTGGGACCGAGCGAAACTGCGAGCGATCCGGACTCTATGCATCTAAGAAGTGATGTGGACCTTCAGAGGCACAGTCCTCGCCGTAGCCCCTCGGGCGAACCTGGCACCCGGCCACGGCGCGAGCGCCGTCGGCCAGAACATTTAAATAATTTTGAACTGGATTTTTGAGTTCCATTGCATCGTTTTCAAATGTGAGTTTGTTCGTGCTTATTTTCTACACTGTTGTTGTTCACTGAATGTTAATGCTGTGTTGCGCCAACTGTTAAAGGGGTTTTGAGGGTGTGAGGGCACTTACCCTCTTGAGAGGGGGGCAGTGTGACGACCCTGCGTAGCGTCGTCGCCGCGGTGCATCATGGGAATCGCTTAGAAATTAGTTTTAAAGCAATTACTCTGATGTTATGCGTTTATGTTTAAAGCCTTTATTATTTTGAATATGTATGTGATAACAGTTTATGGTTTGTGTATGTTAATGTGTGATTTGTTTCACATTGTCGGACTAACCGTCCATGATACACACAGTGTAATGGGTGCGGCTACAGGTGGCCGCAGAGATATGGTTGATTTTGAATTGGTTTACAATAAACAGCATTACTGCAGACAGTCTCTCCGGGCAATTTCTTAACAGCACTTTTAAGCGCTAACAACCGTTCTTCTAAGAACTCTGGGATTCCCTGGGGTCGTGCGGTGTATGGGACACAGGGATCTCCATCGTGGTGCTAGGGCCAGCATAGCTGCATTGGCCCACAATATATATATATATATATATATATATATATATATATATATATATATATATATATATATATATATATATATATATATAAAAGTAATTGTTATATTGTTTCTGAAGTGTGGGGATCAGATCAGTGAAAACTGAGATGCTCATTAAAACAGAAAAGTTTGCAATTAAATAAATATTAATTGTGTTCCCATAGCAAAGCACTGGCAAAAAGCATAATATTGAATAATTATATTGTTTCTGTGACTCTGAAACAACCAAAAAAATGATTTAAACTTAACTATAGAAAAGATGATTAGTCATTAGACACTTGGATCATCTGTCAGCCTCAGTTTGAACTAAAAATAGAATTGGCCGGCTCTCAAACATACACCCAGCACAGAGACAGATGTTCTGTGCACATGCGCTCCAGTTGTGTCAGTGTGTTTTATGTAATGGTGGCTGGTTTTAGCCCAAGCAATGAAAATATATTCCTGACCTTAATTAAGAATACATGGAGAGGCTTATCTATATAGTGTAAATGTACTGAAACCATGGAAACACAAGCAGAGCTCTGATAATGGAACCGACTGGAACCTTGTAGGCATGTGAAGTGGTCAGAGTTCAGTGCTGAAATCAAGAAGTACACGATGGAACAGTGTTGTGGCTGTGTGGACTTTTGATGGGGATCAACAATGTTTGGTAATTAGTGTCTGTCTTGGGATAAAGGCTTGTCTCAGCGTCTGTGAAGCAGTTGTGTTGAGGGCAAGTGAGTATCTCTGAGCTGGATCGCTACAGACATTTCTGTGCCACATCCTCCAATTTTCAGTGGATTCCTTGGTTTAAAGGCTTAGGGCTCCACCTTTCCCTGGAAGGGTTTGGGAAGACCATACATCTTACAGACATATAGTGGAAAGTGATGAGATGATTATTTACAGACAGTATTTATTATAGAATATGTGTTTTCACGAGTTCACCACCAGGGCCTGCCATGTGGTTTAGCATAGAGTGGCGAATGTAAATGTACAAGGCGAGCTGTCCGGATACATATCCGGGTTGTACCCCCCATTTTATGTGTTTTGTGCCGGAAGGAGGGTTGAAGTTCAGAAAAAGGCACAAGATAAAAGGTAGGAGTGGCTTATATACTATATGGGATTGATTAGGGACATGGATGGCATGCCTTGATTGCTTCTCCTGAAACTTGTTAAACAAACATCAATTAAACAAGTTACATATTATTTAAAAAATGTAATCCAATCATTCCAAACACAGATAATATAGAAAAGCACTACAATTTTTTTAAAAGTACTTTTAGAAATATATATATATTTTGAAAAATATATATTTTTTGATATCTCTCAATATATATATTAACATATTAAAATGACTACTTAATTGCATTAGTTGAAAAAAAACCCTGCAGTATATAACTGACCTCTATTGCTTAGAACGCTTTATGTACTTTTGGAATTATTCATAAAAATCTGTATATTACAACTACACATTTCAAGAAGTGTTCATTAATTTTCCTTTAGACACATTGAAATGACATCACTTCCTCAATCTATAGGGTTTAAAGTGGTTTTTGCATCTGTCTGAAAATGTTTGGTGTGTGTTTATGACCAATCTCAAGAAAACGAGATTCGCTTGCGCGATTCTTCACGTGCATTCTGTTTGTTTTGTAACCCCACATGCTCTGTCTTCCCGCGCTTTTTCATTGATCTAATTTTCTGCAGCTGTCTCTCGTTCCCGTTTCCAAGAGTCTCCATTTATTTGCTTATGGCTTTTGTCTCGGCGCGGGATTAAACTGATCATACAGCGTAGTAACGGAACCCTAGCGCCTTATGTGGCATTGTCTCCTTTTATGGTCATTTTCCAAGCGCCATTCCTGAAGTGTTACTTTGGTTTCTCTTATTTTGTGTTCCTGGTCTGATGTTTCGTTTTAGTTAGCTTTAGCTGGTTCCAGAGTTTATGTTATGTGAGGTTTTGCCCTATTATGGGTATTTTATGTTTACTTCTTGTAAAATAAAGGACCTGCTGTACTGTGCATCTGAGTTCTGCCCCTTTTTCTAGCACCACGAGTGCAGCTCGTAACACCTGGTCCATAGTTTTCACTCTAAAAAAACTTCTGCAATCATCCTTTGCACTTATGAGTTTGTTTTTGCAAATTATTTAAATAGAATTTCCCCAAACTGTTCTCAGTTTGGCAGCGTGGCGGGATAGAATTTCCCCAAACTGTTCTCAGTTTCTTGGTGTGGCGATGTGTTTTTTCACTGAAGCTAAGGGCCAAATCCAGCTCCAGAAACCCCCATAATACCTCCATCCATCAAATTTCTCAGTTGCGACCATGCAGTCACGCTGGAAAACTTGTTTTTACTTCTCCCCAGAGTTGGCACACTATACAACAGTGCATTCAATGTTTTGTATTGCACTTGGTGTTGTGTGGCTTAGATTGAGCTGCTCAGCCATGGACACCGATTTCATGAGGTTCTCTACATACTGCTCTTAAGCCAATCTGAAGGTCATGTAATGTTTATTTGGGGTCTGCAGTAAATGCAGTAAGCTGGGGACCTTTATGTGCTCAGTTATTTCTGTCATGGCCCACCTCATTGAGTTGCTGTCATTGTTAATCACTTTTACTTATAAAACCACTGAAAGCTTTATTTTTTGCTTTATTTAGGTGGCCTCCAACCACAGATGAGCTTCTAAAATATATCTGCATGCTAAGGTCCATGATTTTGTAATCCTATGATAGGAAGTGATTTTGTTTGCTTCAACTTAAATTGTTTTGATGGGTGTGTACACTCCTGCCAATATAGTGTTGTCCATGATGCTCTCCTGCAGTTCATTAAAGTTCAGACAGAGCTCACTGTGTTCATCTCGTATGCTTATTTATAATCTTCAGGTACATTTGTAATTGACTTAGAAACTTTTATCTACTTTCAAGATTGTTAGTTGACTGTTGAAATCTTTAACGAAAGTCCAAACACTATTAGATAAAAACGATTGGGTATGGAGTTAATGATCATCCACAATTGCTCAAGAACTGTACAGCATTGTTTACTTGAAGACTCAGCTATTATGTGGAATAACCCATATAGATGTGTTTATATGTTTTTTAGATGCTGATCTGAAATAACAGCTGATCTGTACTGTCCTTGACTGTTCTTAAATATTTAAGGCAAATATATATATATATAATTGACATAAGTGCCAACCAACATAGAAGGTATAGCATTTATATACTAAATATCATTGTGAATATAGTTGGATCTCATGTTCATCCATTCAATGGCACTGACTCTGCAAAGATGCAAATGAGGGAATTAACCTTGGGTTTTGATACGCCATCGCATGACCAGCCAGGATTTACTGTTGCTAGGATGAACAAAAGAAAAATGGGAGGAAACTTCAAGAAACCAAGTCATAATTTCATCACCAGAAGCATTTATTATATCAACCAGTTTTATTTCTCACAGAGACTGATAAAATAAAACTCCTGCAAACTAGAGTCTGATTGCATTAATGGGTTCACGACAAATCCACCATTCCCTGTTGAAGCCCATGGGTCTTTGACCTATTGTAACTTAACTTTTGGGCACAGTTATAGTCTCAATTTTAGCCTTGCAGCACAGAATATACACACCTGAGATGTTCTCTTGTGATATTTGATGTATGCTTAATCTCTGAAGAGCAGATGAGCGCAAACAGAACGCTGGGGCTGTGCAGACAGGCCTCGAGGAGCAGGGAATGAGAGGGCTTGGAGAATTTTCTGCAGAGAAAAGCCTTCCTCTCTCTTCAAGAGGGAATGGAAGCAACAAAAAGATGTGCCAGCCTGCAGAGCCCCCTATAATCTGCATGGATGGCTTTGCTGCATTTCCACTCTTGGCCAAGCCTCACATGAATGCCTCAGGTTCCCTTTGCAGAGCTCAAATCTTCTCGCTTTTCTGTCTTTGCTGCTTTTGTTATTCCTTCCCTGGAAGTAGTGATGGAAGAGAAGGGTTAAGCCAGTTTGAGGAGTTATGTACCCACTCATATGATGTTCCAAGGAAGTTTTTAAAGGCTACCCTAGACACCACTTTAATTAAGATGGTTTAAAGTGACTGAGAATGGTGTGCTGCTAAATGACAATAAAAGCATATAAAAGCCATCTAAATGGGTTTTATGATTGTTTTCTCTTAAGCAACTGAAAAACTGATTACAGCAAATGGTCTTCTTTTAATCTAGGACCCTCTTTGGATATGAACAGTTCTGCAATTTATATATGATATTAATAATCTTGTGTATCTCCTGTGAATTGGTCCAACAGCTTTGGATAATTTGGCCCAATCTGGTTGATGTGGTATCTGTGGCATCACACGAGGCATGGACCAGACATCATATGTAGTGTAGCATAAGTTATTAGCTGTGTGTTGTACTTGGGCCATGCAACAGCTATCTGCGCCAGACAAATGCCATAGTAGAGCCAAACTTGTTTGCTGACTGGAAACTTGTTTGCACAGACACAAACTGTTTTATATCCAGAATTGAAAGATATCAATATTGAAGTAGATGGCTAATGCTAATTGTGCACAAACATCGATGTTGGCTCTGAAAAGTTCCATTTAAAAGTATTTTTATCAGTAAAATGGAAGGGTTACCAAGGTAGAATTTTTCGTTGCTATGGAGGAGTCAGTGACATCATAACAAGTTCCCCATGCAAATATGCTCAGCCAAAATGGTTGCTATGGAGAGGTCAATAACATATTATAAACAGTAATATAAACCAAGCCTCATGTCTGTATTATTTACCAAAGATGAGATGGAGTTCAGAAAATTTAGTTGCTAGGATAAACAGTTTGGTTGCTACGTAGCTGCCCATTTGCAGTTACAGTTTCATATTTATTTTCAATAACCATGGTAATGGTAACAAGTCAATTGTAAATATTTAGCCCCTTCTAGAGCATGGGGTTCAAATAGTTTTGCAGAATGCTTGCTATGTTCTTGGATAAACTGATAAAATCTACACGTTTGGTTTGTTTGACTTTTCTAAGAGTTTCTCAGTTTGAGTTACAGTTTGAAAAGCCATTATAACAATCCAATTCCATGTGTGTACTTTTATATTCACTTGCAGGATTGTTTCATTTGAAGGTGTACATAAACAAATATGAATAAAGAAAGAATTACATTGAAATCCAGTTGAGAGTAATGTGAAAAATACTATTAACATATAAAACCAGATTAAAAAACAAACAAACATATAATGTCCAAATTACTGGGAGAACACTTACTGACTACAAATAACTAACTTTGTCACAGATGAGCGAAAAAATTTGTGTATTTGATATTTGACATACATTTGATACATTCCAAATGAAAAATGTGCATTGTTTTGTGAGCAAGAAGCAGGGGCCTGGAACCCAATGGTGAATGGGGCAACAACTAAGTAGCACGATTCTAAAAAAGATTTGATAGTTTTATGCTGAATATCATATTAAAAGGACACAGAACTGTTTGGCAAATCACATAATGCAAGTTGATTTCAGATCTCATATAATGTACTTTAAACTGACATAAGACCGTAAGAATTATTGACATTTAGTCTGCTTTTTAGTGCCAAGTATTCATCATGGCATTAGCCCAATTTGTCCAATCTCTCAGCCTGGAATGAATAAAACATTTCTCCCAGTCTGATGTTAGCCCCTGCAACTGAATCTTTACATCTTTGAGCTTCGCTGGTCAGATTAGTCCATGGATCACTCAGTCTGAACCTGATCAATGTTGACACAAAGCTACCATCAAAAGCTTATAAATGTCACAACTAGCGTGAATTATGACTTAAATTTCAGTTTGCCTCTCGCACAGAGTATCTTATGAGCTTAAAGTAGAGAGCATGAATCATGGACAAATTTATAGCACCTCTATGATGCATATCTGTCATTTTGGAGCTTGCCAGTTCCTATTAACATCCATGACCAAGCACTCCACAGAAGAAACAAAGTCAAAGGTTTCAATTGATTTGTGGGCAAGTGAAAAAAAAAGCACCTAATTCAAACTTGAACAAGGTCAGTTGATTTCATTTTAATTATTAAGTGTTAGAAGGATTTGTGCTGTTCAACAACACAATGCTGCAAAACAACTTCATGTAGCTCTTGCATAGAATTAATAATCACTCCAGGCAAAGATGATTAAAACGATTTCCTTGAATATAGCGAGGTGTTATTCACATTACGTTGCCATTCAGTGTTCCTTTTTTAACCTTTCCTTTTAAAGGTAAGAGAGGAATGAGAAATATATTGGCGTAGACACTGATGGCTTATATGCACTAAGTCTCCATGCAGAATAAAGTCGTCAAGGTCTTAATGAAGGGAAAATGAAAAGCTTTTCTTGGCCACTTGTTTTCATTCCCCATCGCTCAGGGTAAAATGGTTCCTATGGAGTGCTTTAGTGAAGAGCTTGTGGAAGTGGGTTAGCGATGGAGCAGATGGAAGGAGAACTCCTGAAGTGAAATCCCCCTAAAGCATCTGTTGTGAGGCTTTGATCAGCCACACTGTGTTTATTGGAAGATCTCATATGGATGAATCGATCTCGCTATGGTTATTAATTAATGGTCATTTTTGTTTCTTTTTATTTATCTCCGGATTATTATTGCTGTCTTGTGACTCATTCAATTTAATTGAATCATTAAAATCAAGGTTACAACAGGTTGAATGTGAAAAAAGAAATAAAGGAACATATAACAAGATTATGGTTTCAATATATAAATGTAATTATTTTTATATATCTGGAATAATGCAAATACACACGTTCACTGTTTATTGAAACTTCACTAAATGTATAATAGCCAACAAAACAACAAAATGTGGGAAATTTACTTGGGAAAAATTTGACCACACAAGTATACTTTAAGATGGTTCCCCAGTAGAATCCGAGCCGCAATCCTTTCATGAAAAATGAGTGGAACTGCAATTCATTCACTGGCCACTTGAGGCTGGTGAGCAACTTCTCAAGTTTTTTTTTTTTTTTTTACATTAGTTAAAGTTAAAACTAATTTTATTTTCTACCGGAACATTTGGCCAGTTACAAAGTGAAAGAGACTCATTTCCACAGCAGCCTACACCCTATTTATTTCTCCCTCAACCTATGGGTGATGTTACAGACACAACACCAATTGTTTTATGCAGTCTATGGATCAAACCAGATTTAACTAACAACCATGATTTTCCACTGGAATGAGAACGGGACGGTTTCAGGAATTCGTCCCTTATTAAACATGCCTCGACCCACAAAATCCATCACTACACCACAACTTTCTGTTAAATCTACTCTATTGGTGTCAGTGGTGAACACCATTGGAAAAACACTGCTCCAGGTGTAAAACTATGAGTTGAATTAGCACTCAAGTCAGTTTTAAAACTGAGGGAGGTGTTTATTTAAATGAACTGAAGCACCCTTCTTTAGGAGTCTACACAGACCGAACACTTACCTTTATCAATAAATACATTCATTCATTTTCCTGCCTGCTTCCCGGGTCTGCTTATGCCGATCTGCAGCTCACATCGGTTGAGAGGCCGGGGTACACCCTAGACCGGTCACCAGTCCATCACCGGGCAACACACACTCACTAATTCACAGATTATTGTTATTCAATAAACCCATGCAAGGACAGGGAGAACATGCAAACTCCTTCCAGGAAGGTCACCGGCGACCTTCTAACTGGAACGCCACAGTGCTACCCACTGTGCCACCGTGCCATCCCTAAATGCATATCAAATACAAACATATCAGTAAAATCTTGGGAAAAGAAGATGTTTAGCACAAAATGGAACAAGGAAAGAATTTTTACAATGTATTTTTTAATTGTGAATTGAGAAAAACTTAATAATAAGGTTGATTTTGCTCTATAAACTCAGTAACAAGCAGGTCATCATTTTATTCTGTCTGTCCTTATTTTGAAAAAAGTATGATGTAAGTAAAACAAATACCAATAATAAGAACTACAGCAAAATATGGTAAAAAAAAATGCTAGGTGTTCACAGAGCATCAGCTTTACAAAAGATGCAAAATACTATGTCATCAAAAAAAGAAAACCAGCCTCGATAAATATCAATGAACAAACAAAACTTGAGTGTGTAGATGAGCCGAGATCTTAAACATTCTAAAAAAAGACTACCAGATTGCTTGCAGGAACTTATTTTTAATCTGCTTGCCATGGATATGCAGATATTGGATTCTTAGAGTAAAACATATGGCTCTTGCATTTATTCATAAAGGAGCTAGTCTTCTTCTGAAACATTCAATCATGCTTGAAATATGAGTATTTTATGAATAATGTTCCTCATGTATCAAATAAAACAAGTATTTTCTTGTTGTGTTAGCTATATGTACTCTGATTATTTTATTGTTGAATGATTGAAAAACTTAAACATTGTAGCATCTATAGCACCAGTTTATGACACAAATACATTTTCCTGCATCGCTGGATCTCTAAACAATAGTTTCTGTTTTGAAAATGTACCCAGCATTAGAGTAAAATCTAACTTTTCACAATGTGAAAAACTAAATTAAATTTACATTCAATCATTAAAGAGATAATTTTTCCCCATCATGACTTTAAAAAGCAAATTGATTAAAAATATTCACAATTGACCAAAAGCAGGAATAACAGCAGTCCAGGCATCCAATGGTCTCGTCTCAGTTTGGTGGCCTTTATTCTCTCATGAAGGTGTTCAGATTCATGGCTTGTAACAGGCTCCAACTTTCCCTGCCAACACTGCCTTAATCTTCAGTCTGGCCAGAGCTCTTGGGATTTGTCTTTCATGACTTGAATTTATTTTTTGGCCATAAATAATTCAGTGTTTTGCATCGACTAAGTGCCATATGCTTAATACGCAGGTCCAAAGACAAAGGTGCTCCCTGCATGTTAATACGAGATCGACTTTCTCTTGTTAGGGCTCCATTTAAGTTTACATCTCAGTTTATTCGATGTATCCTTAACCCTTTTTGAAAAAAAAAAATGGCCTTATACGGTTTCAGTAAAAATGAAATATATTATTGAGTTACTTTCACTTGGTCAATAGTGATACTTTTCATTTCAATGGGAATATTGACCAAGTAATAAATCACTGCAGGATTACTGCACAGGCCTGAAGCCTTGAACTTCCAGGTAATAACCTCATCAAACTAATTACCCACAGAGATGATTGTTAGCAAAAGATTTCCCCCCTCTGTGACAATATCATTTCTTTGTTCAAATTAAAATGATTGTGTGTTTACCAAATGTTTAAAAGACCTATAAATTTTACTAACAACATTCCTCCTTTGTGATTTTAAAATGGTTGTTATTTGTTTGTTTTTAACAGGTTGACACATTGTCAAAAAAGATATTCACTCCCTTAAAATACACATTTATGTTTACTGGATTTTACAACGACTCCTGAATAGTTTGTTGTGTAACTTGTTTGTTTTACAACATCTCTGTTGAGTGATGCACTCTACATCTTTAGACCCAAGACTGTGGTGATTGGATACTGCCTATAGTGAATGTTGTGAGTAAATGCTGTTTTATTCACTTGTCTGCAAAATGGGCACATATCTCATGATGAACAACTTCTTTTGCATCTGTCAAGCACAAGGACCATTTTTACCACAGTCTCAACTTATTGTTGCAAAATTAATCATAAATCCAAATAGTGGGAACAACATGTATTTGTCTGTGGAGTGGGCACCGGAGTGAACATGGCAAAAACAAAATGTTAGGCACATGCTACAGGGAACGCTAATATAGACTCACAGTATTCTAGATGCTGGCAATAGTGCTTTCAGTCTACAGCATCCAAGACAAGCTTGACTGCATTTATAACCACTGGGGGAGGGACTTACAGACTCAACAAGCGTGATTTTGGATCAACTATTTGAGAAATAGAGTAGAAAACCGTACTATGGTACACAGTGTCTGGATTCTGGATACGTGAAATTTTTAACTCATGGTTTTCCATGCACACAATGAAATATTTTGCTCATGCTTCTCCTCAGTCTGCAACAATCTTCCCGCCTCCCTGGACACTTACTCGGTTATCTTTCAAATGGGCGGAGTACATTTCTATCTGGTGGTTTTGATGAAAATGTAGGGATTTAAGGAAGGGTGCCAAAAATGTTTGACTTTATTTCTATAAAGGATGTAGTAAACAATATCACTGTACTTACTGATTGTGATTGGGAAGAATAGATTGGGCTGGTCCAAGTATATTGTGAACTACGTTTCACAAATGGTTGGCGTTCTGGAAGAAAACGTGAAGCTTTTCTGCTCTTCTCTAGCACACAAAATAAAGCTTTCACTGCACTGTAATACACTACTAGCTACGACACTTGAGGGAGGAGTTTGGTTTCCTGGATTTAAGCTTGCGAGTAGTTGGAGGGTTGTAGCATGTTGCTTGTCACAATCTACTAGCTAAAAGATTTTTGCCATGTACACCTTGATGCATTTATTGTACTAAGCTGGTTCTACTGTACTGCCTTTGGCATGATAGCACCCTAGTTGTAGAACTCATTTCTCCAAGATGTCACATGGCCAAACAACATCTGGCGTGTACATAGGGTGAGAGTTTGCATGTAGTAATCATATCATTATGTAAATTTGTTGTATAGTATTGTATTCTGCATGCATTGTATCTTGTTTCATAGTTTTCAATGCAGTATTAGTGTTTGTCATAGCTTTGTGTTTCTTGAGAATTGCATTGAAAATATAGTCATTAATTAATATTTGTCTGTCCATTTACCTGGTCAAACCTCCCGTTCCATCAACATACTAATTAATACAACTTGTATAATTTGTATGTACAATGTATGGTCAAAAATAAATAAATTGTAAATATATCCCACAAATGTAATATTAATAAGTGCCTGGAAAACTGCCTTTAAATTAAAGAGCCCATATAATTGTTTTGAAAAGTGAATTATTGGAAACCTCCAACAACAAGTTGGAAAGCACTGAAAAACCCACAAAAAAACAAAACAGATTTTTAGACAGCACAGCAATTATTCACTTTTTGAATTGTTCGTACGAAACTTTCCTTTATTTGACATTCCCCTAGATTGCTCTCATTGGAAACTGCATGTCACATGCATCTCTGAAACAGACGTATAACAAAAAATATTACACTACTCTTATCACTCATATTTTGTAAAACATGCATTTAAAGTCAGAAATACCATGATGCTGCGAAAGGACTGGCACTCACTAATACAAAAGTCCCGCGAGTTTAACAGAACCTGTTTCCGAAGAGAACTAGGGCTCAGGGGCTGACGGCACCCCAAACCAAAAGCAATCGGAGCAGGATTCCTCTCAGTGGTAAATATCCCGTTACATTGTTTTGCCAATTTGACAATTTTCGTAAGCGCGACTACATTTTTACTCAAATGTATGTAGGTGCACATGTGGAAACTGCACGATACCAGTAGCTTGGCCCTTAAAGTAGGAGGAGCTTTGATATTATATTATATGAAACATTTGTGCACATGTTATTGGATGTACCTAAGAAATTGGAAAAGTAACTACAATTGCCAGGTAATTTAAAAACTGATTCTATTTCCACATTCCAATTGAGACACAAAGCATTGCCCCCTTTTAAGTTTAAACTATTGATAAAAGTGAATAAATAGGTATTTTGACTCTCTGCCCTGAAAACACAAGCTGTCTGTCTTTGCACCTGTTTCCTGTGCTCCGTCCCTTTTAACATACAGAGCAGTCCCTCCGGTCCCTGCAGTCTTGGCCGTATGAGCGGGTTAGCGGTGGCAGCTTGTTGGACAGCGCTGGAGAGAGCTTCAAGCTGCCGACGGGAGGCTTCCTCACTGTCAGCTTTCTGCAGGGCTGATCCTACAGCCATCTGTCCTCTGTCGTCTCCTGCGTGGCCCCGGGCCCTTCCCTCTGTGACACATGCTGTAATTACAAACAGCAGGCCGACAGGGGCCAGCGTGGGCCCCGGCGTGCAGGCCAAACTTGTTGCAGTAGCTCTGGGGTTACCCACTAAGAATTAGCTGCATGCATGGAGGCAATTTTATGATGAACACGACCCCTAAAGCTCAGAGAATCAAGGATGATGGCCTTATGTCTGAAGTTATGTCCTAATAAACACAGCATTTGGCCTTTTTCGCACCACACATGATTTGTTTTTAGTGATTAATTTTCCATGTTGGCTCAAAATTATTTTCCCAGTGTAATTAGAATTAGCATTCTATTAAAAAGCAGGGTGTGCAACAATTTATTAATCCTTTGCTCTTTAATTTAATGTTTGTAATAATTGTTATTACTTTCAAGTTAATACATAAATATTTGATGCTTTTCTGTGTAAATATGAGAATAGTGACAAAAATGAATGTAGAAATTTTCTTTGATGTAGACTTGTCTGGACATTAAAAGAGAGATGGATCCTATCAGTGCTGCTGCCATCCTCTCAGACATTACATTGTAATGGTTCGGAATTGGGTCATTTTGCTCTAGTTGTTTGACTGGGCATAGAACAAAACCTGTCTAGATTGGCATTTGTCTTCTTTGGCAAGCGTCAAGCAGGTGAGAAGAAGTTGTGCCAAACCACAGCAGAGATTGATTGGATTGGCAAAAGATATGGAAACTGAGGTATGGGCTGAGGGCATTTTATCCTTTTTATACTGCTGCTCCTTTCTGAACCAATTTTTAAATAAACCAATTAAAATAATGGCATTTCTCATGCTGTTTTTTTCTGGAGATAGATTGGCAAACTAATAGAAAGATTGTATTTTTTCAACTGTTCAAACTGTTTTTGTCTTAATATCAATCTAAAACATTAATCAGGCATAAAAAGTTCAGCCCAACCCAAACCCAATTGGGTGTACTGTTTTATTTAGGAGCCCAAACATGGCCAGAGCCTGAGAATTCTCTTGCAAACACAGCTTTTCAGAATTAGCTATTTAAACATATTTACAGATAATCGATTTCACGAATTCACTTCCTCTACCTCTATTTTTGTGTCTCTCAGACATCACATGACTTGAGCATGTGTACAATTATACAAATTAAGCCTGAAACCAACACGACGGGCCCTGTTAGTTCTGGCAAAGAACTTGAGCTATATTTTAAACATGTTTTTTTTTTTTTTTTCGAAAGTTGAGCACTGTAACATGGGAGTCAAGGGGAATCTGTTTATACATAGGATCAGCCTCAAGTGGCCAGTAGATGAGTTGCAGCTTATTGACCCATCCCAAGGGAACTGCTTGGTTTGCAGTTTTGAGGTTAAAGTAATTCAGACTTTAATGAAGTTTAGCAAATCATGCGCATGTGCAGATAAATGCAGAGTATTCTTTATTTTAAAAGTCATTAATTGCTAAAAGCTAATTAATGTTGCTTAAGTAGACATATTTTCTATTGCTTTTTTTTATTTAATGGTGTAACATAATTCATTACAGCTTTCTTTTCCTTCTCATTCAGAATACACTTTAACACTTTTGCAGCCCACAAAGCTTGCTCCTGCCTCCTGCGGAGCTTCAAAAGCTCAGGGGTTATTTTAAGCATCACTTAATCAGGTTTTGTGGTTTAAAGGTGAATTTGACCTCACACCATCTTTTACTGAAACTTCACAAATAAGGTGCACAAGTTCACCGACATTAAAAACCTTTCAAAGTAAACCCTGCAAAAACATGCTAGCCATGTAGTTAAAACTCCCATTAACATATTAAATGAAGTGTGACGTATTTGGAAGGGGATGACTTTCCATCAGTAATTAGGCCCGTGAGTCAGGCATGGAGGTGAGACCCCCCTTTAGCTCTGACAAAAGAGCAGGCAAGGTGACTAATGAGAGCGAGAGCTTGTCTATGACTAGAACATATGGACCTGCTAGGTGAAAACAGTAATATGCTACAGATAATTGCAGTCAGGGAAATGGGATGCAGGAAAAGGGCACAAAAACAAGGGGGAAAATGGGTCTGAAAGGATATTGTTCAAAAATACAGTGGTCCCCTGAAATACAAATATAATGCGTTCCAGGGTCACATTCGGATCTCGAACATTTCATATGTCGAAGCAAGTTTTACATGTAAAACAACTAATCTGTGCAATGGCTCTCAGAAACAACAGTAGAAGTGGGAAAAAAATGGAAAACCAGAGAAAAATCAAGTAACGTTTCTTCAATCCTTAAATCTACACATTGTTAATATAATAAATGATAATAAAACACAAGCAAAATACGTAATATTTGAAATAAATAATACAAATGTGAAACCTCACCTTGAGTGAAGCAATGTGTCGGAGGATGTGGAACGGATGCCAGAAAACATTACGCCCATAAGTTAAAGTTAACTTTAAACATAAGTAAAATTTCACTTTCTCGAGATATATTTCACGAATTACTAACACAAATACAGTTTCAAGCACGCGCGAGACAGATGGAGAGACGCTTCTGAGAACGTGTGACTGTTTCTCTAGCTTGCGCTACAAAACAGCACTTTCCACGTTATAAACATTATTTCTTTAATGACACCTTGACTCTAACATTTGTTATTGCACATTATTAGTAATCTATACATAATGTTTCGCTGTGTTGTTGAAGTGTTTTGAAGCGCATCAGACCCTTTTTGCACTGGGAGATAGGAGCGCAAGAACCCGGTAGCGCTACGCGACGTCATACAATAAAGCAATAAAATACAGCAGAACAGCTTGTAATTGTTTGTATCTCAAATTTTTCTTCGCATCTCGAAGCAAAAAATTTCCCGCGACACTTTTCGTATCTCGAACATTTCGTGACTCGAAGCATTCGTATCTCGGGGTACAAAAAATATCTATTAATCCCTATCGCAGGCAGGTCTCCCAAACACTGTTCCATGAATTTTAGTCCCTTTAAATAATGATGAGTAGATTTCCAGTTTCCCAGATTTTCCAGTCGTACCAGTTTGTACTTCAGATTATTAAGTGGGACAAAATTTGGGTTGTCTCTAAGGTTAAAGTTTAAAAGTTCTTTTTCCTTATGGAGAAACTTTCTTTGTTTACAGGCAGTTTTGTGGTTTTGAATGCTATTGCTCTACCAAGAAATTATTTTTTACCACAACATTCACCAATCAATACCAGCTGCATTTTCCACACCTATTAATGATATTCCCCTTTTAAATCCACATTTTCAAAAATGGTAAAGCCAGAATCCATTTTGACAGCTATCAGAATTGATCTTCTCTGTTGAAATTGTCATCCCTGAAACGCTGGAAAGTATAGGTAATTTACAGCAGCAATTCAGAAATGCTTGTTTACTAAAACAAATGGAGGTGAATAAAGGAAATTCAAATAGATAACAACTGAATATGAAACAGTCACAGCCGCTTTGTTATTTTGAGAGTTTGAAGAATACCTTGAGAATATAATCCAGAGCTATTTAGTATCAACATAAGTCGTGTTTATTATTTTGGTTTGGTGCATAAACTGTTTGCTGGTTCTGTGCTGAACAGGGGCACATTTGAATGTCATGACTTCATAAACGTGATGTATCATTTATGCTTTTAAAATCCTTAATAATGCTGCTCAATGAGATGCTTTTGGTCTTTTATCTATTTTTAATACAAGCTTTTTGTTAAAATATATGTTCACTCAATTAAAAATTTAGATTGACAAAAATGCTGTGTTAGCAAACTAGTCATTTCTGTTGCTTACAGAACATTTGAAAAGTATAAAGGTACAACATAAGCTTAACAGCTTTATTTTTCATTTTTCAATTGTTTTGTTGTTTCTCTAAATATGTGTATTTGCTAATGCCAAACAAAATATATTCTAAAACTTGAATATTCTTGCCCTGGGATGGACTGGTGACCTGTCCAGGGTGTACCCCCGCCTCTTGCCCAAAGCTGGAGATAGGCACCGGCAGACCCCCGTGACCCCGAAAAGGGAATCAGCGGGTTGGAAAATGAACGAATGCATGAACGAACTTGAATATTCTGACATAACACTGAAACAAATAAATGTCAAGAAATCCAAATTTTACTCTAATCTCCATGTCCACAGAAGGCTGGTCATCTGTTTGATCATGAGGCACAATAACTCAAAATTAAGCACTTTTCTCTATTAAGCATAGGCATTTTATGCCTTGATTTGCCACTCTAACTCAACCCCAGTCGCCTGTTCAAAGTGACGTCAAAGTGTACCCTCAAGAGAATTACTTTATGAACACATTTTTACGTTTACTTTATGTGATTGATTTTATATTAACGACTACATTTATTTATTTTTTTTATTTCACATGACCCTTACAGAAGATTTTCTTAGGGAAATGGTCAACTAATGCAGTGGTTGTAGCTGTATGTACATGATTTTGCAGCGTCTGAATTGCTCACTTTGATTTTATTCAGTGAAGCCGGTGGATGTCTGAGTCTAGTGGTAATTACAGCCCTTAAATCAAAAGTTCTTCCGACAGCCACAATCATTGTCTCCGAATCCATACAGCATTGGAGGCTTCTTTTAATGAGATGCTTATTTAAGTTTGTCGCCTCAGGATCCGTTCGAACACAAATGTTAACAGACAGCCATATTTGGTTCTAATGAATGCATCTCTGAGACAAGAAAAGTTGCCTTTTTGCACTTACTTTGCTCATTTGCATGATATATTAAAATGCTATAGAATGAGAAGTCCTGTAAATAACCCCATTTAGATGCATTGAATCAGAATGCAAATAGCAAGTAATTGCATCTTTAGGCTGGGGTGTAGCCGTGTAGGCACTTTTCATGTAATTATGCTGCTGAGAGAGTTCACCTGAAAAGCAGACTGATGCAAAATCCTTCATCTGGTGAAATAAACAGATTTCAAATTGAAGCAAATGAGCAAGATTAGGATTACTTTGTTTTCCATAAACCATTCATTGTTCTCATTGGCCTGAAATCAAACGACAAAGGATTGGAATGATTGTGAATCCAGAAAGATACTTGCTGTGTCTTCAAGTTTTCATCCCCATCATTGATGTGTGTGACGTAAAGCCACTGCATCAGTTCCAGCACTGAGTATATAATGCCAGTTTCACACTGCAGCAGAATGTATACACAGTGTGGATTTTTCCCTTTTGAAGTTGAAACAAAATGTGCTTGTGTCTCTTTAAATGCAAATAAGTTCAAACCCTAACCTAGATTCAAAATTAAATCACCTTGAATCACATTATGAAATGTAACATTTCATAATACTGTAAAAACGAAAATTGTTATATAATTTAAATCTAGTTACAGAAATCACATGTTGGTGGAAAAATAGAATTAATGGAAATTAAAACCTGTACAGAAAAAAGTTAAATAAATAATCTAATAACTACATTACTCTACGAAAAAATGACACAATTTTGTACAATTAGTGGCACCATTGTATGTGAGTAAAATAGTCAAAATAATCACTTTATAATATAAAACCAACATTGTTTTCTTTGAAAATGTGTAAAGCTAACTCTATTCAGAGAGGGACCTTGAAGGTTAATTAAGTTGAGGTTAATTAAGCATGAAAAATGGTTAAACTTCTTTCCAAGATAACTTTTAAAACCACATAATACTTCAATAAACAGCTCCTTGGATTACGTCTTTTAGACTCCAAGGATTTTACAGTATATTACAGTTTCCTTCTTTAATTAGATTAATGTAAAATTATCTCACACTATTATGTTAATTAACCAATGTATAAACAGCCTTTTATAATCTTTAACAATAATGAAATAACAAGAAACAAAGGTTATATTGCCCCTTCTCAAACTTCCATTTATTTTCGGATGAATTCAAGTCTTCATCAGTCACGCTTGTCAAATCATTTGACGGAAATCTACAACACGTCGTCAGCATTTTACAACCACTTCGCCATGACATTTAGATTAAACATATAAAGCACTACTCGTTTTTATTTGGCCTGTATGGATGACAACCTGGCTTAACAGCAGTTTTGACCTTCATTTTATAAGCTTATTTTTATATGAGCACATGTCCGTCGACGGATAAACTGACAAGGTTATAATGAGCCTACTGCAGGTCAAACACCAAAGCACATCTGTGAAAGCTAATTTCCAGCAAAGCACAGGGAAATATCTCAATCAGGCGCCATAAAGTGCACGAATCGCTGAATGGATTCATTATGAAAGCACCTGTCCTTATGTTAATCAATCAGTGCAATGTACACAAGCATGTGCTGAATGTTATACAGTTAAGAGTAAGCTATTAGCTGTATGAGATTAGCTCAACAAAGCATGCAGAAAGAGAGAGAGAGAGAGAGAGAGAGAGAGAGAGAAGAGCAGATCGATGGTGAGTAAATCAGCTCCCCTGGAGCAAGGTCACAGAATAGAACTCCCATCGGCCAGAACCACTGTAAAGACTAAATTGATTATTTTTTTCCTCTAAAGTAAATCTACTTGGATAAAAAAGTAAACATCCAAGGGCTGAATTGCATCCTCGTTGCCTATTAGAAGTAGAAAGCAAGTGAAATATGTCTGCGGTTCATCATTAATGGAAAACATGTTGTTGGTTTCAGCTGCTTTTGAACAGAACATGAAATTACAGAGAAATTAATTTAGTAATGTTTTACATTTCCGTCTGAATCTGTTGGTTATACAGTTGGGTTGAATTAAATCAAAAGCTAAGAGTAGACTTTATCCCTAAGAGCATGTGTTTGTGGTTTTTATGTTGCACCTTATCAATCCCACAACCATCAACCAGACCTCTGTCTAATCTCCTTGTTTCCTCTTCACCCTATTAGTGTCATGTTCTCATCTACATCTACACTTCCCTTTACATTCCTTCACCTCACTTTCCCCTTTGTCAGTCCTATGGTTCACTCCTTCTGACTCTCCATGATCGCTTCCTGCCATCTTGGATCAACCTGCATTCTCCAGTGCTTTTGCTGTTTTTCTTCCGGGCTTTATTCATCTCTCCAGCTGGCTCTTGTGGAATTCTCCGGTTCACATCTCACTTGCTGTTCATCTCTACTTTTGTTGTCGTCTCTGAAGACATTGTGAGTTCCATTGTTCTGTGACTTTGATTGTTAGCCAGCTATAAATATCTATAAATAAACCCAGTATATAGCTCTTAATGCTGTGTTCCTCCTGTCCCCTTCCACCCACTGTAACAAGAACAACACAACCAAACAATCAATATATATAACCAAAAAAATTAAATGTGAATGTTTTGATAAAAAATAGACACTGAACTGTCATTTTGCCGGTGGGAGAGATCAAAAGTGTTTTGTTTTCAGGTCTTGTTATTGACACGTGTTCACCAGTGTGCTGCATCTACTCGGATGATGTGACTGATGCCATACTGCAACGTAAAACTCACAAATCACATACTGGCTTATTGCTGGAAAACTTTTTCTTCAGAAACATTTTTTGGGTTTGAAAAGCACATAATCAAATGCTGTTATTTTGGTTGTTATGTTACTGTAAGAATCCAACTGAGGGTACTTTATAGAAATGCGTTCGACTTCTTTTACTTTTGGCTGTTCCCAGTTTAGGGGTCGCCGCAGCGAATCACCTTTTTCCACCTAACTCTCTCCTCAGTATCCTCTACTCTTGCACCAATTAACTATATTGGACTAATTTTTCTTGATTTGATTAATTTAACGATTAATTGCTTATTTATTTACATTCTGGCACAATGTTTTTAATTACTGCCCTTGCTAAACAAATGATGAATTAGGCTGATTTAAGATCCACATTGCTATCCAAACAATTGCACATCTTCTTTAACTGTTTCTGAATTTTGTTAAAGCAGATTTCCAGTGTTGCATGTTTTTTTACTCTTTTTCTGATGGATCTGACCTTGATTGTCCTCAATGATCTTTTAATTAGCTGTTTGTTAGAGATGTGTCGTTTTTATTGTCCAATGTGTCACTTTTATACCTCTTCAAATAATAGTATTTCTTCATGCACCACCTTCTGGGCGGACAAGGATGGGAGTCCCTGCAGATTTGAGTTCCAACCCTGAATCAAGACATATACCTTTCACTCCAAACAAGCCTGGGGGACTATAAAAGTGATAAAGTTTGCTCCATGAAGGTTAAAGGCAGCTGTACTGGGGTGCAGCCTTCCTTGCGAACATCTTTGTTTGCTCACTGAGATGAAGGAAAAGGAAATCTAAGGAGACGCTTCTTGAAACTCACAAGACCCGTCAAGCGTTTCTAACATCTCCCAATCACCTGCCTTCTAATTTCAGTTATTTCACCTTCACTGGGATCCGTAATCTTCACTGGTTCTGTTGTACTGGATGGCTTCCTTGCTGTCTCCTGACGAAACCCTTACCCCGAGTTCCTCACTTGTTTTCCCGTCATTACCGTCACATCACCATTACCTTCACTGGTCACTGAATTTTGTTCTCTAGAGCACGAGATTTGGTCTCATTGGTCGCTTTCCACATTCTACTCAAAGTTTTGTTGTGAGTTGTTAAAGACTTATTGAAAGAAAGTTATTGTTTTATACACATACCTTTTGTTTTTTGTAATTAAATGAGTTTGAATTCTAATCATGGCATTCTGTGTCATGGAACAGTGACAAATCCATTACTTTTCTACTCTGTTATTTTACATTTTGTTGCAATTTTATTATAGAAGTCTAAAAACATTTTTTTGTTTAAATATAATTAAAAGTATAAAAATTTATGTAAGGTAAGGAAATCACACACACAGTGAACTCAAAGCATTGATCAATTCAACTCTAATTCAGTTTGTTTTAGGGGAGAGTTGGTGTCCTTTTACATTATTACATTTATAATTAAACCGATTTTTAAAAAATTCTTCAAAATTTTACACCTTTTAAGAGTTGTTCCTAACTCTATTTTAATGTTTATGACAGCAACGTTTGAGACACATTGAATGAACACCTTTATAGCCGGTCAACACTAGCATTGATGTATTCGTAAACCACTTACGTCTGAATCAGTTCTGTTAATTTTCTGTACAGGTCACACATATTTACCTGATATTAAAGAGCATTGACAAAAATCTGCGCCACACTAGAAATCCATTCTTGCGCAACATGTCATGTCACATATTCGACTCACTTTTGATTGTATATAATGGTGCGTTTAGTTCACGTGTATTCTGATATCGATGTATTCTTTTCGTGTTGTTATTTAGCATCGTTCTGTGTGTAAAGGCCTTCAATCATCTGAATAGGGTTACAACTGATTCTGGGAGCAACATTTTTTAAAGTTTGGGTAGTTGTTATGTCCCCCTCACATTTTGTCCCTTTGTTATGTTTCACCCTTTCTCTTGTGCTCCCTTCATCATTTCATCCAGCTGTTGGGGCTTGATTGGCGATCAGGTGTTGCACGTTGATTACCAATGAAGGTCGCTCTCTACTCTCAGTCTTTGTCTGGCCGGTAACTCGCAGGTGACCTTTCTGGAAGGAGGTTGCATGAAACTCTGGTTTCCCCTACAATCCCAAAAACATGCGGTTAATTGAATTATTTAAATTCCCCTTAGGCGTGAATGTTGCCTTGCTATGGACTGGCGACTTGTCCAGGGTGTACCTCCTCCTCTTGCCCAATGTGCGGTAGAGATGAATGAATGATTGAATATTTGAAGATGAATATTACAATGCCTGAATCATTATAATCAATATATTTTTTAAGAATAAATCAAGGTTAGGTTGTCATTATATTTACATATTAATATGCAAGGGTGGCACGTTGGCGCATGTGGTAGCACCACAGCTTTTCAATAAGACGGTGCTGGTTCGAGGCCATCCTGAGAGGCCAAAATATAATTGAGCTCACGTTGTGTTTGTTACACAAACACTCTGATAAAAAACCAATTGAAATGGGTATAATTTTTTTTCTTAGTTTTTCGCATTTCCTGGAAGCTATTTCAAATTGTTCCTTCTGTGATTCTCATGCTTTTAATATCACGTGTTTCCAAAACTGCCAGTTTTAAGGATCAATATACTGAAATTAATAAAAAAAAATGTTCACAATATTTCCAAAGTTCTCTGAAAAGAAGGATTAATTCTCCTTCCTCTATACAAGAATTTTTGGGATCGGATGAACCCAGTATTTAATTTTCTCCCCCTTTTTTTTTTTTTTTTTTTTTGCAAAAGAGAGATTATCAGAAATTCATTACTGCTTTAAGACACCTTTTTCTTTTGCGATTTGTTTGTGTGTTTTTGCAATTATTTATTTATTTTTTTACATGACGAATAAAAATAACTATAGTTTCAGAAGGTTTAATGAAAGTTTCAGGGTTCAGTGTGCAAAGACCTTAATAAGTTCAAGTCTTGTTGAGGCAGTGATGGGTGTAATATTTGGAGTGGATCTAGCCACCTGCTCTTTGCCTTCTCGAGCATCAGATGATCGCTTTTTGAAGTTTGAGAATACTCCAGAAAGGCAGCTACAGTTTTTCAGTTTATTCTTGTCTGGAGGTTGTTTTTTTCTATTTCTCAGTTTTAACTTTTGCCTGGAGAGTCTTTCACCCAAGCTTTTTTAATTTATTGAATGTTTTTTTTTTGTAAAGAGTAGTGACTCCTCACAACAGATCAAACTTTGCCTCAAAGGATTCATTCAATACAGTTTTAAATCTTGACTATTTCCACTTTCAGTTTGTACCATGTGCATACTCAGTAGGGATCCTTCGTATGCCATATGTTGAGTGATAATGAGCTCAACTCAAATGCAAAAAAAACATTCTTTATATCAAATGCTATTCACATATGTTTCTTCTAGCAGTCTTCAATGTCAGTTTTTACACGAATCTGTTCCTTTGAGAACTGATAAGGCCATGTGCCTCCTTATCTACACCCTGAGTCGGGATCCTTTCAGAACTCATCAATCCACATTTTCTTATTCATGTAATATGGGAAATGCTCTTAAGTGGAGCCTCTGAGGCTTCCAATGGAAAAAGAGCACAAGAAGGGTTGGGTTAGATGCACGAGAAGGGTGCAATGATGAAAGAGGATGAAACTTAGCACTAACTCTGCATCTGCTGTTTGTGAAGTAGGTTACACCTGGGAAATGCTCAGCAAAATCATTTTCAGCCTTTTTGTACAGCTTTCCTGTTAAAATATGAAACTAGTGTAGTAATAAAAAAAACATTTATCTATGGAGACAAAGCTGAAAAGATATTTAAAAGAGGGTGTTTTAAAATGCCATTTTTAGTACAACGTTATACTATTTTTTTTAAACTATGCTAATTTACAATTCCCTATTTCAACCGAAGAAGCTCTTATGTCTCATTATCATATGATTTTCTACATTATTCATCCAGTTTCAGAAGTTCTATTCAGAATAAATGGGTTCTAAGACAAAACATCTTCACACGCATGAAGGTAGAATATTATGGAAAATATAAGGCACTTTTATGCTTTAACCCCAAAACAGGACTGAACTCTTGTGCCCCACTCCTCAAATATTATATTAGCGTAATGCTATCCATTATGAACATGAAATTTAATGGTATTTAATACTTGATGAACCCATGATAACCAAAAAAGTGCTACAGTTTAAATTACTCAGATTTCTCAACTCAAATTATTTGAGGTAACGAGTCTTGAATCAAGGGCAACAGCAGAGTCAACCTAAAGCATTAAAAGATATAAAGTAAATAAACGCATAATGTTTGATTACAATTAGAATTATGGCTATTCTTTGTGTTATAATTAAATTTTTTTGTACTTGCTTGGGACTTGGTGCCCTTTGTTGGGTGTATGCAGAAATGCAGCAGTGGTACTGGTTATCAATACTCATGTTAATGTCAACTGCTAAAACGCAAATGCTAATGTCAACATTTGAATCGTTATATAATTTCAACCATTATGCTGTATTTCCATAAGGCAGCTTCATATGCAGAATCTTCTACATGTTTAATATTTGAAATACAGCATATTTCTGATAAATTAATGTCATTGTGTAATACATTTCTTTTTTTCCTTCATATTCTCCCATAAACAAGCAGCATAACCATGACAAATTAGTTTATAACTAGCTAAAGGTTGTAGAGTTTTTGTTTTCATTTAATATTTCAGTTGCTTTTGTTCTTGCAGTAATTTACGTAAGTTTGCTTGTGTGACGTCACATCTCCGGCATGTCAGTGATGGAATGAATCCTTTGTATGTAAAAAACAAATTCAAATCTATATTTAAGCATTGCTCATATTTATTTTTATTTCTTTTTTCAGCAGTAGGTGCAAATTGCAATCGTTTAGAGATTCTTATTTACATATTTAAAGCTTAGTTTGTGGTGAAATTTTTCTTTTTAAGTAGCGTTTAAGACGAATTTCAGGAGGAATCATTAGGGTGTGTCCCTAGAGCTACCAATCATCTTGGCTATATATACAAGTCAACTTACCTCTCACCATTTACTACGTCCGAGCTCCTACCCTGTCCCCTTCATCCCCATCACTTCACTTGGGGGGTGTTACACGGATGTACCCATGTCGGACAGCTGGTTCTGTACGTTCGCACCACCACTTATGCTTGTAGTACAAGACGTGCCCGGATTATGAATAGAATGGGGGATTATATAATGAATTACAATATCGCCCTGACACAAATCTGTTTATTAAAGATTTCAAGAAGCACATTTACTTTGTCCTCTTCGTGCTGTGGTACTTAATATTCAAAATTTCAATATGTGGCTGGTACCGCAGCTGCAAGTATTCTATTGCAAGCATAAAGTAGAAAATATTTACTTGAAAGCTTTGCTTTTTTGATTACAAGTTTTCTTAAAAATGATTTTCATATATTTCAGCACTTAAAATTTGGGAGATATTTTGGAAGTAGAATAATAACTGCTCAGACAAACTCTTTTCTAACTGTGCCACAGCAATTACAATGACATTCAATGTGAATTTGCCCTTAGGATTCTTATCCCTTTTAGTTCAGTACTTTAAAGACTCTAAAAGCCTGTGCTGTTTTCTCAAACGTCAACCGTTGACAAGTCTGACAAATGTCATCCATAATCCAAATGAGTTATGATCCTCCGAATTTAAAAACAGCATCAGGATCATAATTCCGCTCAATGGAAGCTGATACAACCAAATGATGGCGTGACGGCTGATTTGACTCGATGTATCGTTTCATTAGAAATTATGTTTGAAGTTAGTCACAGCTGAATGCCTTTCTTTGCTCTTGTGGGTACAGTAATAATTCCTTCCGTTCTTCTTTGTCCAATGGCATTTTTATTATCACTGAAGTATTAGTGCCAAAATGTGCTTAATCACCAGAAACAAACAGAATTCTCCAACTGACGGAGATAATAAAGGAATGTTCTCAATAGATTGTGCAGGAGAACTCCACAGAGTCTGATCTAAAGGTCTTGCTCTTCAACATTATGCATAGGCCGCCTACTATCCTATTACTTTTACGGTGCAGTTGCCTTGAAAAGCTTTTAGACCCACGAATGGTTTTTGGAGTCTGACTAGGTAATAGGTTTATGCAGAATGACAAGGATATTGTAGCTAATGCTTGTAAGCCAAGCGAGAAATTACCCCATGCTCAAGGTAATGGAACATACAGGCAGTATAGAGTCCTACCGTGACTATTATCATCTCTGCTGGTATTGAGGTACTGTGGGTTTGGAGTGGCCCCTGTGAGATTCACCCCAGGGTTGTAATGTGCCATTTGTGAAGGTCTATTGAGTCTATGCTGGGGGGAACAATGTTAATGGAGGGGTTTTCTAAAGAGCATGCTTTAAGAAGATTGGACTGCACATTTTAGCAAGAAGGCTCTTGCTTCATGTTGGTCGAAAGAGATCCGCAGAGATTAATACCAATGTACTGATTCTACTGTAACCGAAAGATTGAAAACCTGACAGAAATATTGGTAAATATGGTAAATTTGCATTTTAACAAGCTTTTTATATAAATGTAATAATAACAGGTGTTTATCTTCTACCTCTCTACCCAACATTTATTTGCTCACTAATACTACGTAATACACTAAAATCTACTTTAATACGTAAAATCTACTTTAATACGTAAAATCTATTTAGTGTTTTAATCATATTTGTGTTAAATCACTTTTTGTGGGATCTTGTTCTAAAGTGTGTTCCCATTATATTTGAGTTTTACAGCCCTATATTAGAGTCAATATCAAAGAAATATTTTTTGAAAATACTTGATATTGGATTGAAAAGATAATAATTGGTTTTGCCAAGTATAAGCTTCTTTTATTCACAAAACATAAATACATAAATGCAAAACAAAGCAGTGGGGTGACATAAAGGATTATCCCTGTGCTACAATGGTTAATTAGAATTACTTTTGACTTGATCCTTTATTTGAATCACAATAATGCCAGAAATTTAACATTATCTCATTGTTGTGTGTGCAAAGAAACTGGGAGTTTTTTTTAGTTTTTCTGTTGCTTTATTTTTTGAAAACTGGTCATTTTTATTTTTAAAACTAGCACATTAAAAAAGCAGTGAATGCACATGATGCTGTGCTCATGCTCAGAGCCTCAGGGGTATTTGGGAATTTGCTCTTGAGTTGAGACTCTTCGCCAGAAGGCAAAAACTCCACATTTGTGCATCTGTGTTTCACCACGGGGCAGATCACGGCTTCAGGTTTATCCTGACAGCTCAAGACCTTGCATCTATTCACAGTAACAGCAGTCAGTTTGACCAGTCGTACTGGTGGAATTTTACAACTGTTAATGGTTGGAGGGTTGATGAGGGGAATGAAGCACAGCACTCACAACTCCAAACATCTGTTCACCAAAAAAACACAAATATTTGTACAAATGGATGCAGCCATGGGATAAATTGTATTTAGAAAAAAAATGATAATGCATTAATCTACCTTGGTGGTAGAATAATTAATTGAATCATATGATTTGATGAAATGAATGATGCATTTGAATTTCTTTTTAGAGAAAGCTACCTGTTTCTCTTTGGATCTGTGCCAATGGAAATCAAATTTCACAAAAAGAATGTGTAGATTTTATTTGGTAAGTATTTGTTATTTTTACATTTTCGTCAACACTTACCACTTATCTTGACATAATAATATATTTAGATTCAAGAAGGAAAGAGAACCCTGATGTAAACAAAATGAATCTGTGATGCTGATCCTAATTTAGATTTAAGTACACTCTTAAAAATACACTCTTTGATTCTTTAAAGGTTTTGCAGATTTGAAGGTGCTATATATCACTTTTTTCTATATAGATCCCATTAAGCTCTTTAGGTTCATCACTGGTTCTTTGTGGAGTGTAATGTGTTACTAAACTATTCAATTGCCAATTTCCCAAAATTACCAACCATCACAGTTCAAGGTGTTTCAGTTTGTATCTCAGCACTTTTCTACTGTACTTCACTGTCTTCCATGTTGGGAGAATCTTTCCCATTCAGCAGAATCATTTTGAGATGGTGCTTGGCATAAATTCAAATACACGTCGACACACTGGAGGTTCTCTTCTGCCCCCACCTCTGTGTTCTGTAGTGGGCTGATGTGGAAAGGTCTGGAACGGAGGGGGCTCAGTGAAGTGTGGTGCCCTGAACCCTGTCACTTTGATGGAGTGAACACATTGTGAGAGATAATGGAAACTTTGTGTTCAGTGAGGAGCGGAATAAAGAATGCTTTCCCATCATTCATCACCATTGATTAGCACAGATACCCCTGTCCCTCTGCTGGAGAGCTAGAGACGGGCTTCAGGTGAGCCCATGGGAACCCGTAAAGGACATCGGATGTCCATTTCTCATCAGTTAATTTCATTCTTTGGGGTCTATATGGACGGTATTTAATATATCAAAAGATACTTTTATTTAAGGGAAAACAATGTTTTTAGCATTTTTTTCATTAGGACTAATGAGAGACTGGCCCTTTAAATGATCCTGAGCTGCTTCTGATCTCACCCCCTCTCATCTTGTGCCAGTTATTATTGATGTGTTCCTCTTTACACACAAGCCACAGCTAAACACATTCACTTAAACATAATAGGCAGTGGAGCTGTGGAAGGAGACATTAGCTGACTTCACCACCATAGGTGGGTTTAATTGGAAGTTTTATTCTAGAGTCTTTGGGCAAATCCTGAGGTTTGTGAAATTCATTGAATTTCAAGAAATTGAAATTGATTAAAAGAAAGATGATGACTAACCAAAAATCCATTTAATTTAAATGTGAATAAGCTTAAACAGATGTAAATATTTTAGCAATTTGATTATATTTATTTATTGTGATAATTATATGTTTATGATGTTATTTCTTTTCTATGCCATAACATATTACCTAGATACTGTTGCATGTCATCATCGTTTACTATTTTTCGACCTATTTTTTATCAGACTGTCATGTGAGAGTATTTATTCAACTCTTTAAAAACCAAGTCCTTGTACGGAGCTAGTTTTAGTAAAGAACTGCCTTGCAATCTATTCATGGTGACCTGAGGAGACCAATCTCAGGCCTTATACTCGAAACAAAAATAAAACTCTGCTGCACCCATTTCATTCAAAACCCTTCTTTCAAAGTGTCATGGCCAGCTGTGTGGTGTGTTAAGAACAGCCTTTGGGGACACTAAACACGAAAGCAGATTCAGTTCTGGCACTCAGACGTTTTACCATCCATCAGAGCAATCACAACCAATCAGAATCAACACTACTCAAAGCTACAAAGCCAGTGGAGCACATCCAGAATGACACGAGTGCTGAAATCATCATGGCAGAACTGAAAGCCAGTCTCTGAAAAGAGGGCTTAATAGATTTACTGCTTTACAAGAGGGAAAATTCTGAAATGAAAAACGAGAGATTGTACAGTTTCAATTTGGTTTGGGCTCTTAAAAAGTGACACATCTAATTATAGAACACTTTTAGGCTAAAGAAAAAAGTCTCCCAGGCCCCTTGGTGTTTATTTCATGATGAAAAGCAACAGAAAAATGAGTTAAACACACTGGGCGGGGCTTCATGATACCGATGGATGAATAGCCACTTTTTAATTAAAGCCAATACCTGACATTCTGTAAAGAACATATGTTAATCCCTGCAGATTCTACAAAAAATATTGAGAAACATTCAAAACATTCATTTTCCAACCTGCATATTCCCTTTTGGGGTCACGGGGGTCTGCAAATGAGCACATTGTGTGAGAGGTCCATTGCAGCATTCAAAACATGCCAAACTTTTAAACAAACACATTGAATATTGGATTTTAAGAGCGAGAATAAAAATTATTTCTGGCTACATAACAACCATGATCACTATCAACTCCTAGCAAAAAGTAGCTGTTTCAAGTGCATTCTGCTAATTAATCAGAAAAGTGCCGGCTGAAATCTCTTCCCAAGATGAACTAGTATTACATTTTCATCTGATTGCTAATGGTTTATTTACGTTATGGAAGCACTGGTAACTGTAAAGATTTTAGCAACCTTTTGTACTCATATTTAGTGTTGTATTGGTGTGTTGACAAAAAGATTTGTGATTTGCTCAGTAGTCAGAACATATTAAAAAGGGCAAGTAAAGAGATGATATAGTAGCTTTATGAGTTAACAGCTAGCAAAGCCTCTCAGTCCTCTCAGTGCAGCTAAGCTGTCTTCTTTAGAACCTTTGCATTCACTGTTCTGCTTATATATCTCCAATTACTTTACTTCTAATGAGAGCTTGCTTCCATAACTTTGAGAGGGGCAGGAAAATGCCTATATTTTTAACTGCCTCAATTATCAGCACTGAACATTTTTTCAGCTTTGTCTTGTAAGACTGTAGTATAAATAGAATAATGTGGCACAGATGACAAAGATCAGGCATTGAACAGAGGATGAATACTGTTGAAGCAAGACATACCACTAAGCTATTGCCGCTGATAGTGTTGCAATCCAAGACATTTGTCAGCTTCTTATAGTTACAAGCTATAAAAAAGACAGGATATGACCTGGATGTGACCTGTATGATTAGCAGTGCAGTTCATTCCATATTATTTCACTCCAACCAATCAGAATTAAGCTCAGTATGACCTTCATTAGTACAACATACAGCTCTACCATTCAGATCTGTAATGTGTGTGGTTGTAGTCGGGAAGGGATTAATCAAGCCAAACAGCGTGAGCAGTGCTAAGAGACTCCCATCTCTCTCTCCGACGCTCTTTATCTGTCTGTCTCCTCGCCTCTCCTGTCT
Organism: Danionella cerebrum; assembly: GCA_007224835.1. Lineage (NCBI taxonomy): Eukaryota > Metazoa > Chordata > Actinopteri > Cypriniformes > Danionidae > Danionella > Danionella cerebrum. Next base: position 77,386 of record SRMA01024026.1, read on the forward strand.
ATCCATCGCCTGCCAAGCGACTTCTCTGCCCACTTCCCTTCCTCATTGTTTGCCTGCTTTCCTGCGAGTCTCCCGCGCTGACTCAGGGCGCCAGATAATCAGAATTTAGTCTTCTGTGAAGGAGACATTTGTCTTTCCTCCATCACCAGCGCCTGTTCGCCCACTGAAACATCGCTGGCATTTCCAGAATGCCAATCAAAGGGTGAATGAGTGAGAAGAGACGCTTTGGGCATGGGAGATGTGTAAGGCTAAATCCTGCTATTAGAATTGCTATGAAAGCAGGATGAGGAATATTATGAATAACGGGTGTATTGAGGCAAAAGGGACTCGCTTTGCATTTAAAACGTTGGATTTGAGAAAATCAGCTCAGGCACGCAGTGTCAACGTCAAGAGAGACTGTTAGATATGGGATTGAAATTTTTGGGCATTTCAAGGATTAATTCTCCTTTGCCAAGGATTTGTTATTTACTCCTGTATTTCCCCATGCTTATATGTGTCTTATTCATAGTTAAAACCTAGTATTTTCTCATTTCTGTTTATCTCAGACTTGGCAAAAGCCACACAAAAATGTTGGCACAAATACAGATTGCCCCTCGTCCACACCAAAATGCACCACTGGTTCAGTGCGAGCTCCGAGTCTGGCATACCCCTTTCACGGATACCCCTTTCAGTTGCACCCTGTCAACGAGAGTTTGAGAACGACTTCTTTGAATTTGATTCTCGGTAGCATAAATGATCTTTCTCGTGGTGAGTTGACAGCAGTCGGTCAGTTCTGTTCTGTGTAGCTGACAATCACGTGGCCCAACCTAGTTTTTTTTTTTTTTGGGAGCGGAAAACATTCTGCAGCGAGCACCATGAGCACAATTTTGCTTCACTCCACCAGCCATGTGAGACACTTTTTTTGGCACATGTTATTTGTGAATATACAAATGATGCACTGCCTCTTAATTTTCTACATGCGTCTGTGCTTTGTAACACGTGGTACTGGAATCACTTGATGCTTTGAAGCATAAACTGATGACATGTATCCATAGGGAGGTGGCGCTTCTCATGACAGGAAGTGTCTTCACTGGACCGAGATCAAAAATCCCCCTGAGAGCAGTTTATAACATCAGCCTGGCATCTGTCAATTCCTTCTATAACAACATGCAGCGTTTCCATGGCTGGTGAATTCCCATAACGAAGGCACATGACTGCGCTTCTCTCATGTCAAGTAATTCTTGTTAGAAAGTGCGGGATAGACAGATCCTCTCTGAATCGAGCATGCAACCGCTAAGCAGAGAAAACAGAATGTCAGCAGTGAACTAATGTGCAGGGCTGCTGGCGATGGTGCGGCTTCAATCTGACTCTGCTTAATTTCTGTGATGGACAGATCAAATATGGAAGGCAGGTCTGGCTCTCTCATCTCTTGAACATCTTAGAGCTCTGCTTTTTTAAGAAGGCAACAAGGAGCTTGTTATGAAAAAAAATGTTAGTCCAGCAGAGTTATATAATGATTGTTTTCTGTCAGATGATTAACGCAAACCTATTTTACTCCATTTTGTTTTGAACTCCTTTTTCTGTTTTGTTGCTATAGGAAAATGATATAGCTTGCTTAGCTTTGGTGGATGATGGAGTCTTGAGAGAGAGCCCGGTTACTTTAGAAAGGCAAGAACCTTCGCTCTGACATTAGTGTGGTTCTCATGTCCACAAACCCCAGTATGGCGCGGACTGGAGATAATGTGAGCTGCTGAAAGCTTGTAGGCCACAGAGTTGCTAAGCTGTAGTCGCCCAGAGCTCATCTAATTGGACAACAGGTTTCCATGGAGAGCAATTTGTTCCTGTTCTCAGCAGTGACCTTCATTCAAGTATAATGTGATCCATGGTTTCACCCAAGAAACTATTCAATAATTTGTTCATGTGTTTCAAAGTCTGAAGAAGAACCGAAGAAATGTTGAAAGGCCAGAAAACAGCTAGGGTCGACAATGGCTTCCACAGCTTTTACCATCAATTCCCTTTTGTGAAAATTAAAGAGTTTGTTATAACAAAAGGTAAAAGGCACAGTAACTTTGGCTTCTCTTTCAGCTTAAGGACAAAAACACTTCAATATTGAGGTGTTCAAAGAGGGGAAAACAGAGGAATCATACAAATACCAGTGATAAACTAAAATCAGTACAATAAGGAAACACTTGTCTGAAGCTGAATCATGTTTTAATTTTGTTTCCACAAACTATCTTGAGTATTTTATTTAGAATATGATTGTTTACATCAGCAGTAGATGCACCAAGGTGTATTGTAAGATACGTTTTGATTCCTGCTGCAGACCTGTAAAAGTCTGTTAGTCCCTGAGTGACATCATTAACAGAGACTCACGCTGAATTTTATTGCAACTTCTCCAAGTGACAGACACATTACTGTGGAGCCCCGGGTGCTTTATTAAAACTTGTAACCTTCACATCATATTCACATCCGCCATAAAAAGCACACATAAAGACGAGAGTTTTCCAGCTGATATGAGCCTATCAAGGCCAGGGTCTGGAGTGGCTCCTTAGCCCTGTACTACACTGACTAGCATCCTACCAATTTGGTCTGATCACAGGAGCTGCTGAATTGAGAAAAAAATCAGAAATTTTTAATCACTCATTTAGAAGGTGATCTTTAATTTATGCCTCTTTCAATGTATTTCTCCTAACCTTATTCTTACAGGGCTAGTTTCACAGGGAAGAGAAAATTTCTGTTTCCCAGACTTACTTTTTGTTTTTAAATCAGTCCGAAACTGCAACGTTGTTTTTTTTCTCTAAAATCTAAATCTAGTTTTCTAATTCTGTCTGAATTCAAATGTCTGAGATTGTGGCAAATTTTTTGAACAAGGCGTTCAATTTCTGGCGTGCCAGAATTCAGGTTTCAGGTATTTTCAAACTTACAGTAATGGATGACAATAAAACCCTTCAACATTTTAAAAATGAAAAAAAAGAGCTAAATCGAAAAAAAAGTTGAGACTGCTTGGCTACATTAATTTCTGTTTTAGTAAGATTACGGTAATTTCAGCAGTCAATATATTTATTTCCTTGCAATCTTATCTTGTGACCTCGGGCACCAATCAAGAGATTGCAAAGACACTTGTATTTCTGTAAAATGGAGTCTCACTAGTCCCATCCGAATCAGCACATGACAGACGTCGTCGTGGAAACAACTCAAATGTTTTTTTATGAAAACTTGTCCTGTTGGAATAGTTTTTTTGAATTTTAGTGTTATATGGCAGTGTCATGTATGTTGCTAAATATGGTTGAGGAAAGAGGAAAGAACAGCTTAAAGCGCATGTGATTTAATAAGCTGGTATATAGTACATGCGTCAAACTGTGATAAACTTGACCAATGACTCTTTTGTTTGTGTTTATCAAATGGCAGTCTACTCAACATAGTCACCAGTATTCCCCACCGAGCTCAAAACCAAACCGTTAACCTAGATAACAAGACTTATTCGCTGTATATATATATACAGTGGAATACTGTTATATACTGAATACTGTATATACTGTTATACAGATCACAGGGGAACCTTTTTTGCCATTTAACACTAATTTAATTGTGCTATTTAGAAGCAAAGGTGCTATTTATATAGACGCAACCACCAAATGTATGAAGTAAATACATTTTTTGCATGATATCTGTGACCAGCATCTTTATATAGCACATTAAAAACAACAGAGAACTACTTAGAACCCCAAGTACCAAAAAGGCCATAACAGTTTCTTTCCTCCAGCACAGTGCTAGAACAGTACCATAAAACCGTGAAGAACCAAAAAGGGTTCTTTAGAGCAAAAAAGCACCTTCAAAACTGCAAAGAGCCAGTGAAGAACAACCAAAGAACCTTTTGTATTTACATATTGTTTCCCTATAATTTTGATTCATATGTCTAGAATAGATACTGCAAAGGTCTTTCTGTGGTCAGGCACATCTGGCTTCTCTTCTATCCCCCACTTTTACCAGGAAGGAAGAACAAACCCAGCGATTAGCAAGGCGTCCGCTTCATCCCGGTGCCAGCCTGTGCTCCCCAGACAGAGGCATTAGTGTAGCGCACAATGGCTAATGGTGTTTATCATTAGAGACAGAGCTGGGCCTGGCTATGCGAGGTTTCCATGCCAGGCTGCGCGGCTGATGAGCCTTTCTCATTAACAGTCTCAGGTAATGACAAAGCCCCCTCCTCATTTGTGGATCGCTCTGCAGGTAGCTGTGAAATCTGCTGCTCTCTGAGCCACTTTAGCAGGGCTTTCGCTGGGGGATGCATTATTTAAGGGTGACACTCCTGACTGGAAAGAGACCTCTTTTCAATGCTAGTAATTGGAGGCTGTTTGCTTGTGGAAGACAATGGGTTTGTTTCCTTCATGCTTGCTGTTCGGTGTGCTTCCGCAAAGTGTCAGTTTTAATTCAGTTAAATATCATGACTAAGAGGAACTGAAAAATTTTCAGATTGGTGATTGCTACTTAATGTAAGTTATAGCAAAAATGCAATGTTATTCTCATTATTTTTAAAATGGGATTTTTCCATCAACACTTCTGAATCGATCTTGATGGGTCAACTTTAGCATATTCTCCATGCCTTCTTCTTAAATCTGGATGTCCTGTCTGAACTGAAAACCTGAGTAGTTGAGGAGATGCATTGGCCAGTTGTAAATAAGACCTGACATAGAATTAGTGCAAGCCTAAGAAAAAAGGCATTATTGTAACAGAAATCTAATGGTGTTTCCTTCATATTTATGGTGTTAGCCTTGATTTCTGCCATATTTATTAGATAATCTGCAATAAAATGAGGAAAATAAATGGCCATGTTCTCCCAGACCTAGTGGCAACACGGAATATCCCATCTTCTTTAGTTTCATACTTCCATTTCAGAGTATGTTTAAAGAACATGCTTTAAATTTAGAACCCTCATGTAATGGACAAAGATCTACAATAAAGTCAAAAGATGCAAGTTTCCAAAACCAACAGGAAGTAAGTTATGTAGGATTTTCTTTTAAACTTTAGTACAATCTAAGTTAACAAACTAGAGATTTCATGTGATCACTATCAAACCTGGTCAGTCTCATCTAAAGGCCGCTGTAATTTCAATTTGAAAAGCTTTTTTAGTTTTGTTGAACAGTTTGTGTTTGGTGAACTGTTGAATTTCAATATTTTACCAGTAGGAAGTTGTTAATAACTCAGCAATACAATGTTCAATCGGGATGTAACTTTTATAGAAACTATAGCAATCAGTTATTATGCCACCTACCCACAGGTCATAGTGCATTTATCATTGATAAGGTACTTCTTTCACCAATTTTGAAGTGTGAGAATTTTTTATTTTTTTACCCATTTTAAATACATCGCGCTTGAATACATTTCATTTTTAGGATTGGTCAAAGTGCATAGAGCAACAAACTGCCCAAGGGGGGATGGCTCCTGAGGTGCTCAAGTCCTTTGATCAATGCTTGCAGCTTTAGTGTTCACAATTGGTGAATTTGTCAAATGAAAACTGTTCTTTTTAAGGAGTATTTAAAGTGTCATGGGTCTGAACTCTTTAAACTTATTCTTTAAAGATTTTAGTTTTTTATTAAAATCCACAAAGCTCCAAACTTATGTAAATATTATGATTGTGTCACATGTCAATTTATGGAAGTAAACACATTTGCCTTATATTTTTGATTTAGTGCATTGGACTAATGCTATGCTTGGAGTGACTTCTTGGTGAATATAATTTCCAAAATAATAGAAATCTATAGTTCAAGAAAATAATATATTACAGTGTAATTCCAGTGTTGCCACATTGCTGGCATGATCTGACAAATTTCTGCTTTGCTGACATTACCATCTGTAAATGATCATAGAAAAATCTGCAGCTCAAAGTTTGGATGGGGACTGTCGCTGTGCACAATCTGTGATTTTTATCTGGAGTGGGGCTTTGGTTCTGATTAACCCTGGAGTCATGGGTAATATTTAATCTGAGGGACCGAGCCTTGGGTCCCACTGGGCACTTAATGAGGAGTTCACACCAATCTGTCTCAATAAATCCAAGCACTTCACACCATATTTAATCTCCTCTAGTGAGCAGAATCTGTAATATCTCTCTCGCGCTCAAGAAACAGACCAAAAGAACAGCTGATCTCAGCTGCTAACAGCCGCAGTATTGCCTTTTATTGCTTTAGCTCCTTTTCTTGCATGATAAAGGTCTTTTTCTTGCTGAGTTTCTCAGTGACTGTTTTTAAGATTGATATTATTCACAGCTTTTGAATATTAGAGCATCATACATGACCCTACATATACTTAATGTTGCCTACAGATTTAGAAAACTCTAAAGACAAAAACTTTTAATTCTTTTCCAATTTTAGCATTTTACCCACAACTTCCAGTTTGTTTCTTGGAATAAATGAAAGTGTTTTGTCATTACTGTCGATATTTATTTGTGAAACTGCTTGATCCACCTTGGCATTTTCCCCCTTGATTTTATGTTGTGCATTCAAACTTTTAGGACACTAGGTATCAGAACTGTGCAATTCATATGCACATTTCTTTACCTTAATCCAGCTTTCAGTCAGTTCGTCTGTTTATATCTGTGATATAGAGATGACCGGAGGTCCCAGGCCTGTGCTCAGGATGAAGAACTCAAGAGATTAGGTTAGGGAAAAACTGGTATTTAAAATACTGGTAACAAAGAATCAAGAAGGTATTTACAAAACAATTCACAGAGACTATATGAAACAGAAAGAAATGGAAAACATAAACCTAACCCTAACACTTATAAATCTTGACTCTTAACAGTCCTCTTCAATGGTGACTCTACCATGACCATCATCGAGGTACCAACCTCAACAGGCATTTCCTGGCACCTCCTGATTAACTAATGAGTTGTCTTTCAGCAGACAAAACTCATAACACTTCTAGTCTAGAGGGTCAACAGTGTTCTGTCTCAGTGAGCTCAGCTCTGGCTACATTGAGCTCTCCTAAACTTCTTCTTATCATTAGTTTTGTTTAGCGGCAGTTGGCATTTGGTTTTTGAGTTGTCATATCTTGTTTATATACTAGACTAGAAAAACATTATTTTGAACCAATTCTTGTTTGCATTTTCTAGCATTTCTGTTAAAATAAATGTTTCTACTCTTAGTTTATTTTCCATATCTTTTCTGTGGGCTAAACCTATTACATGTTTCAATGATGTGCTCTACTGTTTCCTCTACCTGACATTCCTCGCACAGTCCTGTTTGGCGCTTGCCTAAAGTATTAGGGTATCTGTTCTGTGAGCTTGTTATTTCTTCTGGTTCCTATACTTGTTCTTCAGTCTGTTCTAAACTGAATGCTGTGTGTTCATTTATACACCTTCATTGTGATCAACCTAATCAGTAGACAGCAATCCTCAATTCATATTGCTCCACTACCAATCAACTCTCAGCTCACTATATCTCATCCAACTCAATCTAAATCTGTACGTTTTATACAAAATATATCAAAGTCTAATTATTTAAATTAAACCCTTTACATGAGGTCATCACATCATACATTTAAACTAGAATTTAATTACTTAATCATTTAGTAAATTAAATGAATGCCCACTCAGAAGTCCAAGGTGATGGGGCGCAAACAAAGATTATTTGTCTTGAACCTTCCAAGGGTTTAAGCCTGCACATTTTATTTAATATGCTACAATTAAATAGATTGCTTGTAGTAGAGACTGATTTCTAGCAATGCCCCTGCATATGAATAACTGACATCATTTCTTTTTTTTTCTTTTTTTTATTTGGAAATTTTTATTGTTTGCCTTGTTCGTTAATTGGTTTATTTTGTCATGCACTGCTAACATCCTGGTTTCTGTTTGCTTCCTTTTAAACATGCAATAAAAATCACGTCAAAAATGAACTAAACAAACAATAGTTTCCATTTATTTTTGATCAGGGTCTCCGCTCCATCATTCCACAACATGCACAAATCAGACGGGGCTGGTGAAGCTGTCAGCACTTCATTGACCTCCACAAGACAATCTTCTCTGAATCAGAGGCTAATTGGCAGTTTCATCGCAGATTGTTCTAAGAAATCTCAATGATGGAAGGCTGACAGGGGCCATATGAAGAAAAAGAGATGTGTAGCACAGTTAAACAGCTATCTTACATAAGAAGACTCAGAGGAGAGGCATAACCTCTCTAGTCTTTCTACTAGTATCTGCTCACTTTACTTCCTTGTGTTCTCAGCCATTCCCTTGTTTTTAGAGGAATGTTAAATTTATATTAAAAATTGTTAACTATACGCTAATAATTGTTTGTTAAAAGTTTATGGTAAAATCATGAAACCACCTTTAACTAGGAACCAACATTCCTATCTTTTACATCACTGCCCTTTTGGATCACTCTGGTCATTCAGATCCCAGTCAGCAAAATATATGGGTTGCCATGTTTGGCCTTTATATGGCATTCTTCCAGCACAGCCTGGTGTATGGGGTACCAATCTTTATGGGTTATTACCTGGCTATGACTTGGACATTAAAAGTGGTACTTTCCAAAAGCTGGTTGTCTAGCCAAAGTTCTGCAAAATAAAGAAGCTTTTGGCATGTGCTTCAATACCATAATCGAAAATGTTTTGTTTTTTTTGTTCAAAATAACCATTGAATAACATTTAGTTTAAAAACATTTAGTCTAACATTTCATCTAAAAAGAATGTCTACATTAGTCATCCGAGGTATTATTGAGTCTTTATGTGTTTTTTTTTTTTTATTGAATAGAGGCGAATGCCCTCTGGGCTTTCTAAAATGATCTAAGATGACATGGGAACACCCACCTGCATTGATGATGAGCTCAACGCAATTGATCAGGACTCAGGCTGTTTATCATTCACATTTCCTAGGTGATTGAACTTTAGATGCTATATGAGGATATGTGTACAAAGTAGGCCTTGTCATTAATGCACATTCTAGTCAATAAAACTCCAGATCATGAATGAATCAGAAGCAAATGGAGACACATTGTTTAAACATGGAAAATATCTTAATACAGTTATAATTGCATAATTTAATTCCACAGAAGAAATGGTCCGGACATTTCAAGTAATTAGTTGATGTATGACAATAATAGAATTTCACACAGGTTATTCTGGATCTTTTAATAGGACTTGAGACCTTCTCAACTCATTAGCCAGATGGGCTGAGCGGCTCCATCTCCAAACAGGAGTCCTAATGGAGCCAGTGGCCTAATTACAGTCATCCATTGAGGACAAGTTTGCAAATGAACACTTTCACATTCAGATTTGGATGTTTGGGTCATGTGCCTGAAAGTTCACTGTTGTCAAAATGCATGTTTTTTTCTCAAACAACATACTTGACCACTTTCCATCCAACTTAGAAATGTGTAAATACATGTACTTAGCCTTAAATGTTGTACCTGCTCTCATATTTTGTAGAATGTAGAATTAGTTAATTATGTAATTGATTTATAAATTCATTATTTTTATTGATATCTATTTATGCATTTAAAATGTATAAAATTCAAATTTGTTTGGGATTCTTTATAGCAATGTCTAACGAAAATGATCAGACTACTGAAGCCTAAAAAAATTCTCAGAAACCTTCTCAAGAACTTCGCCCTCCTTAGTGTTGTTTACTGTTCAGTTTCACTGTTTAATATGTGTATTATCTATTATTTTCTTGTGTTACTTAGTTTGTCAATGTCACCTGCCATTATGAAAGTGAGCGTAATCCCCTTTTCTTCATTGTTTCCTATTGCACTTACATCGTTAGAAGGCCACAAGCCTTAACGTTCACTTGGTGCTTGTTCTTGTATGCCTACAGAACTCTGCTCTAGTCATTCCTTTCCTTTCATGTCCTGTTTTGTCTCTTTGTGTGCCAGAAGATGTATTAAGTAGCTCTATACAAATATCTCTGCTCTTTCCAGAATTGGTGTGCTTGCTGGAAGGGAGGACGCCAGCCATTCTGTTCACCAGCGCTCATGGTGTAGGCCTGGCTGCACGTATCCTGTGGTCAAATTACTTTTATTGAGATTATTTGTAAGAAAACATTTAAATTTAGAGTTCTATGAGAACATTTCAACCCATTCGTTTTTTTTTTTGTTTGTTTGTTTGTTTTGGGCATTTAACCCATTGTGGATTTTCTTAAGTTAAATATAAATATCTCATTTACCATCTGGCTCCAGTTCCTTTGAAAAATGTGATGTACATGTACAGATCAAGCATTACTTTCAGGTGTTATGTGGGAATCTGTTCCACAAAGTTCTCTCAACAAAAATGTTGTACCAAGTTCCAATGTATTTGTTATTTTTAAAAGCATAATGGTTCAGTTTGCCTCCTTTGCTGATAAACAAGTGGTTACTTCTGGAATCAGTGGGCTAAAAACATAAAAAAACTCTTCATTTGTTTGACATGGCTTTCAATATATGCATTCAGCTTTTTACTAATTACATGTAAACAAAAATAAAATATTTTATGTCCAAATTGCAAACATCAACATTTTCTAGAAGTAAAACAGTTGGGAAATTGCTGCCTTTTGTGTTTACTTGCACAGATAATTTCATCCTATTTTTGGATTTTAATTTCAGAGTACTTCAGCTAGTTCTGGCAACCTTTACCGCAGATGTGTGCTTTGTCCATTTTCTAGAATAGAGGATATTTTCAAACCCATGATGTGCATCAGACAGCAGAGTGAAAGTGCCAGATTTAGTAACAACTTGTGCCAGCACAAATCCATTTTTTGCCATCAAAATGCTCATGATTTGCTAACGACTGTGAATGTACTCTATGAAACACTTGAACTGCATTGGCCAGGGCAGAGTAAATTTAGAGATTGCCCTAATTTTCTGTTCAAATTAATCACTTACTTAGTTTTGCTGCTTACCTGGTGTGTAGAACTTTAAATAGAGTTTACTTCAAGTGCAACAGAGTCCTCTGGTGATGCCAACTACAATAGTTCCCAGAGATACAAAATTAATCCATTCCAGGGTGGCATTTGTATCTCAAACATTTCGTAGCAAGTTGTACATCTAAAACGCCTAATCCGTGCAAAGTATAAGTAGATGAAAAAATGGAAAACCAGAGAAAAATCAAGTAACGTTCCTTCAATCCTTAAATCTACACATTCTTATTGTAATTTAACACATGCAAAATACGTAATATGTGCACAAATGTTAAACCTTACCTTGAGAGGTGGAACGGAAGCCGGAAAACATTACGGAACTACTTATGAAAGTTAACTTTCTCAAGATATTTCACAAACTACAAACACCAACACGGTTTCAGTGGAGACAGTTCCGAGCGTACTTGAGAGAGTGCTAGTGAGAACGTGGCACAGGGTTTCTATAACTTGCGCTACAGAACAGCACTTTCCACATTATAAACGTTATTTCTTATACAACACCTTGACTCTAACTGTTGGTGTTTTCCGTATCTTGGTATTTTTCTTCATGTCTCAAAGCAAAATATTTCCGGCGAGACCTTTCATGTCTCGAACTTTTCGTAACTCAAACCATTCGTATCTCGAGGTACCACTGTATCTCACAAGCGACCCCCCCCCCCTACTTCAATTGCTCCACTTATCCTGGTTCTGACTCTCACTGAAGACTGTTACCAATTCCTGCCTGATCTCAAATTGATTAAGAATAATGAGATATAAGTAATTCCAATTTATCAGGAAAGTTAACCATGGTTAGCTTTACTTTTATCATCATGTTTGTTTCTGGCCTATATAGTTTTTGACATTCTCTACTGACTACCTTGGTGTTTGTAGTCATTTTGAGATGGAAAACTTTAAGTTTCGGGTAGCTTCTTGTATGTATGTAATAGATTTTATTCAGATGTCCAAATGGGCATGAACTCATTTAAAATGGCTAATAAAGTTTTTAAAAGTAATGTAAAAATGCACACTCTCAAAATAAACTGTTTAGTCATTATCAGCCAAGTCTGCCTAATTCTTGGCTGATAATGAGTAAAGTCGACTTAAAACTGCTTCTATCCAGATAAGATACTTTCCATAAAAGATGCAGGAAGCTGAATTTTTTTTCACAGATTCATTTAAGATAAACTCAGCCCTGACATCACGGCCTGTCAGTTTCTCAGTTTTTATTTTGGATTTGATTGTCTATTAATTGGGAAGTTTACTCATTTATTTATTTTCCAATGAGAGCCATTTGTTTTGACAGATGCTTGTTGTAGAGCTTCAGCCAAGCCTGGGTCTGACTTGTCGAATATTCACACTCTAGACTGCAGCTTTATTCTTTGTTGTATCGACAGACAATGCTGCACAGTTGCCAGTTTGGGGATAATTATGTCTGTGTAGACATATTCAGGCTGCTTCCTTCTATGTTTGAAGGGAGAACGAAGAAGATTATGGAGCAGGGCAGTTTAATTCATTCGTGTTATTCTCTCGCCAACAGTATTTCATGCAATTTTCAACCACAAATGCATAGACCTCGTCCCACTTTGGCTAGACAACCAGCTTTTGCATGGCCAAAGAACCCCAAGGAATAACGGTGCATTATTGGATCAATTTAATAACTTCTGTCATTCTGCATATGATGTCTGGCTCGTGTCTTGTGTGTTGCATTAAAAACAATATGGCCTCAACCAGAATCAGGCCATGTTTGGCCCTCATACCTTGATGAATGTCAGATGTACCAGACAAATGCCAAACTGGGCTCATTTTTTAGCTGAGTCGGTCACTCAAATACCATATAGGAGGAGTGAAATCCACCACTAACTCCACAAACAAACAAAAAGTAGAAAGAAAGATTTTTGGAACTTTTGTTGAGTGCAGTTATAATATATATATAACAATAACAATATATATATAAAACCAAGCTATCATCTGGGAAAGAATCGGAATAAAGGTATTTTTTCCTGTATAATGAACTCAGACACATTTAAAATAATACTTACCAGTCTTATTAAAATCTATTTCCCCCAATAGTTTATCACATGTTGTGATGATGTTACTATCGTGTCCCCATCATATGAACTGGTCCCTAGAGTGCCCGTAGTCATGGGAATTAACAATGTTTTCATTAAGATGATGAAGAGACTGAAACACTGTAGGACTCATGTATTTTATTAAGATTGCGACATTGTGTATTTAATTGACTTACCTGTTAGATGTCTTGATTGATGGAATACATCAAAATGTTTGCAAGGAGCTTTTCCTTATTTAGTAATGAATTTGGGGTTGAGTTAAACTAAATGAATGAGTTGTTTTAATTTGACAAGCATTTCTGATTGGGCGATGAAACATCATCTGACTTTAAGGAAGAAGTAGTTGTCATATCTAAAAAAAGAGATAGAAAGAGGGGGGGGGGGGTCAAGAGAAACTCCATGGGCATTTGTATAAAAGGTCTGTTTGCTGAGAACTCATGTAAGAGGGAAGAGTCGCGAGTGGGTTGTCATGAGGGAAATCTCTTGCATTAAGAGAGTTTAACACTGTCCCCTAGTTTGGTTTTCCTAGGTTTTACTGCTGAGCCTCTTTCCTTTTATTTTTTGTAGATTCAGTATTTTGATTGTGTTGAATATTTATGGTTTTTTTGCTGTTTACTTGGCACAATAAACAGCACTTTGGTACCTGTACTCCTCTTTGGTCCAGTGTTTAATACATTTGAATGTTTCCAATCATTGACGCAGTAGTATGGGGTCAAGTATTGACCAACAGTTGTTATATTTGTCTTTCCAGACCTGATTCTAATTAACTTCATTTGATCATTTATTGCTCCATCAGCTCATATATGGTACATATGTCAATTTCATGGCCCTTTTTAAATGAGTTTGCTCATAAGATATCAAAGCCTTCGTGCACAAGCTAGCTGTCCTAGAGTGCTCGGTCAAGCAGAACCACAGACATGATGCCTCCGAGATGCTGTGGTAAGGAGGTGTATTTGGTGTATTTTTTTTTTTCAGTCAAAGGGGCCGTCATTGGATGAATGCAGTGGGATTAGTTAATTTGAAGTTAACTTGCTGCCTCAAATTATTTTGTGAAACTCTATTTGTATCAGATTAGTCCTTAAAATATAGACTGAGATTTATTGTGTAATTTCATTTATTGTGTATCTCTTAAACGTCGTATAAAGGACATATAATGTTTAATTTTCTACTCTTTAAGAGCACTAATGCATAGGTCTGTTTTCTTTTGTCATAACACTATAACAACAAACTGTGTGGGAGTTGCCAAGGCAACAAATGGTATTTATTTATATTTATTTCTCTAAATAAAATAGCTCATCATTGCTCTTTCCAAAGCACTTTAATATTTGATAATGAGCTATTTCAATTGTACTGAAATACTATTTGCGCTCCCTGATAATTAATCCTGTTAACATTTAATTGAACTAAACCAGCAAAAAATTTTTTGCTGAATGTTATGTTGATTTTAATAAATAAAGACAAGAATTCAAAACTGTGTAGCTGTGTTTTCAACTTGGCTGCAATTGGGTAGTTTGGTTGATGAAGGAAAACATGGAAAAATCTGTTTATCGTATATTTCAAGTTTGAAATAATCCAACCTTGGCCTGTCACATGTAACGCTAGTATGATTAATGGACTTGAGGAGGGAGGTAATCAAAGTTACATACTTATTTTTCGCAGAGTCTCTTGGTTTGCTGCTCTTCATGCAAACAATCTATTAAATCACAATGTATCAACATAAGATATCCATCTGTCACATTTAGCCCCTTTTTGTGATCTTGGAGAAAACTGGTCTCAAATTAATTTTCAAATGTACTATATCAAACGCTTTGGGTTTGTTTCCAGTCAAGCATCAGGCAGAAATGTTTCACAACATGACGGTAATCAAAACAAATCAAAGCACGGTGAAATTTTAATCTGTCTCTCAGTGAATAGAAAACATTGCTTCCAAATTTCAGCGAGTTGTGATCGTAATTACCTCATGTAGAGAGCGACAGAAGTCATTACTCTGAAAACAGATCAGAAATGCACTGCACAAACTAATTCTATTAAAGGCAGCAACTGTTAATTAAATCCAAACATACTTTGAGATTCAATCTTTGCAGTATCAAATTAAACTCTTGCTCTTGAAGCACAGTGGAGCGAAAAAAAAATCACTGGTTGTTCTTTTTGGCCAGGCTTTGGCTTCAAATTAAATCAAAGTGTTGCACAGATTGTGTATAGTTGATGAACTGATACATGGAACAGGAATATATGTTTATATAGTAAATGACAATAACCCAAGTTATTTATATAGAGAAAATAATTTCATCTAGTGCCTTGCTGTTTAAATAAACAAACAAAAATTCAATTTGCTGTAATGCATTTCTAATCGAAAGCTGCTGCAGGGGCACACAACCACTATAACAGACATTTCCCTAAAAATATATGGGCTTATATTCCAACCATTGCTGAAAACGAGATCCATGCATCTATCTTTACCCATTTTATCCTGGTTAGGGTGAACGAGTTCTACATGTGTATACATTTCATATGCCTTCAACAGTTCACCGTCACTATTTGTAGAAAATTAGGAGTCACCTGTTCATTTTTGGAATGAACGAGGAAACATGTATGCACTGGAAGGAATTGCATGTTAGGAAGTAAATGGAAAGTAAAAAGCATCAATTTTACATCATGAATAGTCAAATGAAGTAGAAATTTCTGTAAAATTAAATAAATGAAACCTATGTTTTTTAAGGAAAAGGACCAAGAAGAGGGCTCTTTCTAAGTTGTTTGTTACCTACTTGAAAGTGGCAAAATAAGTCAGAGAATAAGCAAAATGAGCGACCCTTTTTGACCCATAACTTAAACAATACACTTTATAGAGTATTTTGTTAAGTCTATAAGAAGTTTAATTTTATAAACAGATAAATGGTACAACCACTCTCACTCTATTTCTAGATAAAATGGAAAGTTTCTTCAGGAGTTCTCTACCTAGATCTGCCTTACGATCACATCAGAACACTCTGAAGCGTCTGAGTAGATCCCCCTGTTAGTGGTGAAGGGGAGAAAGATAGGAGCGAGAAGGAGGTTCAGACTGAGTCAAAGGCGAGAAATTAAAGGGGAGAGTTAATAGAATAATTGATGTGAGGGTCACGTCCAGATTAACTTCTCCTGAAACATGTTATGCAAATAATCCTTAGTATTCTTCAATTTGAACTATTTAACCAGTGAGATAAATGTGTGTATAGTAATATGCCAATTGCAGTAAAACTTATGTAAACTGTGATTGTCAACCAATATATTATTATATTATATGCTTTTAGATTTACATTTTCCTGGTTAAAATAAAATTTGAAAGTTAAATAATAATTTAATAAATGTATTAAATTTGAACAGTGGTGCATTTCAAGCTATTATTGTAATGACAATTCATATAAAATATTTTATATAATTTCACAAACACACACTGTCAGGGAATGTAGAGACCTCATGACCTTTCTTTATTACCAGTAGTGAATATTAGCCTCTCCATTCCCTCACAGACAGTGGATTATGCAGGTTTGCTGAGAGACAAGTAGGTAATTAGCGGCAGAAAAGTGTCGAGCCTCCAATAGAAATTTGCATATATTGATAACAGCTCTTCAAAACTGGAGCTGTGTGTGCGTCTCGGTGCCGAGGTGTTTTGAGAGGTATTAAAAGGCCCTGCTCAGTGCTGACCTTGAAGTGCACTTGAGTAGGTATTCAATTTTGAGGTAGATTACTCTGGAACAAAGACACTTGTGTGTGGATGTGGTGTGGGTGATCCGTAAAAGAAAGAATAAGAAAGAGAAGAGCACCATGCTTTATTTGGCAGATCTGTGGCGTAGGTGTTAATTAATAATGTTCCCTCTAAGGTATTCCAGAAAGGCCTGAAAACTAATGCTTCGGCATTACTCCTACTCACCAGCTTTGGGAAGTTTGCCTGAAAATGTTGCTTGCTACACTGTGGAAAAAAAGAAGTGATTTCTATAGGAAAAGTGTACAGATGCAATGTTACAACAATAGCAGTATTAGTGACAGATAAAACATGACATTTCAACCTGTAAAACAGTAAATAACATTCTCAGAATATTCCTAAAATATCTACAGTAAAGTATTGCTGCTGAGATAAGAAGGTAGAGCAGTAACAACAACCCTGAATGTCTATTTTCAAGAAACATTACTTAGACACAAACACATGTAATTGTAAAAATTACAGATTTACTGTAACTCCAAAAACAGTCTATGCATGTAATTTCTATTTCTCTGTTACTTAAAGGGCAATAGAGAAAAGAGCACAGCAGTATCAAACAGTGATAAAAAAATACAGTGCCCCTTTAATTTAAGAAAAGCTACAGAACTGTGTATTTTTTGTTTTTCTGATAATTTCTAAAATAGCTTCAGTAAAACACTGTTATAGACATAAGAGTACATTTTGGTAATAACCAAAAACTGTAAATGCCTGTATGTCAAGATTCTTGGCATAACTGCATACACAACACGATATGTAACAGTATAACTGTGAAAAGTGCAGAATTACTGTAATTCCAAAAACAGTACATTGGTGTAATTTTATACCTTTTGAATGCTACTTAAAGAATAAATCATAAAAACACTGTAAATGCCACAGTGGTAATGGTTTTTTTGTTCATAGTTGTATTTTTTTTTTTATTTTAAGGTTTTTCCTAAAATTGTTACAGTAAATGTCTGGTGCCGCCATAAGAGTAATAACAAATCTGCAAATCTGTATTTCAAGAAATGATGCATAGCTGCAAAGCAACGATTTGTGATAGAAAATGTAAATCGTTGCAATCTAAATATCAACGATGATACTAAATAATGTTAGTCAGTTCTGTTAAAAATGTGACTAGTGCTGTGTCAGACTGTGACTCATGGGGTGATGTGTTTCCTGTGTAAAGGCTGCATATATAAAGAGTTTGTAGTCACTCGACTGATACAACAGACCACAACAGAGCAGAGAGTCGGAACCTCCAGGCGCCCCTTGTAATTTTAAATTATTAATGTAATTTTAACTGTTGGCTTAAACAGTTATAGCAAAACTCTGTAGAGGCCTTAACATTATAGAACGGTAAAAAAACACAGCATTGCTAAGTTATACAACTCATAGCATATAGACTGTAATTGAGGAAATGGACTGTATACAGCTGTTATTTTTATTCTATTTATTTTTTATTTATTAATACATTTAGAGCATGCAGTTTTCAAACATTCAGGAGATGGATGAAATTGCACTCAACTGCTTGAATTTCAAAAGCATGCATCTCAACAATCTCTTTATGTTTACTGTCTAAGACATTTTCTGTTCAAGTGCCACATGTGATGCAGAGGATGTTGAATGGATGAGGATGAGGGCTAAATGGTCACAGCTATAGTATAATCTCACCATCACAAGGTTGGCTGCACTTCTGGGGTTCTCATGTTAATATCCTATTTGCCTTTTAGTCTTTGGGGATGGACTAAATTAAGATTTTTGGATCAAGCAATGGGGCTGGATTAGAGCTAATCCGCTCTCTGTTCACATCACTGAGCAAAACTTCGGGACAATGGGGACCATGGGTTTCGGTGCTCTGCGATAAAGTTCGTAAAAATATAAGAACTACAACCTGTAGTGTCGTTATGTGTGTATGTATAGTAAATGTAATCTAATTATTAGTTCATCACTAGATTTCTTTTCTACTAGCAAATTTAAATATTTTTTTTCTAATTGTGCATTCAAAATGTATATAAAATGACATGACTCACCTGATTTCCAATCACCCGACTTCCAGCAGATACCTCACCTTTTATATATACTCACCTATATATTCAAAGAGCACTCAGTGTCTGGTTTACGGTTCCCATCCTTGGTTTTTAATCCACAAGCAACTTCTTGTTTTTCTTTTTCCTGTTACTCACCTGGATACCCCTTTGAACGCTACCCCCCTCTACACCCTTTATGGTTCTGGTCATTGTAAGGTGAATATTCTACTCGGATTTATAAAAATGTATTGTTCATCACGTGCGCGTCAATAAAGCTGTTATTTTTCCCTGCTGCCTGCTTTCTATGCTGTACTCAAATTGGGTTTTCAAAAGCACCAAACAAAGGTTCCATTGAATCATATTACAAACATACAGGAAATGTGACCTTTCTTACTTTGAAAAACCCATATAAACCTTTAATAGAAATATTGGACATTTTATGTTTAGTGTATTATTTATTAATGCTTGTTGAATTTTAGCAATAGGAATTTAAAAGTCAATTTGTTTCTGTGCTGTTTGGAACATTATATTTCACCACTTCTCCTGTATGTTTATAATCAAGATTAATTAAATGCTTGCTGGTTTGGATTGATATGAAGGGGAGTAAAGGGTGACTGAATTTCATTTTCAAGTGATATTTCCCTTTAATATTCACCTTCAGGCTTTGCAGTTTCACAAGTGATTAAGAGGGATGCTAGGATTGATTTTTTTGGCGTTTCTGATGGGATTTAATTTCAGATCCGTAGGTTGGGATTTGAGAGATAAGAGATAAGTAAACTTTATATAACGATGCAAATTAAAAGCATGCTCACCTTTCCTGCTGATTTTTATCAAATATTTAGCATTTTGGATTCTGTATTTGCAATGATATTTTACAAAGGGTTTATTATTTTATTCAGACAATGAATTTTGTGCTCCTCTCTCCTACTCATAATGGCGTGCTACGGTTTATTTTAAACATTTCCAAGTATCATTTACACCAAGGGTGTCAAATTCTTTAGGCACACTTTAGGTTGTGGATTGCTTTACACTTGTCAATTCCTTTCTTAAAATATCTCCTTTCAAAATTATAAGGACATAAAATCAGCAAAGTACAATCACTGCAATGTGTAGTTTGTTGTAGAAAAAATGTAATTGTATGACCAGATATGACCCACGGGCCTTGTTTCCCACACATATAGTTTACGCGTTGTTAGAGTCTTCATTCTTCATCTTTTTACTCACGCCTTATTGGTGTTATCTGTCACATGATCAGTCATTCTCTGTTTTCCCCACTCTCTTTCCCTGCCTGTCTGGCTCCTTATTTAGTTATTATTCAGCAGTGTTTTGGTTAATGTATGTCTATTTTCCTGTGTTAGCATGTATTCCGTATGGGTCAATATTGATCTTTGGAGATCGCTGCCATGCACTGCATAAGTTACTTCTCATGTGCCTTGGTTAAACCTCCAGTGTCTTTTTACATTGCTGCTGTATGTTTAGAATCAGAATCAGAAAGATGTTTATTGCCAAGTGTGTATTTACACACACACAAGGAATTTGTTGTGGTACAAGGGATGCTCTCCGGTTTAGAAAAATTAAATGACAGACAATAGACAACAACACTCTGGAGAGAATCCGAACGCGGCTGCCATACTCGGAGCCATCTACAAGGAAAACAGAGAAATGGGTATGCAATGTGAAAGGTAGCTCAAAAAAGTGCCCCCTCCACCTTGCCCTTCGCATAGGGCAGAGTGGAGTAGGGGTTGACAAAGAGCCATTGCAACCAAGCACATATAGACATAATACAGAAAAATGCATTTTTCAGACATAAAATGGTCAAATATATCTTTATGCAGTCTAAAAATATTCATCCAGTGGACTGTAACCTTTATCTGGTGAAGCTTTCTTCATGGTTCGGACATTGTCCTAATTAAACTGCTACGCACTGTGTTTTCTTCCACAAATGAATGCCCAAGAGGCTGCTGTATACAACAACGGCGATCCCCTCCATCAAAACTGACTTTGGCAGAGTACAGATTTTCCAATCTTTGTCCTTTCAGCACAAATTCACCCTGAAATGCTGAATAAACTTTAGTTATTTGAATACACAAAAGGGTCATAATAGGGCAGCCCATTGAGATTTGTACAGTCGGCAATCTGCAGTTCATTTTCTGCAGCTGATTTGACAGGGACATTATAAGTTGTATAAACCATAAAGCTATTTCCAGTGCTACTCAGCATGATCTTATCGGCTGTCATTGCATTACTGACTGGAACATTAGATTGATGCTTCTCTATTGAGCATGACCGCGAAGGATGTGCACGGCTTTTGTTTGGATCAAATGTGAGTAGCTCCCATGTGTCTGAGATCTACACGATTGGTTAGTGTCTGGAAACACATGTTCAAATGCATAGATCCAGAGGTAAAACCAGTGAAGGAGAATCCTTTTTGTATACTTAACCTAAAAAAATATAAACCGAAGGGATTTGAGTGAACTTCTGCTCAAACTTCTCATGACAACACAGGCATATATTGCCATTTAAATTTAAATTATTTAAAGCCCATGTGTTTTAACTTTTTGTGGTCTGCCATAGAACCAGTCGGCCAAACATAATTTAACATTTGTGTAATTTTTTGGAGTATTTTGTTTCCCACACATTCATACAACCCTCATATATTTTACGACTATATATAGAGATATGTCAACAGTAACGTTTTTTTTTTTTAAAAGAGTTGTGATTCACAAAAAATAAACACAAAATAAAAGTAATTTTGGGAGTTTGTGGATGCATTCATGAATGTTTACAGATGAATTTGTGTTGTCACACATCGGAAATGTGATTGTCTGCACACCCACTCATAGAAGAGACGTTGTCTGTAGGTCTTTGCACACTGAAGTCAGATCCTTTCGTTGCACATTCACACAAAAAATATTTTAGGTCTACAGGGCTTGCACACTGGATATTTTAACGTAAAATTTGCAAAAACGTACAAAAAAAAAGGCAAAAGAAAATGGCTTGAAAAGAATGAAAAGGAAATACTGGGTTGATCCGATCCTGAGAATGTTCGGAGAGGAGGGAGAATTTATTTTCCTCAAAGAGCTACAGAAATATCTTGAAAAATGTAAAGTTTATTTTAGGATGTCGGCTCTTCAGTTTGATGCCTTGTTGGCAGTTCCCGTGAATCTATTGATCCTGAGCAGAGACTGGCTGTTTTTATGAAGAATGGCGATTGCCTACCTTCGGAACCACAGAAGGACCAAACCTTTTTGAAATCGCTTCAAGGAAATTGAAAAAATTGACCCATTCCGAGGAGGCAGTGTGGTTGTGTAATAGATACAACGTGACCTCAATTTTATTTTTGTTTGTAGGATTGTTTCAGATGAAAATTTCGGACTTCAGTGTGAAAAGACCTGAACTCTTCTGGTTTCATATGCAAAAATATTAATTTCTCTATCGTCTGTGTTGCAGTTTTACTGGCATTTATATGCAAATAGTTCTATCATAGGTTTTACAGTTAGAGAGTGCAAAAATACACAGGTTGTATGCAACTGAGCTTTAGAGCATTATCTAACAAACAACGATTATACAAGAATTTACAGTCACATAATGCATGTCTGGTCTTTCCACACTATGCTTCATGCTGACTCCATGTGGCCTTGTGTTCAAACAGAGTGACACCCGCTGCATCAGGCATAAAGTGTTTTCTCAAGCAGCCGCAGTAGAGCTGCTGAGTTCTGCTCTATTGAGTGTGTCTATTTAACACTGGGAGTTTAATTAACTCTTCTACATTCACAAGCATCAAATCAGACTCACAGTCTCTGCTGGGGATAAATGGTTGGGATAGCAGTTTGTGCCAACAATCGTTCTTTATAATTAGCGCTGTCTGGAAACTCAGTGACGGTTTCTTTTGAACTTGTCACGTCTCAGAATGAGAAGTGGAATGTGTAACTCTAATACAGGTGCTGATGCAAATCTCTTTATTCTGTCAGCGCTTCATGAAACTCTACAATTATTTTCTAGAAAGCTTGTCAGAAGCTTAGCTGTGTTGTGTGTATGTGCGTGAGGATCTGGGCAGAGGTTTACATTCTGAACTGACTATCTAATAGCCCATGAACAATTAGCTTGACAAACACTACACAAAGTTGTTTGCCATTTTTCATTTTAGAACAAAACCTGCCAAAAAGATTCAACATTTTCTATCAACTCTGCATTCATTACTCGCCCATGCTAAGCATTTTGAAATAAATTGATCTTCACACTACTTCATGGTGCATGATGACCAGTGGACCACTCTAATGGTGAGCAGCAGAAATACTCCCAGTCTCCACTTTCCACAATCACCTGCACAAGCCCCAGCACCTAGCCATTGCCTCATTATTTCCATCTGCAATCACCTCATTATTTCATCAGCCACTTCTTAAACTGGTTCACTCATTCCTCTTTAGAATCGTTGTATGACTGTTCTGATCACAATCATTTCTACTGTTGAAAATTTGGCCAAGAATTACTATTAATTAATTACTGCATGGCTGAGATTAATTTGAGACGTTAAATCCAGACGTCAGCTCTATTGGTATAGTGGATGGCAAGCCCAGGGTCACCAGAGATCAGATCCAGAGCATATTTATTACTATTTCTTATTCCTAACAAATTCATTTAAGCCCATGTTGCAAATATGAGTAAACCTCAATTATAGTCTTAAGAGAAAAGCCACATACAAGACTATAAAATTCTAATTATTAGGTGTGCAACCACTGGTGAGTCTAAAAATTGAATTGCCCTTCCCATTTCATTACATTAGCAATTGCTCCCCATGGAACTCAAAATCTGAGAAAGGAATTAAATTCTTCACACAAAACGGTGAGGGCTACAAAAGATCAGCAAAGCTTTACAAATCAGTCAAAATACAGCAGCAAAGGTGATCCAAAAGGTTAGGAAAGATGGAAATGCAACAATCTTAAGAGAACTCCAGGCCGTCCATGGAAGTTAACATGTCATCAGGAGCATCTTCTGATAAGAATGGTTGAAGAAAAAGAGCATGAAAGCTCACCACAGTTAGCTAAAGCAGTAGAAAGCCAAACTGGAGTGAGCATATGGTGCACACTACAGAGAAATGGAATGCATGGGCATCGTCCACAAAAGAAGACTCTCCTAAAGCCCATTAACAAAAAAGCATGCAAAGAGTTTGCTAGGGCCCATGCTGAAAAAGATAAAGACTCTATAGTCTGGAGTGATGAGACAAAGATCGCTGTTTTGTGGTTTTAAAACTGAATGGCGTTGTAAAACGGAGGATTTCAAAGAAAAATGCATGGCGCTTTCAGTGAAATATGGTAATTAATGGCAATTCACCCTGTGAGGCATTTTGAAGTGACAAGATGAACATGACTCTCCATCCAGCATCCAGGCTCCAAATGAAATTATTATTGAAGAATGGCTATAGATGTTACAAAATGTTGCCAACTTGTTCATTTCATGCCTAGAAGACTTGGCGCTGCCCTTAAAAATCACAGAGCTCAAACAAAATATTAAATGTAGTAGTTTTTGTTGCAGGGTGTTTTCATTTTTGTTTTTGAATATTTTGTGACCCAAGTTAAATTATTAACCTTCATTTCATGTTATGGAGTTAAAAACAAAGAGTTAAAGAAAATGCAGCCTTGTGAAAAGGTTGGAAATTTAGTTCATTGAGCCGTTGATTAAATTTGGAAATTTTTTAATGGGGTGTACTAATTTATGCTCAGCACTGCAGATAGGTCAAAACCTCTGTAAAAACAACTGATGCCATGAACATTCAAAAGTTTCAAAATCTTCAATAGTTTTCAAAAACATAGCAGTTTTTTTTTTTAAGTAACCATTGCTTAAAGAAAGAATTGTGACCTACATATGTCGACAACCAGAGTTTGAAAGTAGGAGTGAGAGCACCTGTTTTTATTCTGTCAGTGTATGGAACACAAGATTTTCCAATTGTAAATGCTATTTTGACCCCTTAAGGCAACTGGAAATAATGTGTGAATCTGTCATGAGAAGAAACGCTCAGGTATCCACTTACTGGAAAGAACAGCAACCAATGCAGGATGCAAAAAAATACTACAACTCCCAAAAAAAAGAAGACTTAAATATATAAAATATGTATAATAACATCCGTAAGTGTTGAATTTTGAAGAAAAAAAAAACATATAGATCTCTCCAGGGTGTATTCATCATTTTCACCAAATGCGTGCTGGAGATTAAGCTAGTAAAGAAAATGAATGACCAAATCCAAATAAATAATAAATCAGCTGATTAACTACGTCAGTTCACTGCAGAATCAGTTTTGCTTTCTCACTACATATATGCTAGTCATGCAGTAAGAGAAAAGTGGAAAGTTTAGAAGACAGGTCTGCACTCTTACAGCGATATTAAATGCATTTGATTCTGTCCTACCCTCTTTGAACTCAATGCTCTTTCATTTCACCCTTCTGAACAGAAGTTTAAATGTGCCCACCAGGCAGGTGGATTCATGCAAACCTGTGGAGGAAGCTGGAAAGTGAGAGGCAGAGGGCAGCGGGAAATATTGAGCACCTCATTCTCCGTGTAATTGAGCCGGGTCACATGACTGCATAAGATAATGGTGTGCAATATGAAGAGAGAAATTATGAGGAGGCTCAGACTGGGGAGAGGGGTGCAGGAAGTGATGCCCCTGCGGCTCTCATTTCACATGCTAGTTTCACTTCCAATAAGACCACAAAAATAGGAAAATAGTTCCTTTTTTTACAAAGGAAATAGACTCAGATAAATTATATAATTGTAAAATGCATAATAATACAATGTATACGTAAATACAAACACTACTAATGTGTAGCTTCTACCATTGTGACCTTAATTGAGAACCACACACAGGAAAAGCGGAATGAATGTTATAATCATAAATTCACATTTATGAATTTCGCAGATGCATTTATACAAAGCGACAAACAGTTCAGTAGTCAATTTAAGCAGCTTGTTACAAGTTCTGATTAATCATAAGACATGCACGTAGAAGAGGTTCAAGCTGATTCAGAATAAATTCAGTGCTTCAGAGTTAAATTAAGCCAAAAAAGTCGAGTTTTTAGTTGCTTTTTAAAGGTTGTGAGAGACTCTGCTCTCCGGACTGGTACTGCAAGAGAATTCCACCAGCCAGGAACTGTGAAGGAGAAAGTTCTGGTGAGAGATTTTTTAATAACCCTCTGTTTCCCATAAGCACTAACAACCATAACTGAATATAGGTGTTCCATGTTTCCACTTAAGTCATCATTACACTTTGTATATTAACTACTTTAGTAATTCGTAATGTGCAGCTTTTCGGCTAATCATTTTTAGCCCCTCCCTTGGAATACAAGACTTTATCATGCAATACGTTTGTTTGCGTTACAGATTATTTTTCATTTTGAGTAAAAGTGATTAATTTGGTGCATTTTCCATGTGCAAAAGGTATCCATCACACATTTATCCAAAAAATCTGCACTGCATTCAGTCGTGTATTTAGTAATTTGTATTATATTTCACCTGTATAGATTTTTAATAGCTAGACTTTTTCATTATACTTTCAGAGTCTGCAATCTATATCTCAACCATAACTCAACTCGCAGAAATTCATTATTTCACTCTGCCAATCACATGTGTACCCCAACTTCCAGAAGCCCAATGTCCATCATCAATGTCCTTCCCCTGTGTGTTTATGTCCTGGACTCCCTCGATAACATTTTCCCCGAATCAGACACTCTGTGACATACATCCGTATTCAAATCAGGGCTACAGAGTGTGGTGCATGATGTTGACCCTAACTTTAAAATGAGGTGTTTCCTGTCTTCTCCTCATTGTCTTGCATATCTGTTCCAATGTCTTCGTTGTGTGGCACAGGTTCATTGAGTACCCGCTCAATGAACTGAGTCAGTGGGATAAGATCACTGTGTTCAGTGCCGTTCTGTCCAGTTCATCTGTGAAGTTTTGTTTGTATAGTTTGCTGATCTACTGTTTCTGTTCAGTTTTTATGTCAGCTTTCTGTTAGTCTGCCTTTTAGTTTAGTAACTTAAGCAATCCTCTGTTGTCAATGTGTTTTTGTAAAAAGAAAACCTCTTTGGCCTCAACTCTAGTACTTGAGTTCTCCTTTCACCAAACCACTGCTGATCCGTAAAAACATACACTCACTTTTCTTTTCCATGGGGAATTTGGAGTGTGGTAGAAAGTGAGACTACCCTCAGTCATGAGCGGAACATGACAATTCCATCTAGAAAGGTTCCTATAGCCAGTCTAATATGGACCATTCGGGAACCTTTTGTTATTGAATCACAAAAAAGCTCTAAATAATGGCTGTTTTATTTATTTTATCCAACGGTTCTACCTTCGAAGCAACATTTGTGTTAACTGTCTCTGAAAAGGTTAATTTTTTACTTAAAAAACAATTCATATAATGTGAATAAACACAATAATTTTCACCATTTTTTATAAACACCCACACATGAATATGGTTTTGAAAAGCTGGTAACAATTTGCTTCATGCATTAATTAGAAAGTTTATTAAAGAGCTTACAATTGACTTTTACACTTTAAAGTTTGTTTCACTGCTCCTTTTTTGTCTGCAGTAAATAAAGCAATAAAAATGTTAATGAGTTTGCGTCATTCATATCCTCTCTGACCTCACAACTACATAAATTGCTCCAGTTAGGGCAAGGCGTAGACATGAAATCCCAGAGGGAACAATCTCATCTGCTTTGGTTCACACGTGTGAATGAATGTTATTAGTGGCTCCTTCAGGTCAAACCTCACATCCATTTTGAGAGCTTGTTTCTGGATGAACCTTTCTGGTGCAGATGAAAAGGTAGCCATTAAACGTTAATAGAGAATGGCGTTGGATTTCTTTTTTGCTTCGCAAAGTGTAATGGTCCATTTCTAATAACGGATAACAGTCTTCACAAGTGATGATTGGGGCCATCTGTGGATCTAATGGTCAGTTTGTATTAGCAGACGACAGAGGAAAAGCCACCCTGATTCCAGTTCAGCGACCTGCGATAAAATGTGTTTTATGGGAACATCTTCCTGTGTGTAGTGTATCTAACTGTAAATGGTCTTGTGTTTTATGAGCACATTCAGCCTGTTGGTACAGATGCTTTGGTGTGATGTAAAAGATAAAGTAGATTCTTAGATTTCTTAGAAAAACTATTGGGTAGTTGGAAAAGACCTGCATTTTTATATTAATGTACTTCACCAATATTTCAAAACATTAATGGCAAAACATAGCAATGTGTTTGAATAAGTAAATAAAAACTTTATTATTTAATATTTTAATTAATTAATTAATTAATCTGCATGGTTGGCTATATTTCCATTTAAGCTCAGAATAGGGAAAAAAAATATTATAATTTAGTGACAAAAGAAAAACAAAGCAATCGCAAGCCAAATGATTACAATAGACCAGTCCTACTATGTGTGCTTTATATATTAGACAAATTATACTTTATATTTTGAATAATTTTCTCTATTTAAATCTGGAATCTCTGTCAAATTGTCTTTAGCTTTTTGTCAGTTTTATGTTAATTTTGTGTGTTATAGCTTTATAAGCTCAACCATGACAATATGAAGTACTCATTCAAGCTAGCCAGACATTGCGGAGTTGTCTTTCACAAAACATATAGTCGTTCAGAAAAAAGCTAGCAGATGATAGACCTGTGTCCTGTAACATATCACCTTGTAACTAGATTTTAAAGTTTGCACGCAAACTTCGATGTTGGCTTGCGTTGGTGCCGTTAATACCTATTTTTTAAAATGTTGTCAGTTCCGCAACAATAACATAATCCAACCCCCATGTCTCTATCATTCTCATAAGCTGAGATAGGTACATGTAAAATTGGTTGCTATGGTAACCAGTCTGGTTGCTATGGAGGGGTAAGTGACCTAACATATTGTTCCTCATGTCAACACGAGTAAAATACACCAAACTCATGTCTCTAAGACTTTCGTAAGCTGAGATAGAGCTGCGCCATATTGGTTGCTATGGTAACAGTTTGGTTGCTATCGAGGGGTCGCTGACCTAATATATTGTTCCCCATATGAATACGAGTAAATTACAGCAACCCCCATGTCTCTATGATTTTCCTGAGCTGAGATAGGTACATGCAAAATTGGCTGCTATGGTAACCAGTCTGGTTGCTATGGAGGGGTCAGTGACCTAACACATTGTTCCCCATGTGAATACATCAACCCCCATGTCTCTATGACTTTCCAAAGCTTAGATAGAGCTGCGCCATATTGGTTGCTATGGTAACCAGTCTGGTTGCTATGGAGAGGTCGCTGGCCTAACATATTGTTCCCCATATCAATACGGGTAAAATACGGCAACCCCCATGTCTCTATGATTTTCCTAAGCTGGGAGAGAGTCATGCCATATTGGTTGCTATGGTAACCAGTCTGGTTGCTATGGAGGAGTCATTGACATGATATAATGTTTCAGCTGTCAGTATGGGTGAAGCTTACCAACCCCCAAGTCTCTAGCATTTTCCTAACCCAAGATAGAGATATGCCAATTTAGTTGCTATGGTAAACAATTTGGTTGCTATGGAGGAGTCAGTGACATCATGTTGTAATCTACTTTACATTTAGAATAATATAAAGCAACCCCCATGTCTGTACTGTGTTCTGTTTAGAAGATATTTGACATCTAAAGTTATGTCAAAAAGTGGGTGTGGCTTAATTAATTTATGTTAATTCCCAAGCAATGATGGGCTGGATAAGTAATTTGCTTCCTTAATGCTTGTATGACTTTCCAGTGTCAATCAATTACAGAAGCTCTTTACAATAGGATCTATGGGATTCATGCTCCATTCATTTCAATGAGCCATTGAAAGTCTATGAGACACCTTTGACCTACTTATTTGAAATCAGCTTGCACCTGGAGTTATCAACTGTCAGATTTTTAAACGATGGCAAATCTGCTGGAGAAAATCTGATTTCCATGCCTCAAACAAATAAAGATTATAGAAGAACCGTAAGACATATCGAAATGATTCTTTCTTTGTCAGAAGCAGAAGACCCTAACGAAGAGAATGCTGTAATTTTTTGTGAAGGTGTGATTAGAAATAAAAAAATTATGGCGAGCTACAAATAGCCTTCATTTGATTCTGTGTAACTGCTCATTTTAGTGAAATCCATACCCTCAAACAAATAAACATTACGAAAGAATGAACAGAGGTATTGAAATATTTCTTTTACTGTTGGAATCCCAAGATTTTAAGGAAGAGAATGGTGTAAATTTTGTGAAGCTGTGATAAAGTGTGAATGATTTATGGCAAGTTAAAAATAGCCTGCGATTGAGATTTTAAACAGAATCCACCAGAATTTTGAATGGAGGTGAATGGAGCAATTATGTGCACTCGTTGTGGTTTAGGCCACCTGGAGTAAAAACCGTGTGTTTTTTAAAAATGAAAACAGCACCAACTGAAAGAGGACAAAAATCTCTACCATTTAGATATAAAATGTGTGTGTAAAGGTTAATTTTTAGTTGAGAAAACAGTGCAAGTAGCAACAAGACTGAGCTTGCTCAAAGTTAGAGTGAGCGATGACATCACCACTCTAGGGCCCCATAGGGAATGACTTGGGCGATTTTTGGGCCGAAATTTGCGATTTTTACGGAAACCGCTGGTCAAATCGGTCCGAAAAGACATAGCAACTCGAGTGGGAACAGTTTGGACGACCGTGGAAAGTTTCGTGGCTGTAGCACGAACGGGCTAGGAGGAGATACAATTTGAAATTTGGCTCAGAAGAAGAAGAAGAAAAAGAATAATAATAAGTTTAAACACAATATCAATATGTTGGCTTTGCAAGCAAGCCAACATAATAATATTAATTCGTTAATTTTAATACAACTAAAAGACAAAGTGTCCATGTAAATGCGGCTAACATGAAGCTAACATCACTCTGATCTGCTTCTTGATGTTGCACTGAAGCTACACCTTCCTCACATTTCTTTACAAGTTGACTCAGTGCATTATAATTATAACAGGATTCATTTTCTTTGATCCTCATTGCTCCATAGAGTTTCCAACTGGTAAATAAAATCAGCTCACTTCCTCTAACTAACTTCCAAAGCTTGAAAGAAATCACATGACCCCCTGTTTTCACCTGTGCATCCAGCTGTTGTGGAAAGATAGAGTGAGAAGGTTCAGAGCAGAAGCGCTCGTAGGCTTTAAGCGATGGAAATAGATGACTTTGGATCTCCCTGAAGTCTATGGGGACACTAGTGTGTGGGGTTGGGTCCCAGAATGATTTTTAATCAGGGACTGTGACAAGTGCCAGTCTGTTCATCCATCGCTGATAGCCCAGGGCTCTCCTCCTGAGCATGGTGAAGGAGAGAGCAGCCATTATAACACAGAAACAGCCATCAGCCCCCCCTGCTATTGCTTATTGCCTCTTTGGGCTGAGAGCTGGAATAACAATCATTGTGCCACTTCATTTCCTTGCAGTGGTTAAATGTTAACTGAAAACTAGATGAAAAGAGAAGCTATCAACATTGCTATTAGAAAAATAGAAATAATCCTGGTTTCTTACATTTTTAATAACTGTTCATGGATTTCATGAAAAAAAAAACAATGGTAGAACACGAAGGTATTTTATAAATGTGCTTTCGGCTTAAGAGTGCAGTATTAGGTCTGGTGAGAGCCATGGTGATAAAAAAAGTTGTGAAATATACAACAAACGTATTACATACATTTACAAGACAGCAGTTTGTTCAATCTATAGCACTGATAAATGCACAGATAAGCTGAAGATGATTTGTCTCTGATAAACAATAAACTGATTTCATTATATATATATATATATATATATATATATATATATATATATATATAAACTTTGATTACTGTACAGAAAGTTGAAAGTTAAGCTAGAGAACGTTAAGTACCGGTATTTCATTTTTTTTATATCAAATGTCACATAACTGTTCAATGAGAAGGAAAACCCTGGCAGGACACATGCAAAAAAACATCCACAAGCTGTTTTTGTGCCCAGTCCTAATGATGTCATCAATATTTAATCCATCTCTAATGAAAACTCATTAACACAAACTCATGCTAGCACACACATTAGATTAAGCTTTAAACCAGAATCTGTAGGTTTGATCTTTTTAAAAAAGGGGTGTCTTGCTGGCTTGTGGTTGTCTTTCAGCAATATGGTTTTTAACTTGGCTAAAGTTGGGAGGAAATAATGCTGAAGGATATCCTAAGCATCATAATTAAAAAGCGTTCCCTCCCTCAAAGCCAACGCTTCTATGAGGAAAATGAGTTTGGAAGGAGTGATGCTGAACTCCTCCGGCTCTTGGCTGATCACTCAGTGGAAGCCTGTGGTGTGCTAGAAGAGCTCTGGGGAAGAATCATTACTGCAGCTCCACTCTGATATTGAGAGATGCCCTCGCCGTATGATTGGCTGTAGCACCATAACCTTCTCCCCTTTCCAGAGTTCAAAGAGTTCAGGCGATGACTTGTTTTAAAATGGAAAATTTCACTGATTTTTAGCTGCTATAACATCCACCCATGCTGCATACTAGTTTAATTTGGGTCTTAGCTTTTGCTGGTCCTATTACTGTTCTCTTTCGGCAAAAGTCTACGGTAAACACACCGTGATGGCAATTCATCACTTGGCATTATGACAGTATCATACTGGCAGTATCACTTTCCTCCACAATTTGATTTTAGATACATATGAATGTGCGTGATATACAACAAACACAATAGTTGGTATATTCCTATGATCTGCAGTGATCAACTCCAATATACTGTTCTGAATGTGTTAATTTAACTCTAGGGAGTGTGGTTGTCATGTGTCTTTGTCTATTCACTTATGCTTCCTCTGGCTCTCTGTGCGTGTTCTAGTTCAGCCGAGGATCAGTTTCTGCTTTTTTGCTGTTACTCTTGAATCTTTTCACCTACAGTCACGTGTGCCACCCGATCAAATTATTGAAGCCCAGCCTGTGTTAATACTTTTTTCACAAGCTTGTGCTCAAACCACTTGGCACGTTTGCTCACATGATTGTAGATCTGGTTTGATTTCCATGATTCCCTTTCTTGATTATTTATTAGTCTTAGTCTTGACTAAAGTATCTGTGTTCACCTTACATTTTGTGCTTTGTTTTATGTCCAACATTGGGCTACATTAACCATGCAATGCTACTTCCTGCACTTGAGTTCTAGAAAAAACAAATAGACGTTAAAGTGGATTGAAATCTATTTTTTTTTTTGCAAAGATCAAAATGAACTCCTACATAAACTCTCTGCATTCTCTTTTGAACTCTTAGACTCCACACACATTGTCCCAGCAAGCTTTGATCCTTAAAAACAGTTCTTATTTCAACACATGTGTCTTCCTTTAAGTGTGCATGGAAACATTGGTGTGTTGGACGTGAGGGACTTCCTTTATTTGTATGGGGGTATTTTTAAAGAGGGACCAATTCTGAATTAACATCTATTTGTTCATCAGCATACTTTGTCACAAAATAAAAAAAAAATGTCCAGCTCTATGTCTTTATCTATGTCTGTCTTTTTTACGGTTTTCCCATCTTCAGTGTTTGTGCAACCCTTATTTCATTCAGCTGCTGCTGTTTATTTGTAATCCACCTGCTGCGCATTGTATTCTAATCAAACACTCTTCTTAAACCCCTCTCACTCTCCTTTCCCACTGTTCAAATCACTGCAGACATTGCTGCATTCTTACCTGATTGATCCTTTTGTTTCAGTTTGAGTTTTGTCCTGTCTGGAGTGCTTAGAACTGTGTGTTATTCCCCCAGCTGTGAGTCGTTATCTCTATCCAATTCTAGAGATTGTGGTTGTCAGGAACTGGGAGCCTCTTCGTCGCCCCACTAGCTTCCAGCTGCTTGCTAACCAATTTACAGCTACCTCCGAGCATGTACGACTGAAGACTGTTTGCTGTTGCTTGTTTGCTGTGGCGGTTAATGTCCGCAACTAACAGTTAATAAACAAAAAAACACGTGTAAGTGATTAAAAATTAGCATTTTGCAAACCTTTAATTCCCTTTAAGCTACGGTTTAAATATTAAACCAGTTTGCAAACAAAAACCTCTTAAAATGCAAGACGGGATGTAAGCAGGGTTGCATTTTATTTCTGCTTTGGACAGACATGTGGTGTTATTAATAGTTTTCCACTGAGAATATAGAGCAGGTATAAGATGGATATGAAATCCTCACACATGGAGGGTTGCAGAATTGTTATTGAGAGATTAATGTTTGACTGTGCTATTTGCCTTCAGATGAGGAAACATTTCGTGGTTTGGATGACCAGTGTTTCGTATTCGTCAGGGAAAGGGAAAAAGAGAAGACAAAGAGTTGCAATAGCAAGGCTGAGGGATAGCAGGGGACTCTGGGGATTTGACCCAGGGCTTCATAAAGGCACAGGATATGAGAAAAGTTTGAGTGTGGAGAAAGTGAGAAACACTGCTGGAGTATATCTTTATTTGATTTCACCAAGAGCTCAACGGTTTAGTTTAAAGTAGCTAATTCTGAATAGATTTGATCCACTTCTGCTTGTTATACTGATATATTTAAGAGACGAGAAAACACAGGTGAGTGTGTTTGGTAGATTATTCCTCATCTCACCCTGGTACCTTCATTAAATAGTGAACTCTTTGAAACATGTAGGTCTTGACAGTAGAAAAGTAAGATGACTGACAAAACTGTTGTAAACTTTGTTGGAATGAATGGATAACTTTTCAAAGAAGCAAGAGACCGTCTACAATATTAAACAGTTATCAGATTTGTGCTACATTTTTGGAAAAATTAATCTTCAAACATGAAAAGAAGAATTGATTGCATTTTATGCAACTAACCTACAGCATCGAGCATGTGTGTAATTTAGGTTATTGCGTATTAGTCTACTTAAACCCAACAGACTGGAGAACAAGAAGCGCAAGATGTTAAGGGAAAAGAGGAAAAGTTTTCTCCCTCGCAGTCCTCCTAGAACTGTGACAAGCAGTGATGAATTACCTCATTATTCCAGCTCACTTGTTCATTTCTCCGCTTTTGTAATTTCCCGGATTGATCCCAGCTCGGCTGTGCCTACAGAACCGCCGCTCTATTCACACCACAGCGTTACTGAGTGCGCACACAATGCTGCGATGTGTGCATCGTTCACTCCAAAATGAACACGGTTAAAGTGGCAGAGGCCAAATTGACTTCTACACTCTGTCAAAGTTAGAGTAAGCCCTCATCACTGATATCACAGTGAATAGAACAGAATTGACACGCTGGCTGGCTTGCGCTCTAGACGGCTAGTTCATTTATCTATGGATTGTTAGCCGCTGAATTGTGATTATAAGTAAAGCTCAAAAGATGTATGGTACAGTGCCCTATTTGCTATTTTCCAATTATTTCATTCCCTGTTCTGACTATCCGAAAAAGAAAAATGAGACAGGGATAAACAGCAAGAGTACTTTAGTGATTCAAACAATCAGGAAAATTATACAGATGTGATAAATGCAATAGAATTGTATTTTGATCTGTAGAGCTTTTATAGTTTTGTTAAACATGAATAAAAATCTCCAATTAACACCCACATTCTGAAACAGTCAGCATGTATTTTGCACAGAAATTACCTCAGTGTTTTATATCTGAACAACCTTGCACCAAAAAGGTAATTCTAGGTTTAGAACTAGAGAACATGGATTACACAAAAAGTTTTTTTGAAATCAGTTTATACAGATCCAGAAATAAGCAGAGATGTAGTTTAAAAATCTATAACACATCCAAAGTTGATTTAAATGTAATCTAAGTCTTTGCACTGCCAATAAGTTAATAAAACTCATGCCAGTATGACAGGCATATCATAAGACTTGTCTCCAAAGGATTTATTTTCTTTTTTTAAGCTAACTTAAAATCCATAGTAGCTCACTCATTGTTTCAAAATTATTTCTTCTTATATTAAAAAAAAGTTTTAATACTGTAAAGTTGAGCCACAAACTTGCAGCCAATCAGATGGTAGTATGGCTATGGTTTCACTGAGTTATGTCAGCTTAGTCTGATTTTTATTGTTGGTATGAATTCAAGTTGCTTTTTGGTGAGCTCATGATGGTTATGCTTGGAAACGCTTTGCTACCAAACTGACAAATCACAGACATTGCGGTCTGCAACGTTACAATTTTTGGGAAGTGCACATCAGGTTCTTGTGTAGGGTTCTGTGTTTATGCAAGTGCGTATAATTGATGCACAATAAAATTGGCCATAAAATTGTTTTGGGGCCTCTTTTTTTTGTGAATTCAAAGGTAAACATTTGCTTCCAGAAATCACCTACCCTGCCTTTAAAAGAGGGGTAGAAATATTTAACTGTAGCTTGATGTAGCTGAAATAAACAGGCCCTGTTAAAAAGCTCCACCCACTCACAATTACACACTTACACACGTTTAACTTTTGGTCAAAATATAAACTAAATTAACTCACTCATGATCATGGTTTGCATTAGTCTAGAAAATGTCTGCTGTGAGATTTAGGCATTTTAATGTGAGGAGTAATATGCAGCCACTCTCAAACTGCTTGTTAAATTTCAGTCATTTAAGATTTTGCTCCTCAAAAGAATCCAGTAGATTGCCCTTTGGTCAAAAACTTTGATTGCCCTGAAAAGGCATACATCTGAATTACGGTACGTCATAAACTGTTTTCTTTGATAAATTGAACAGGATATAAAACAATCCGTGTTCTAGATCACATCCTCTGACTCCATATAAAGGCTATGTGTACAACCATTTAGTGATAAAACTGGCTCCAAAATCAAACTGTCAGGGGGTAATGCAGAGCTCCAGTTGAAACGATCACCTCATTCAGTTTGCTGTTTATACCAAGACCCTGAATTGTGATCACTTTATAGTGTCTCGACGTAATTATACCCAGTAATCTCTCCTTCCCTCTCTGTGTTGATGAACAGACTTTTATTTACGTACAGCTTTCAGACAGCATGTACATAATTGATCATATTCACAGATGCCATATGGTGGCTATGTGTCTAATCATGCCATGTGAAGCAAAACTGGCAACAAATATGCCACCTCATTTGAATATAGTTAAATTCTCTCTAATTTTTTTTAATTCATTCATTCATTTTCCAACCCGCTTATTCCCTTTTAGGGTCACGGGGATCTGCCGGTGCCTATCACTAGTGTACATTGGGTGAAAGGCAGGGGTACACCCTGGACAGGTCACTAGTCCATCGCAGTCTTATTTGTTAATGTTCACTAATTATTGTGACTTTGTATCTCTCTTTTTGTTTTGTTTTTTCATTGATATTTCTATTCGGTAGTTCTTTTCAGTTACTCAGAGATTTAACCCTTAGAAACTCATCACCATTGTATGGATTGAAGTAGTTTTATCATTTTGCCTATGAATTGTGAAAGAAATTCCAGGGGTGTAACAAAGTGATGCATATCAAAATAAAATGCACACAGTACAATATGATATTAAGTTATAAAAAACCTAGCAAAAGTACATTTTAAAACCATAAAGCTAGGAATACAAGGGTCTTATTTGATATCATCCATCCCCTAGGGGGATGCACTAATGTTTGGGACGTTAAAGAAGAAGAAGATTCTCCTACTTGTTTCTCAATAAAAGTTTGTTGAGTGTTTACATTTAGAGAGTACCTTAGCTCCTAGGCAACACATGGCACTACATTTATTTATACAAACTGTGATATTTTGTACATTAAAATTGTATATTGTGCCATATATTGTTACACCCCTAATAGCAATGTTTTTGGTGAAATCTGCACAGTACTTTTGTTTCCATTAAGTGATTTGTTCCCAAAGAATTACATCTCAGAGAGATATGTTGAGTCTTGAGGTTAGTGTTCAGAAATTTACCTGAAAACCTTTAATTGCATTTTTTTTTTATTATGTTTTATTTTTTGGAAGTAAGTTATTACATTTTTGATGTGCACACAATCAGCATCTGATCTGGCAACTTTTTGGTGTTCAGCAGGGTTTAGTCCACCCTTGCTAACTAGTCTTTAACAAACTAAGGCTAGGCTTTGAAATATGTTTTAATCTTTTGAAAACCAATTCCGTTCCAAATGGTTGCTTTTGCTCTGTTTTAAATCATTTTAGGACTCTTGCATACACACATGAATTAGCAACCTTCATCACCCAAATCATCCTTTAACCTGTGGTTTTGCATTTGGCAGTCTATGGAAAGTTACATTAAAAATGCAAAAATAAGCAGTCTAATGCTAAGTAGTATCTTGTGTTATTAATCATTATTAGATTTTATTATAATAATCATTACATTCTATTTTCACTTTGAAGAATGTGGTTTGAAAGGTTGCAGTCACATAAACCAAATGCACCGCTCTGAAAACCAAGTAAAGGTGTTCATATTTTAAGAAGACACCAATTAAAAAATGTAAAACTAACAAATTTATCTTGACATTCACATTAAAATGTGCATGCTGACCTGGATTGCGTCTCACATTTGTTTCTTGTGTCTCCATAGGTAAGACTGCTTCCTGTTTTCGAGGACGTCATGTTGAGAGAAAGCTCTGTGTCGCTGTGGGTGAGGATTCGTCCTCGTTGTGTTGTCTGAGTAATGGAGGCAGAAGGTAAACTCATTTTAGTGACTGATGCAAAGCAGGCTTTCCCAGCTGTGAAGTACATATACTTTATATTTAATGCCAGGAAACTATATACACATATTTTATTGGTGACTCTATTAACATTTTCTTTTGCCATTTGTGTCAATGTGTTATTTTTTATACAAATTTCCCCTGTGAATAAATAGACAGAGGAAATGTCACTATGTCCTTTTAAAACTGTTTTATTTATTACCTCAAAACTTCTGAGTAGCAGTATAAAACTATTTGAGGATTTTTGTATTGCACTTTTAAGGCATAGATTTTAAATGAAAAACATAAGTGCTTTTTTTGTTTTCAAAGTAACACGTCTACTAAATTCTTATTATAGTTTCATTTATTTTATGCCTTTAAAACAATGAAAATGACATCATGTTTTAAAATGTAAATATTTTAAATTGTAAACCCCAAAAACGTTTATGCAGCATTGTTTTCATGTAACAGCAATTTTTTTTTAAATGATGGCCAAGGTGCAGGATGTTGAAGTTGGTGTTACTCCAGGATTTTACAAACTCAATGCTGGATACTCATTTTTGAAAATCTGTTAAAAAAAACAGTGTTTGTGTGGACATGGCTTTAGTCTAAATGCAAAGGGGTGGGGCTAACGGGTAGAAATTAAATTAGCTTGTTGGGACTACTTGCAATTCATTTCTGTTTAACTTTGCATATAGTTCTAGTAAATATAATTATCAAAAGTACCCATAGTGTGAGCAAAATATGAAGCAGCAGACACTTTATCTGAATTTAATCGGTTTATGTTTCCCAGAGGACTACTCACTTTGGCAGTTCTACTCGTCAGACTGTGCTGTACGCTGGTCACTTTGTTCCTTTGCCCTATTGTGATTGGCAGGATTAGTCAAAAATTATGCAAGCTGTTCAACCATTTCCTTAATTTATATTTCATACCGCATTATTGCTATTTCATCAAGAGCTTGATAAAGAGACCATTATTTTTCACACAAACTAAAAAACAAGCACAATGAGCTATTGGCTAACGACAGCAAGAAATCATGATATGTTGATTTAAGTTTAAGTTTTGTTATAATCTAAAAATTTGAAGAAAAAAAATCTGTGACAACTGGGTTGTTTGTTAGAAATATAAATTGACATTTTTGTCATGTTTTAATTATGCATTATACATGAAACTTTGGAAATGTGATGCCAAGGAACCAATCAACTACTTTTTTTTCTGAAGTAAGTCATTATATTTTTGATGTGCACACATTCCCTGTCTGATCTGGCAACTTTTTGGTGTTCAGCAGAGTTTCGTCCCTGGCCCATATTACTTGTTTATTTTATGTTGTATTTTTTGGGGGATTGTGGGGGAAACCAGAGTACCTGGAGGAAACCCATGCAAGCACGAGGATAAACATGCAAACTCTGGCGAGCCTCGAACCGACAACCTTCTTACTGGAAGGCCACAGTGCTACTCACTCCATCACTGTGCCGCCCCTTTTATATTTCACGGTTTGTGAGATTGTGAAAGTTGTGTTGTGTTTTTTTTTTTTAATGACCATCAAAGGATCTTATACTATCTCCCTCCTCTTCCACATCATTGTATAGATATAATAATAATAATAATAATTCTGATAACAAAATAAGTTACTATACCTTTACAATAATGTAATTTTAATTAAAATACATTAAATACAGAATGTTTTCAATTTCAAAAAACACTTCGAGTCGAAATGTTCCAGGGATTGATCACTTTCTGAACCAGTGAGGGGGGTTTGAACCAAAGTAGAACAAGAGCAAGCTTTACTGTAACTTTGATATGCATATTTGATATAGTTTTAATGTGGCACACATTGGCATGGGCCAGACATCAGGTGTTTCTTTGGAAACGAACTTGGCTGCGACCTGGGTCACCCTTGTCTCGAATCCACCATAAGTCGTTGTTGTGGCGTGGGCCATGCAAAAGATGGCTGTCTAGTTGGGCTCGATACAAATTGCTACATTGGCATTAAGCTAAAGGCCCCCCAAAAATGACCTCCCTGTACCTGTGAATAAACAAACAAGTTGAAGCATTCAGTAATGAATTCACAAAGTTTGCTGCAACAGTTTCGCATGCACAGGAAATGCTGTTAACCATGTCAACAAATCAGCTCGTGTAGTCGACAGCACTCATCATTAGAATAATTCATTGTAATTAGTCAGTGGGTTTTAATCACTTCAATAGACAAAGCGTCCCAGTACTTCCTCTGAATGATAAATGGCTGTTTACCAGGCTGAAAAGAGTCAGTGCTCTGGCTGTTTCACTGCAGACTTTAAAAGGCATGCTTGATTGTGTTTCTGACAGAGTAGTGCTCTGAAAGATTCTCAACAAGAGTTCGGGACAGTTTGCAGACACTGCGAGTGCCATGTTTGCATTTACAGAGGGTCATGCCGGGTAAATAGGCCGTCTTTCAACACTCACAACATCTAAATGCAGTCGGAAATCTTCAGCCTTCGAGCAATGGGGGAATATTTACGGATTCATTATTTAATTAGTCATGTAATTACCGTTGAGGGGGTCGAATGTAAGCGTCTTAAGCACTGTGAACTTTGCTGCCAAGAAATGATTTACTAGGATTCTTGACTGTGCATTTTATTTTTATTTATGCGGAATGAGAAAATCAGCCATTTCTAAAGCCGATGGCTGCTATACAAACATTTGAATGGCACGTGTTGAATAAGTAATGTCCTCCTGTATGTTTTATGAGGAATTTCCACTGATTCAGATTTCTTGTCATGTTTTAGCAGCATTTCATTGCATGTATTCATTTCATCTTATGTGGTCATGAAATCTAGACTATCTAGTTTAAATGGAAAATATGTAGTCTTTTGGGATTCGCATCAGGATTCACGATAAAATGCTCTTGAAAACACACTCAGTAGATGAAA
This sequence comes from Danionella cerebrum, assembly GCA_007224835.1. NCBI lineage: Eukaryota > Metazoa > Chordata > Actinopteri > Cypriniformes > Danionidae > Danionella > Danionella cerebrum. The sequence goes on from SRMA01024026.1 coordinate 118,527, forward strand.
ACCTAGCATTGAAAAGATTGTTTAAAAAAGAAAGGGTTCTTACTCAGAGATTTTGAAATTTACAAATTAAAGATACTAATATGCATCACAAAGCACTGAACCTTTTTTTACTGGTTGTTGTATATATACAAAAAAATGTCTGTGTTGCCTTCCAGGGTAAAAGCAGCTTAAAAAAGGAAGCACAGATTTCCTGCTTTACAAGAGGAATATCTAGGGATGCTTTCACAACACTAATTTGGTCTGGACCAAGAGAAACAACTGATACATTCTTCCAATCGGCTACAGATTTAGTCATTCCCACCACACTGATTGCTCTGGTCTGCACTAGTTAAAAATACGTTCATGTGACATCTGGCGGGCCACTCATTTGTCACACACGTCATTGTACATGTTTCCTCGACTGCTTTTCGATTGGTTAGAAAGATCACATACACAGAAGTAAACAATGCCTGAAGAATGGGGCAGCGCGATCAAAATGGATTTTGATTTTGACCTTTGGCATTTTTTTTTACTATAAGATTTGTGTTAATCGCTTACGATGAACACGATCAGGTTACAAACTACAAGTTTGACTGCGAGCTGCCATAATAAATTTGTCCTAACCTATAATGCGATGCGCAAGCAACAAAATGTTAGAGCTTGTTCTCATGGCCACCTCCTCCTTTTTTAGTCTACTTTTGCTCCTAGTTCGGTTTTTGCTTTTTCACCTGCATAAACTAAAAGTGAAAATGAACATTTGTTTGTTTGAATCGAACTAAACAAGTCAGGGGTGAAATCCCCTTAGGTCTAGGCCAGCTTAGAGACATGGTTGACATCATTGGTCTTGCCGAGGGCCTCCTTCTTACTCAGCGTGCCAGGAATGCCTCTCGAGAACGGCGTTCTGAATGCATTTGAAATAAATGCCTGTGAGTCCCCAAACTGGCTTCTTTTTATGGAGCTCTGCTCCAAGACCTTCTAGAATGACAAAGCTCCTCTCCCTATCTCTAATGCCAATTTTACACCAATCTGTTTTGTAATGGCCTAGTATGAACGGCACAGTTAGTCTGTACCCTTTAGTACTGTGTCTATATGAACTTAGGTCATCCTGCACAACCCCACTTACATAAGTGTCAAAGGGCCCTATTCACCACACCACAGTCATCAACAAAGATGAGGCCAAAGTTGAGCCAATGTTGTTTTATGATGTATTAGTTGGCCCTTTTTATGATGTATTAGTTGCCATTTTTCTAGCACATCTGGCATTGGCATGTGGTTTGTGGGCCAAACATGGCCCATGTCTGGTTTAGGATGTATCATTTTAATTGCTATTCACATGGCATGGGTCAAGGCACCATATGTAGTTGATATGGGCCAGGTATTTAGGCCATCAAGGGGGGTGCCAAATATAAATTGTTATGTGAGTAGCAGGCCTTTTACTTCCTAAAGTACAGCCAAGAATCATAATAAAACATAGGCTCATTAGGAAACTATGGGAAGGTATATGATTCCATCAGAGAATTGAAAGAAAATTGAAATTCTAGAAAGCAAGGAGATCTTTGGAAGTAAGATTTGACCTTCATGACTTCGCATTACCATTGGTAAATGTTCTTCCCCTGAAGCTCAAGATTGTTCAGGGCACAGCATGGTTTTGTACTGGTAATAGCTGAAACTTCTTCTATGAACAACCTACCATTCTGGACAAATTGCTTGTTGCTTTTTTTTAAACGCTTGTCACTTTGGCTTGTTTCTTATTCTTGCCAATACACAGTCCACAATTGCCTTGATACAGTGTGGGCCTTGGAACCATTACATAGACTTTGATGAAAACATTCAGTCCTTCAGTCAAATGTTCCTCAACTAGGATCATATTCTTCAGGCAGCTTATAGCTTAAATTGTGCTATCACTTGGCCAAGAATAGTAATAAAACCATTTGTAACACAGAAGTCAGTTTTCAGTGAGAGCTCTGAATGTGTGAAATCCACAATATTTACAATACTAGCCAGTCTCATTGATTTCTGAGCATTCATGCTGCAGTTACAGTTTGTTTGGGAACAGAGGGAAGGATTTCAGCTGGTGGAAGCTTTGGAGAGATCAGTGGAGACATGTTTTGGGAAGCCACAAAGCTTAATCTCCGATGACAGTCAACTCTAGGCAATCAATCTCCTGTGAGAGAGAGAGAGACAAAGTGGACACAGTGTCCATCACCAGACTGACTGAGTATGGGACTACTCTCTCTCTCTCTCTCTCTCTCTCTCTCTCTCTCTCTCTTTAAAACTCCAATCCAAATAACATAAATTGTTGGGTAAAATCAAACCTTAGACGTTTAGAAAAGAAGCCAACTCATAACAATAATGCCTGATTAGATTTCTTCAGGTTGTAATTGATGTGTGAAGGTGAGGTACTGTTTCGTTTAGACTTGGGAACTCTCTCCCCAATCGCTTCTGATCATCTGCAGATTCCTGCTTGCTGTCATGTCCCAAGCCAAGTTGAACACAATGCATCTTTGCATTTTTCAAGAAGCCTTTCAAAGATGTCATGGCAGGCCATGTGTGGCCCATGGGAAGTGGACTGCAGTTTGGAGGCTCCTGTTTTAGATCAAAGAAACAATGTGTATTGATGCACAGATGACGCAAAATCTGTCAGAAAACTTGGAGAGGACACTTGTACAGTTGTGCTCATAAGTTTACACAATCTAGTAAAATGTTTGATTTTTAGGCCATTTTTCAGACACAATGCATAATGTGCACAAGCATTTTTTTCTACTCATAGTTAGTGTGTTTACTCTTTTAAACTCATAATCACAAGAAAACTTTCCAAATGTCCCTGAACAAAATCTCTTAATTTTTGGTATCCCCCCTCTTTAACATCAACGACAGCCTAAAGTTTCTTGGGGTAGTTGTCACTGAAGATCTTTATCTTCTAAAGCAGCTCATTCTTCTTGGAAAAAAAAAATGAAGTGCATGTTTGAGTTCTCCATTGAGGGGTTCAATGATTTGGAGGTCAGGAGACTGGCCCCCCAGAACCTTCATTTTGCTCTAGCGTAACCAGTGACAAGTGGAATGGGCTGATGAACGCAATGTTTCCTTTGATAACAGGCTGCATTCATCTTTCAATCAAGTTTGACCAAGTTTCCAGTGCCGTTAGAGATTGTATTGAAATTTTTTTTCTGGGTTTTTGTTTTAGATTTTTTGTGTTGGTTGGCATTCCCAGTTCTTTGATATTTTTTTATATCCCTTACCTCTTTTGCTTTCCGCAAAGCAATGTCAGCACTTCACTGGATGTAAGAGGCAAGGGTCTATCAAGAGCCCAGAAACCTTTTATGTACAAACATTGATTACAAGCAAACAGATCACATATGAGTTTGTTATGTTTATCAGCCACTAAAACTCTTTTGTGTCAGTTTATGTTCATGTTATCAAACAAAAATATGTATTATTTTATTTAGGGTCATTTGGAAAGTTTCTGTTGTCATTATAATTTAAAAGGAGTAAACACAGTGGTTTGCTTCACGCCACCACTAATCATAACTTGATCATATTTTCTGAAAAATGGCCAAGAAATCAAAATATTTTCCAGGTTTTGTAGCACAACTCTAAGTTAATAACAGCATTTTTTATGCAATGCATTGCTTTATGAAGATACTGCAATGCAGGGATAATATTGCTGGATTATGGGACACCAATTGCACTCTGTGCAAAGTTTTACCAGGGAGACCAGTATAAAGTGTATTGCAGTTGTTTAAATGACTGCTCATGAGTACTTGCATGAGAGTTGCTGATTCTGTATAATAGAGAGAGAGAGAGAGAGAGAGAGAGAGAGAGATGTCTGTAACTGATTTATGCAACACATAGAAAAGAAAGACAACAGAGTTAATTTGGGTGTTAACTAAGAATGATTGATCAAATATTACACCCAAGCTCTTTAAATGTTTGGAACTGTTATAGGAGCAGAGTCAAGAGCCATGGAGATAGTATTGCTCTTCGCAATAGCAGCCTTGAAATTAACTGTAAAATATTAGCAGTTAGTTCCGGGATAACATAAACAGATGTAGCTTAATTTCAGCAGCATCAGGTTGTATTTGAAGTATATAACAAGATTATCGAAAGAGATAAATGTTTAAATAAATGCAAAATTATTCTTGAGAATCTGACTGAGCCGATCAAACACAACCCTCTGTTTTCCCTTCTGCACGGATCATGAGCAAATCTGATGATTGTTAGTCTTGAGGGCTGAACAAGCTGCCTCTGCCATCAGCTCGGACAGCACGAAATTACATGTTGTGGAGTCTGCTACGAGACAAGTGAATGGACACTACTCAGAGAGGGGAGGGGGAGTTCTGGGAACAAGCCAAAGCTGCTGATGTGGACCCACTGCAGGAATCAAGTGCAGCGAGAGTCATATTTCCTCTAGACAACAGAGAGAAAAAGCAAGGAATACATGATCGAACCGAAGGAAATAAGTCAATTGTAAACAACATGCCCAAGGAGACCTATTAGTTTGATTGATCATAAACAAATGCAGACAGGTCCCTCGTTCCCACTCTCACACTTTCTTTCTCACACACTCACTCTCTCTGTACATTCGTCGAACTCTACCTGCTTATACTGATAGATGTAGGAGGTAAATATATAAATACTGCAGGACAGGAATAAAAAGGTGTGATGTATGAAAAACTTCACCACCCAAGCTGTGATGGATTACACCCATTTGAATGGAACAACAGGTCAAATCCAGCAGCTCAGGATTCAGTTATTGTTTTAAGGCTTAGTATGTGTTCTAACCACTCAGCATCCTCACATTCTCCCTTGGAAGTTATCAAATCGCCACTTAAGGCAGATTAGAGGGATTTGATCCCATAGGTAAAGACCTTTACATCAGAGTATATTGCATCTTTATGCTGTTACAAGCTCTGTTTTTTTTGGATATTTAGCCTTTTCTAATTGACTGCCTTAAATGTTTACATTTTTCTTTATTGGCATTGAAATCAAGTCTTTCTAAATACATGCAAATGTTCATACTGTCAAAAAAATTTATGAGCCGTAGGTTGAAAAAACAACTGCTGAAATAAAGGATGTGTGCATTTAAACTCAATGCAATACCTCTATTTTCTAATATAGTCTAGAAGAAATAAGAAAAACTGTGGTATATTTAAAAAGTCGAAGCAGGGTAATTTCTTTAAATTAAGTTATTTTGTCTTGTGGAATATATGAAAATACATTTTATAGCCTTCTCCGGGGCAGCACTGAATTAAAAAAGCATACTATCTCATTTTTAATATATTACCCATTTCCTTTTAAGTATACAATTGTAAGAAAATGAAGACATAAGAGCAGTGGATAAACCTCACAGGGAAATCTTTTTTTCTCTCATTTTCTAAAATTAAAGAAGACAAAAACCATTTCATGCATATATTTTTCATATCAGTGTTTTAACATAATTTGTTTTCTACTTCAAAGCTGGGCAGCCATCGTTTCATACAAACATATTTAATTGAGGGTCGATGAAAAAAAAAAATTCTTTACAAAATGTAAATTACCTCAAAATGTCAGAGTTCATTCAACTATGAATAATCAACGTTTACAGCTTAAAGCATTACAAATAGTATCTACGTATGTTTATAATATTTATATAAGGTGTAAACAATGTGCCATGTCTTGACGGACAAAACCCATGTTCTTCATTAATAGTTCTGGCCACTCGTGTGTTTGCCAGATCCTACTATATGTCTCCGGCTGACAGCTCTCCCTTCCTTCATTTCCTGCACTATATCACCAGTGCCTCATCTTGATATTGTACTGATATTTTGGTCCTCTGGCGACCACTTTCTGAGGTCAAGAGTGTTGCTTTACTGAGGCAGGGTCGTTGTGACTGATGGGATGTTTGCTGGCGGAGCCGGATATCACCTGAAATCTGGGTAAAAGCAGCAGATAGCTCATGATGGATGAAGATGCTTTGCACCACTGTCGCAGGCGTTGCATCACACAACCCTTCTGTAATAACCAGAATACCAGCAATTGCAGTTTGAAAGGTGTACTGTATATTCTTTATTTGCAGAAATGAAACTTCTCATACAGTGAGGTTTTTAAATATAACATTCATTTCTGTAATCCGGTTAATTTACTACAGTTTTGAAATTGTATTATTAGGGCTCGAGCACCGATGGTGCATAGAACCCTATTGTCATTTTTCGAGCGCATTGTTTCAGGGATTTCAGCGCATTTTTGAGGGTCTAAACATGCTCTAAAAGAGACAGAATTTCGCACTTTAGAACTAGTGAAAATTTACGTCTGATTGGGGTTTGAAAAATGGCTTCATAACGTCACCTAAAACATGTCAGTTTGTCGTTCACCAATTAAATTAGGCACTTGTGTGTAGTGTACCAAGACTTAAAAATCATAAAGAATGTGTTTCCAAACTTGATAGAAAGCTGATATTTTGTAAAGAAATAAAAAAAATTGTCACTTTTGCTTGTCATACTTTAAAAAATTTTTTTGATCACCTCCAAACTTCAAAAAATTAAATTTCGAAAACAGTAAGTTGCTAATAAGTTAGCATTAAAATGTCAGATTGGGGTTAAACTTGTCACGTGTGTTAACAAACCATGTCTAAACACATTAAAATAGCAGCTTACAGTATCAGAATAGCGCCACAAGGTGGTCACAGGAAATACAGGGATTAACATTAATAAGGGACTTCATAGTGCCACCTATTTTGTGGTTTTCATTATTTTGTTTGTACACTTTGTAATGAAATTTGAACAGATCTCACTTGAATACATTTACTAAAAAAGACGCCTGAGGTACAAAAGCCCTTTGATCACTGCTTGCAGTATTAATTTAAGCTATTTCTGTTAAAGTGCCCTCTGAGTTATAAATATCTCAACATGATTTCTTCTCACCTTTTTGGGTTAATGTTGAATTGGTGAATTGGAAGAGTATTTAGACCTGACCATCCTTGGATGTCTTCAGCATGCCCTGCTTATCATACAAACAATTATCACTTTTATTCTTAAAGCCAGGTCATTCTGTGCATATAAATAAGGAGGCCCTGTGATTTTGGGGGCTTTTTCAAAGCCAATGTTAAATCGCTGTGTGTACAACTGTGTTCAAAAAATCTGTGTTGTGTTCTCGAGTCTAAAGAATTGCGTTCAACTGGATTCAACAAATTTGTTCAACAAATCCTGCGTCAGCTGAACTGTTGAGGGCAATGTGGCACTAAGCATAAAACTGAAACGTTTGCTTAGATAATTTCAGTGCAGACTGCTTTGTGAGCGTGGGTAAGTTGGGTTTACGATCCAATCTCACCTACAGAACAAGTGAATGAATTTGTGTTAATTTTCACTTAATTTCCCTATTGATCAAATGTCTACTGCACAGCAGAGAGAGAGGGGTCGGGCAGGCAACCTTCTTATCCTTCAAGGGACATATAGCAAATTTGAGCAATAAAAATGTAGTGTTTTTTTACCGATACAATTGAAAAAATAACGTCTAGGTTACATACGTGAAGGAGGGAACACAGACGTCCCTTGACCATGTACCTCAAGTCGCTGTTCTGAGGTGCCGTAGAGGTAAGTGAGTTCGGCTCCTCGGAAGAAAGCAGAATGAGTGTAGAGCTATGCTCTGCTCTTATAGAGCAGTTGATTGATCAATTGATCGTTAATCAACTTCACTCGCAAATTAATTGCCCGTTAAATATTCGGCTCCACTCACTTTCAGGATGGCTCCACCCATAGTCGAGACATCGACGCCGTCTGCGTCTCAACTGAAAGGGAACCTTTGTTATTACAGACTTAAAAAAATCATCTCAATGTCATCTAATATAGCCTTTAAATAAGCATAATTTCTGAAATGGAAGTAAATGTAATCTACAATCTTAAACTTAGTGAAACATATGCGAATGATCAAAAGATGACCAGTCACAAGGCATAAAATCCACACTAGACATGATTTATATCTTTGTTCTGACATTTCTAAGGAAAAAAAAAGATTGTATCTGTCCTTTTATATCCTCATCTGACATATTTGGGTCTTTGAGGATTCACGCTTCGTAGAACATCCAAAACATGATGCAACACAGAAAAACTTTCTTGAAGAATCTCAATATCATGCTGCCTTGCTTTGCTCGTCAGCGATCAAACAAATGAAGCAAGAAGTTGCGATACCGCCCATCTTGAACCCGGATCATAACATGTAATGGTTTGACCAGGTGCAGGGGGTGGCATTAGACCTGCCGGACAGGTGGCAAAGGGATGGAGTATGGCTTCAAGCTCAAATAACGAGAGCTTTGCCAACTGGACTCCCATCTGCTGCCATGCTAAGTGCTCTGAGCCGTTAAAAACAGCCTCTTCTCATTCGGACAGGGTTTGGTGAGCGTATTTCTCCCTCAGGGCACTTGTGCAGTCAAGGAGATTTGATGAATGTCTCATCTGGTGACGGGGCAATGGCTTCAGGGTTAAGAGATGATGGGAAGGTGAAGATGTCCTGTTGAAGTTCTTTTGAATTTTGTGGGATCATTGCACACTTTGTTTTCTGGAAGATGCTTTGAACTGAACTTACAAATGCAGTGTGTTGCTATATTTTATATTTTAAATGCGTATTTATTTGTCTATTCATCTCTGTTTGCAAGTTCAATGCTTTTGATTCAGTTTTTAATGCTTGTAACACTTTATTTATTCAACAAAAAGTTAATGTAAAGCTAAGATAATGTCAATGTTTAAATCATCAACGCACTTGCCAAGAATAAAGAACCAAGTAACTGTTTTTAATGATTCTTTTGAATGCTTCTTTTGGTTTTTACATGGCTCTTATAAATAAACCTTGATTGGTTAACTTGAAATCAGAGATTTCAACAATGCAAAACTATGACAAGTTTCTTCATGTCTGAGTGACAACACGAGAAGATCGCTACTTTATAACAATGTGCACAGTCTGTATTTTGAAGAACCTACAGTGATTAAGAGTAAATCACAGTGTAAGATGCTAATGACATTCAAGACAGAAGTTAAAGAGGGCAACATAAGCAAAATGTTGTTGATCCTTGTTTGGCCAATATATTACAGACCATTCGGGCAGAGGAGGCACTGGGGACCAAAGTAAATTACTGGGTCGGAAATTGAGTTATTGGGAATCACCCTGTTGACAGGAGTGTTAGCGAGCCGTGCAGTTGCCTTGGATTCCCAGGGCCCAGTTAAGTGGTTGCTATGCGTCTACCCAATATCAGGAGCACAGAATCTCCTCACATCAGGCCAAATAATAGCCCTCGTTTTTTTGTGTGTTTGTAGGCTCACTTGCAGACAGAACTTCTTGTACCCAGAGGATAACCTGAACACAGTCTGCCTTGGGCAGATGAGAAAAAGCTGTTGTGGTTGTTGAGAGAAACATTAGACTGATCGTGTTTGATTAAACATTAAACATGATCTGTGAAACTGCTCTGTCAGTTTGAGTATTGTCTTGAAGTTTCGTTTTTTGGCCTTTGTTAGCTGTGTTCTCGTGAGACCTGTGAGAAATGGTAGCTTTGAATACTAAGAAAGTGTTCTGGATGGCTGATTCCATGCCAGCTGGCTTTCTAATTGTAGAAATGGAGCTACTTAATGGTGACCCCAGGAAAATCAAACAAAGATAGGCTGCAGCATAATTACGTGTCAAATGATGAAGTGCTAAATGTTTGTTTGCTCAAATTCTTCAGGTGTATTATTGTTCACTCTTGCAGATGCTGCTCTTAAACATCAATGCCTTACCATTTCCCATCACGTCATAAGTATTATTATTAGGGGCCAAGCCACCAAAGGTGCGATGGCACCTATTGTTTTTGTTGGTTTTCTTCTTATTATTTTTCTTTTGCCATTGAAGTCAACGACTGCCCTATGACTTGCAGGACAGTTATGAAAATTGGCACACTGCTACATTTTTCAGTGCGAAAAAAGGTTTCACATTTGTATTGGCAATAACTCATAAACTGTATGGTCTAGGAACAAAATTCCTTTTGCCTCTGATTCCATGGTTCATGGCGAATTCAATGAACCCCATGATGTCATGTTCCAACTAGCCACCATTTTAGATGTACAATTTTTCAAACTCATCCTGGACCTTTCATCCGATTTTCACAAAAGATTGCTTACAGACCCTGCTGAACAAAAGTTTTTTTTTTGATTCAATGAATGGTTTTAGAGTATTTAGCGAACAATCTTAATGCATTGCTTGCTGAAATGATCATAAGGCTATATCTCTTAAATGCTTTAGTGTATAGAAACCATAATTGGTGGATGTTATAAGCACCATGATTTGAGTTTGTCTGCTGAGTTTCAGTTTAGTGCCCCCTAGTGGTCCAGAGATATGGAAAATGCCTTTTTTGCCCTACTAACATATCGCTTTGTCCAAAATCCTAAAATTTATCTTATTATTTTCGGAGGATCATGCTGAGATGTTTACTATGTCAGTCATTTTGATGCCATTTATTATTATTATTACTTTTTTTTTTTTACAAAAATGTTTGCTCACATTTTCAGCAGCTCACTTAACAGAGCTTAAAATACCATTTTTGTTACCTTTCAGCCTTAGTTCTTCTTTTGGCTAATAATCATTATTAGTGTCAGTATGAGTTAAAGTAATTGTCAATCATGAAAGAATGAGCCCCTAATTAATTGTTGTTAGGTTTAAACAAAGGATTTACTATTTGGTTAAGAATGAAATCAATGGAAGAAATGATTTACCTTTAGAATGATGAACCAGATTTTGCTTTCCAAGAGAATCAAATCAATCTTGACCTTAATAGTGCCATGCTTTCAATCAGATTAAAGTCAGTTAACCAGTGATTCCAACATAAATGACAATAAGAAAAGCATATTGTGTATGTGAATTATAGGCAAAATGCCACTCAATAAAACCAGGAATCTGTTTTTCTTACTTTTAGATCATTTCTTAAATGCAAAATAATGAAATATGTAAATGTCAATTAGTCACAAAGAAGATGAACTTAGTTTAATTCTGATACTTTCATCTGAAAACACAGAAATAGACACTAATTTATCTTGTAGTCAGGCTCAGCAGCATTGGTGGGTTGTAGCAGCATTGGTGGGTGGTGTTTAGTAATATGAGGGCCAGACTTTGTCAATAAGGGGAATGTTAATGAGGGACAGGGACAAACACTGATCCATTTATAGTTTTCGTAAACATATATTATGCTTTGGGCAGCTAAACGAACATTAGGTACTATGTCAATAAACGCTGATCACATGTAGCGTATTAGACAAACGTCCAATAAAAATAGCTTTTTTTGAAGATCTTCAAGCTCCATCTGTAATGTTCGTTCGTATGTCGTTATAACAGGTGTAAACAGCAATGTGCTTATATATTAAGTTGCAGAAAGCAACTTAATGCTTTGCAAAACTGCTCCTTGTGTAAGTATCCAATCAGCAAGGGCTAAATTTAGAGGAGGGAAATTTGAGAGATGAGAGAAAAATGGTAAACAAATGTCACCGCGTGCATTCAGAAAGACGCATAATAAACATATTTTTATTTTATTGTTTCTATAAAGCCTTTATTTTTTTAAGACATGTATTTATGTTTGATTTAGCTAAATTAAGTGAAATCTATCAAACTAATTTAACTCTTCATGGGAGATGCCATCCGAACTGAACCGAAAACTGTGGTTGAAAACCAACCTTAAACTTTGTGTACTGTTGTTGATGTTTAGCAGGAAACTTTTGGGAGGAGGCCTGCAAAGGACCAGAGTACATTCGAACTGTTTGCTTTCTTCAGTTAAAGCACATTGAGAACTCTCAGTCTGTACTTGAGATTTTAGAGTTCAAAACCAAATTCCCATACCTTTTACTAGATGTATTACTGTTTGCTACAGTTAGATAAGATTTGTGATCAGTTACCCAAAGTTTCCTAAACAAATCTACACTTTACACACAAACACATATCAGCTTCCAAACTCTACCACAGCAAACAAACCACAGTTTACTGTAAGAGTTTTTTGTTCCCTATAGGGCATTTATGTAAGAGCGATCTTCAAACCTCACCTAAACATAGCCTAAGATGTTTTGAACTCAAAAATAAATCGCCTCCACAAAAGAAAAATAACACAAAACCAGAAACTACCTGAAGAAAGTGCTTACACCTGAATTCGGACATGGCCCAGCTCACTTCACCAGTCTCAGTGGAATCAACACCGGTTGCTTTTCGGTGTGTTTGCAGCCAGCAGTACATATTAGATGTGTGTTCACAGAAGCATGACATAAGAAATTGTTTGTGTAGAAAACCCTGCGGGAGGAAGCTGGTCAGGGCTGCACATCCAGAGCAGTGCATGAACTTTCTCAAATGCAGATTCATCTTAGTCCTGGATTCAATTGCACTGTCAGTTGCGTTGCTGCGATTGATTTGCTGTTTGCTCTTGTATTCGGTTTAATCGGTTCTGTGAAAACTGGCCCGCGTGTGCTTTGGACATTTTTCTGATTTTGTCTCTCTGAGGGAAATTAAAAGAGAGATTTATGGTCGACGCTCATATCAGAGCATAGCTGCGTCTGCATGAGCGATTGAGGGCTGCGATCATGTTTGGAATTTGATGTGTTGCCAGCAGTCTGTCATGTTACTACGCTTGAGCCTGAAAAGAATAAAAAAAAACATATTTGTTTCTCCAAATGGGAAAATATACAATAGAAGACACAATGTTATGGTTTATGGTTGCATACAAGTATCTGCTTCAAACTACTTGCAGACAAATTTATTATTCTGTCGTCAAGTTAGTCTTTTATTTGCTGCACTTTCCTTTGATCTATAACTTTATCTCTTTTTATTTTCTACCATTTTCTTTTATTACATTCTTTTCTATCAGTTCTGTCGTGTCATCATTCATTCCATCTTTCCATTTCCTGTTGTGTTATCTATCAAGTTTTATTTCTGACTGTCACTCTATTATACTTTGGTCATGCTTTCGGTAGTTCTTTTATTCAATCTTTTTTCTATTCCGTCTCCTGTTATTTCATTCTGTGCTTTTCAGTCCATCATTCGTTCCCTCTCTCTTTTAAACTATATATCAATTTATCATTTTTAAATCTTTGGTTGATGTTTCTGCCTATTGAAGTTGTAGATGTCATTTCTTCTATCTGTCATAGAATCTGTATCCCAAAAAACATCTCTAAATATTTTCAATGACCCCACACCAGTTGTTCTCACATTACATAACTTGATGGAAACTCTTGAGAAAGTGGTATAGGCCCACATCAGACCCCAGGTGGAATCCCACCAGGACTCTCTTCAGTTTGCCCCAAGGTTGGAAACGACTGAAATAATCTATCTTCTACTGCAGGTGCTATGTGAAAACCATTCTCTAGTGCCTTCAAAACCTTCTAAACTTTTCTGAAGCTATAAAAGATTATTATTGACCAGATGATATATGTCTTAACATCTGTTGAGTACCACATGAGCCTTCCCTCACCTTTCCCCTGTTCACAGTACATCTCTAACTTCCAGCAGAACGTCTAACGTTTCTCAGCTACAAAAGTTCTTCGATGCAGTTGTCAGGTTGGGCTGGTTGAGTTGATTTATTGGTTTAAAAACAACCAATTGGTTCTAAATGTGATCAAAACCAAGGGGATGGTAATTGACTTCAGAAAGACCAGGACCAGCCCGTGTCTCAAACAAATAAGGAGAGAGGAGATTGATGTATTGGAGAACTTCAAGTACTTGCCAGTTCAGAAGATTTAACACTGCAGCAAGGTCAGTTCCTTTAATCTAGTCAGAATTGTGCATATCTTTTTACACAGACATCATATGCAGTAAAAAGTATGGCAGTATTGCATATGTTATGAACATGGATTGGACTTGGACCAGTCACGGCTCATTTTGGCTGGAATCCAAACTTGGTCCAGCAATGTACTGTTTTTCTTATATTTAGGCCATGCAAAAGCTTGCTCTCTAGAGTTTACAACGGTATGTGTGTGGCTAGTGTTATCCACTCATCGGCTTTTCGCTGTCACTTTAGAATAAGCTAATGTTATTTTGAGCTCACCATTTTAAATTGCTCACCATTTTGTTTATCAAGTCAATCCTCATTAAGTCAATCCTATGGTGTCAGCTCCAGTTGAAGAATTTATGTAACAATATTAATATTGGTTCGAGACTCGCCAGTTAAGTAGCCTCGCTGGGCACTCTGGTTTCTCCCACAATTCCAAAAACATGTGGTTAGCTTAACTGAATAGTCTAAATTCCCTTTAGATGTGAATGTGTGAGTGAATGTGTGTGTTGCCCTATGATGGATTGGCCAGGGTGTACCCCTGCCTCTCACCAGATGTGCACTGGAGAAAGGTCTGTAACACAAATGGTTATGGTTAAACCAGATGCCACTAAACTGAAAAAGATTCCCCTTCAATGAGTTTTGGTTAATTGAATAATCTGTGAGTGATTGTGTGTGTTGCCTTGTGATGGACTGGTGACCTGTCCAGGATGTACCCTTGCCTCTCGACTGATGTGTGAGTGGAGATAAGCACCAGGAGTTCCCCGTGACCCCAAAAGGGAGCCACTTCCACACAGCGACGAGGCCCGAACAACACGTTAGAGCTGCTCCACCATCTGAGTCGGCAGTGCTGTGGCCTGGCTTGTTGAGTCACTTGGCCTGGCTGAGCACCCGCTTCAAGTGGGACGCTGAGGAGTCCAGCAACCATTAGAACCCATACCTCTGGCCCAGGAAACCAGATGCCACTGGACTGAACGGGTTGAGGGCACCCCGGGAGATCCCTCCTGTATGCAGTCGAATGAGTGACTGTTCATTTTAATTATTTATTGTTTTAAATATATGTCCTGAGCTGCTTCGAACAGTGTCCGTGTGCCCATGTCTCTCTCGCTAACCCGCTACAATTTTATATATGTAATGCCTGCCCAGACACTCAAGTTCACTGTAAAACAAATAAAAACACAGGGTGTAAATCAGTAAAAGAACTGGCAGAACTGTAATAGAGTAAATCAGAATATTTAAATGAATGCAACCCCAATGCAGATCTTCAACATTTTATTGTGTGCAAAAACCAAAAGCCATCATCAAATTCTTAAGGACCTCTAAGTTTCCTCTGTCTGTGAGAGGCTGGTTCTTCACAGTTGTTCTTTTTAGTCCTTTTGATGGGCACACCAATAAAATAATTTATAATGACCAGAGCTGTTCCATAAATGAAACAAAATTTTCTACAGAAGGTAAACATTCTTGTGTTGGCTTCCACTGCTTGGATATGAGTAGGAGCTGGTCATTTTTTTACATTATCTCCCTCAGTACCTGATACAAGCGTTCTCAAACAGAATGGAACAGAAATTATGTGAGTTTCCTGAAAACATTCATATGTAGCTCAAAACAAATTATTCCACTGTATTTCCTTTCATCCTCTATAACAGCTCTAAATCAGATAGGAAATATAATCACAGTACAAAAGGAGAGAGTACCGCATAAAACTAAGACCTCATGATGGAATCACCAGCATGAATAAATAGGTTTGACAGTCACGCTAAAACTCTTTGAGTTCTTGAGTTTCTTCCAAAGTATGGAGGTCACATGACTAAAGACTCTTCTAAGCTGATAATTTCAATAATCAACATCAACGTATTGTGTAAACTGGTTCTACATGATGGTTCCACGTGGCTTTATATTGGTTTCAAACTGTGTAAATCTAGCATGATAAATTCATATTATTTTTAGTTTACATTAGTGTAACCCAGGGGTGTCAAACTCATTTTCACCAAGGGCCACATTAGCTTCATGGCTGTCCGCAAAGGGCCAGATGTAACTTATAAATGTAAACAATTTAATTGAATGTAATGTAAAATAATGAGTTATTTAACATTTAGAAGTAGGTACATTTATGTATTACTTATTCAAGTGACAATTCAGTTGCATTGAAACAATTGTATGCTTGTTGTTCTAATATAAATCCTTTTAATTTTTGTCAGCTTATAAAAACCTACATAACCTACAAATTAATGAAGGATCAAACTGTCCAAGTGAGTTAAGAAAAAGAGCATTTTCAGCAAACATAGCAAACAGCACAGACTGAAGACATAGCATATCGATCATCATCTTTTAACAATATTTTAGCTGTGCACATTTCACATCTTGAAATTTATTTTAGCGTGAGAAATCGGAGGTTTGCCATGAGAGATCACTCAAATGCGTGATTCTTACGTTCAATGTGTGAGAAACGGCAGCTCTGCAGTTTCACTCGTAAGTATGGATGTGAAAACACCACTGCGGCTACAACTGTGGCACCACTGCGACATTGTGGGAAATGTAGTTTTTACACCTAAAACTTTTGAGCTCTTACGGGCCACATTAGAATACATGACGGGCCACATCTGGCCCGTGGGCCTCTAGTTTGACACATGTGGTGTAACCTATTTAACCAAGTAAATTTATGACAATTGTACAGTATGCTGTTATGTGATGGATCAGTTTTGGGGGAGTGGCCATCAAGTACACAAGTTGATGTATCAAGAAAAATTAATATTTTTTTGATGAATAAAATATCTAAATGGTTCAGGAACCATCAGCCAGGTGACCAAAATGATCAGTTTTTTCCATGGCGGCTAAAATGTTACCTGTGTAACTCAATTTACTCAGTTGAAAAAATCAGTTAAACCAACCTTTTATCTTCACTTAACACAAAACAGCAGAGATCCTCATAACACCCAATCATTATTCAACACGTGTGTCGTTTGAGAATCAACATGATTTTTGGTAATTTTGTCAAATTTTGGAATAAAACAAAAGCTTTTGATAATTTTCACCCTTGCACCATGTGAAAGTGAGTCCGGCTGATCTGTGAAGCATTGGCTTGAGCAGGTGGCAGAGCGCTGTGGTGCTGCAGGTAAGGCTAAAAGCCTCCGAGCTGGAAAGGTCACAGCTTACACGGATGAAAAGCGATTTAGAGCGCTGACTTTGAGAAGGTCACAAGGACATGAGAATATGACTTGAAACATGAAACGAGGTGAAGTGAGCGCACTGGGTTTCAAACCACGAGACTCTGTGAACCTGTGCCTGTGCTTTGCTAGAGTTACACGCAAGTAAAACACAAAAAATATGTGTATAATTACTTATGAAAATAATATACTAATCATTTTTAGATACATTTCAGTAATGAAAACTGTTTTCAGCTTGTGATTGTTCTTTAAAAGCATCCTGTTGATTTGAATGGCAAATTTAACTTAGCTTCAACCTTCCTTTAAGTGTAACTCTAGCTATTATAAATCTGAAGATGATACTACACATGTACGTGGTGGTAAATATTCCCATGGGAAGTAACTAGTTGTTTATATAGGTGTTGCTGGCAACTGGAATTGTGTTCAGCATTGTCACTGTAAATGGCTCCAGGCATGGGCCATTACTTACAGCTCATTCGTCATTAATAATACAGAGGCCTTGAATTATTCAGATGCGGTTGGCCACAGGTGAGGAGGACAGCGTGGGGTGACATTGAGCAGACTGTCACTTCATGTGTGTAGCAAACTGATGCTCTGCTTCAGGGATCCGGTCATGTCTAGAATGTCAGGTGGGTTTCCCTCGGGAACTAATAAAGAGAGAAACATCGTGTTATGATCACTGTAACTTGCTAAGTCAAGAATCCTGCATTGTTTGTTGTTCATGTTCAAAGGTCAAGACTTATTTGGTTCACAAACACTGCTGGTTCACAAACACTGCTGCTTTTATTAAATATTTTTAAATCTTTTAAAAAAAAGTTTTTCTTCTACCATGTAAAAAAATAAGAATCCACACAGACACTCAAAAACCCTGAAACTCTGTAAATACCAAAACAAGGTGGTAGTCATGGTATTTTAAAATGATTATTCAGCACAGGGTGTGCAAAAATACATGTGTCTCTCTTTTCAGTGATCAAATGCTGTAAGCTTCCTGTTTGTAAACAAATGAGTGACAGAGTGTGAGGACACAGACAAACTCCTGGTTTCAGTGTCCACATTTAAAACGGGTTGGAACTTTTAAATATTATTCACCTTGGCCGGCGTTTTCAAAAATGCACGGTCACATGAAAACAGTGCTCCAGTTACGTCCATACAGACAGCTTAATGGCACATAAATATACACATTTTCAAAAAAATTGGGTATGTGTGGAACAGGGCCTCATTCGATGAAACACTGAGGAAGGAGGCTACCCACTTTATGACCCAATGACAAGACTGTCCTTTTAATTAAATGTTAAAGACCTTAAGTTGTATCAAGGAAGGAGTAAAAATCTGTAGGTTTTCCCGTAAAATGTGGAGGGTGTGGCAAGGGTGATGTGAATCTGGGACGCTGTAATTTTTGTGACAAGATTAAAAGAGAAATCTCGAGCTACAGAAAGCACTTCAGTGACACTCTGTTCTCTTCTGTTCACCTGTTCATGGAGTCAATGAACTCATTGTTGTCAACTATTTTTTCGTTGTCATTGCATTAAGAAGTGCTGTTATATAACAATATATAGGAGGGAGGGCTTATCAGGACTAGACCAAGGCGTCACCACTTCAGCTCATTACTACCTCCCTTTAGGGGGCAAGAGAGTCATCTATGAGCTCATCCGTAGCATCCCCAGTCTAACAGATCCTAACTACAGAACCAAGAGTTTAAAATTGAATGAAAAAGCTATATACAAAGATGCCAGGACAGTAGCAAATACTGGAAACTGCATGTCAAGCTGTACTGTGCTTGAGAGAGAGAGAGATTCTTCTTTTTTATTTCTTCTGACCTGATGGGGTCATTATTTGACATGGGGTCAACTATGGTGTCTGCAGGACTCTCACTGTTTGGACTAGCTTACTTACCGCCAGGCTAGCCTACTGGAGGAGCCATTCTCTGTTTGCTTTGGAGGACAAACCCTTTCTAACGTTTGGTTAATCACCATGGGAAGCGACTCCCCCTTCTTTCTACATTGCCTGCAGGCAGGTATCAGAAATAGACCCTGCCAGAAAAGACATTTGAAGAGAAAGAGGGATGAAGGGATTGCAGTCAACTGGAGTGGTTAAAAGAGATATAGCGGTGATCAGAGTTAGGTCTTATGGTCTAATCCAGCTAGTTGCCTTTGTACAAAATTCATTTATGGTGCATGGAAATTTGGGGTCCATTGGAGTGCAACTTTTTTGGAGTGCAACGTGACACTTCAGTTGTAAAAACGTAAGTGTTAGTAGAATATAACTAAAATAGTATTCTTTAGCAAAAGGTAGTCTTTAACTTTTACTTAAGTAGTCATCCTTGTTGATCTTTTTAATGTTCAGATGACCCATTTTTCAGAAGTGAATTAAATAATCAACTAGTTGTTACAATTTTGTCATGAAAACAATTTCAAAAATAGTCCAGAAATTACAACCTGTCAACATGAACAAAGCCAAAGGAAGCCCAGTCAATTATTGGAGTATTGCTGAAGTAAAGAAATAAACAATGTTTTTTCTCCTTTACTTGAATGACATATTTACCAAATTAAAAAAATCTTCAATCATTTTGTTGTTTAGAAACGTTTTTAAGATTCCTAGTGGTATTATTGGTGAATCTGCCATTGTTGGGTGTGGTTTAACAACACATACATTTTTCTCTATTGTTTTGAAAAACTACTTCTAAATTATTATTTCTGGATTATTTCAGCAGCTCTTAAGCTTCCTTTCAGTTTGTGTTTATGTTGTTCTTCTGTATGTGCTGCCAGTCAGAATATTTGTCAGAAAATCAAAACATTTTAATATAGACATTGTGCTTGATTGTTAGTAGTAAAATATCTAGAGCCATAGTCCATGGTGTATTTTGGTTATTGTATGGGTATGAGAACACTGGCAATGTCACCTCAGTTCTTAGTCTCACCTAATCAGGCAGGTTTAAGGTGCATATTGACAATGAAAGGTGCATATGATTATTTTTCATCTGGGTCTGTAACGAAGTCTATACAGATGGCACATGCTATAAAATGTGTCCGTTACGCTCCTCATCAAGGCAGCGTTTATGGCAGGCGGCTTGAAAAGCAGAAGGTCAGGCATAATAAAATTGTCACGCTTATACACTCAAACAAAAGCAAACTTTATACCCTGCACAAAGAGAAGCTATTTTTTCACCTCTAAATGCAAAAGGCTTTAAAGCAATAGTTCTGATAAAATCTACATTATTCATTACAGACTTTCCCACCTCTGTGGAATACAATGGATGATTGAACTACATTCTGAAAGTTGGTTGTGCTCAGAGTTCCAATTCATATATTATAAGCTACATTTTTTTATTGAAAAATTTCCTTTCTCATTGAAAATCTCCTTTTTCATTGAGAACAGACTTCCTACATGAGCTGATGAAAAGCAATCATTTGTTCAGTTCTTTTTTGTTATTTGGTCATTCATGTACAACACAACAGGCTTACTAGGAGGAAAACTGAAAGGCGAAAGTGCAAGTTTAACACTATTTCTGTGTTAAGAAAAAGGTACTTGCACTCCTCAGAGGCATATTATTTGTTCACCGAATCACACACAGTCAGTCCTCTGAACAAATGGTCTCCCAATCCCAGCACTCAGCTGGGTCCAGTATTCATGGGCAGGCCGAGAACAGGGTCTGGTGTGTCAGTGGTCTATCTCAGAGGGGAGTCAGGGAATGCTGATGGAACTACACTTTCTCTAGTGAATAGCTATTCAAAAGTTCACGATAACTTCTCAAGTTTCTTCTCAGGAAAGCTTATAGGCCTGTTTTGTTCAGCTGTATCACTGAGACTGCTTTTAAGGGGTGACATTGATCTTTATGGCTCAGACATAAATGTATGTTTTAAAGAAAACAGATAAACTATTTTTTTTCCTATATTAAAATAATCCATGGATTTGCATATGTGTGTGCAAGTTTGTTTGTTTTCTTGAAGCAAGGGGTGCTTTTGCTTTGTTACTCACTACCAATGGATGGTGCTCCAGCTCTTAATGATCGGCCAGCAAGAAAATGGTCTTTGCACAGGAAATAAGCAGCTCTGTGTTCATCTTATTGCATTTTCTTCATATTCTTATTTTCTATCTCTCTGTTTTTCCATTTTTTGAGGGAGTCCACAAGAGTGCCACCAGTCCCAACAGCAATCCTTACCATGTGAACAAAAGAGCCAATATCGAATACAACGTGTCCTCACGTGAAAAAACAGTCATTTGGTCTCACTATTTGTACAAGTGTACATGGTAGCATTTGGAATTTTGGGTGGAAGGAGGCATTCCATCTCAGCCTCAAAAGTCTCAATCTTGTTTTGATCAAATAATCAGTTAAACTTAAAACCACTGCGCAATCTTTTTTGTATTAGTTTATTAGAAGTTAAGGAGTAACAAAATATGAGTCGCAGCGGCACGGTGTCGCATTGTGGAGGACTGTGGCCTTCCAGTTAGAAGGTTGTTGGTTCGAGGCTTAACAAAATGACCAAACATTCCCGAAACTCATAATTTTTGTGTTAGTTTATTAGAAGTTAAGGAGTAACAAAATATGAGTCGCGGCGGCACGGTGTCACAGTGGGGAGCACTGTGGCCTTCCAGTTAGAAGGTTGTTGGTTCGAGGCTTGCCGGTGACCTTTCTGTAAGGAGTTTGCATGTTCTCCCTGTGCTTGAGTGGGTTTCCTCCGGGTACTCCGGTTTCCCCCACAATCCCAAAAACATGTGGTTAGGTTAATTGAATAATCTAAATTCCCCTTAGGTGTGAATGTGTAAGTGTGTGATGCCCTGTGATGGACTGGCGACCTGTCCAGGGTGTAACCCCGCCTCTCGCCCAATGTGTGCTGGAGACCCCCATGACCCCAAAAGGGAATAAGCAGGTTTGAAAATGAATGAATGAAAATATGAATCAGATTCTTCTAAGTAGACTTTTACATTTTACAAGAACTTCTTTCTATTTAGTTTTAGTTTGTTCTGAACCAAAGTTTATTATATAGCATACTGTAGAGGCAGGATGGTTGTAAAGGAAAGGGCTGCTTTCTCTTATTGTATCATGTTGGCTAAATTATGTAGTGTTGTGTGTTGAGGGAGTCAGAGGGACACAGCTGTGCCATCCACCATGTTGACGTCATCGGAGAGAGCACCGGCCAAAACCAATGGAGCCTGATGAAGCAAAGTGGCGCTTATTGAATTTCTGTACAAATGTGGGGACACATAGGGGACACAGAACAGCTGGGAAGATGGAAGAAGAGAAGGGGAGCAGGCCTCCTCCCTTTGTATATAAACTCATTCCTGCGTGGTAGTTTTAAGATTGACTTTTAGTTTTATGATTTTGATAAATACCTTTATTTGGGTTCAAGATCCACATCTTTACAATGGTTCATACCTTGAAGTGCCCACGATGCACATTTATCACTTTGAGAACACATTAAAAGTGACTTGTTCCATCAATTCACTGAACTAGGAAAACTACTTCACACACAAGCCTTTATCTAGTTTAAAATATTATAATACAATTACATACATGTTCTAGTTCATTGAGATGGTTGTTTTGCAATTACGTTTTGAGCATTTCTGAGTCACTGCAAACATAAAAACACAAGATATCCTGACTACAGACGGCCTAATGCCAACATACTTTCTGCTCAGACACACATATATAAACATGCTTCCTTGGGGCTCACACGAGGATCCCAGATGTGCTGAAAACTCAGGATGTTCCCTGGCTGTGGCTTACATAACATTGCAGAATTCTGGTAAAAAAATCCACAGAAAAAATGCTCTAATGAAGAGACAATCAACTGACGGATCACTGTATTGTTCATGAGTTAGTTAGTTTTCAGATTTATGCTGTTAAGAAAATAACATCCGTCATATTAATTTGAAATAATCAATTTATTCAAGTGTCAGGCAATTGTAATAATAAAAAATTGTAATAAATATAATAATAATTTAATGTCAAATTGTGTTTTTAAAGCTTCTGCCTTCATTTCTTTGACAACAATGAGACAAGCTTTTGTGTAACACAATAAATAGAAACTCATACTTAATGATGATTTAACTTTAATTCTGTTGATAAACAGTTAATGTTTTAACAGATAATTGAGAAGTAAGTGCTAAGGATCTTGTCTTTGAAAGCTTTTTAATCGTTCTTTTTTCTCTCTTTATCCCTCTTCATTCCTTTGTGTCTTTCCTCCACTCCGTGCACTCAGAGGCGGCATCAAAAAACAAAGTGAAAGGTGAGTTATCTGCTCAGTCTCTACGGCTGGATGATTTATGTTGAACACATCTCCCAATAAACAATGTGCCGTTCGGCCCCTCTTATCTCCCAAAGGAGCTTTGGATTCATTAACATAGCCTCGGCCTGTAAAAAAAGCAAACCTGGAGTCTTTGATAAATAAGCCTTGGGAATATCCATTATGAACCGAATCTGCTTTACATGCTTCCTGGGTTTACAGCAAACTTGTGTGACATGGTTTGAAGAACAATGCTGCTGCTTGATTTTGCACAGGTTAAGGTCATCATTAGTGATGTATTATGCCACTGGAGACATTGATTTTTGACTGCTTTTACTTGCAGCTCATTCAGCCAGTGTAACATGCCAGCATTGCATGTTTCTTGAGAATCCTGTGGCATGTATAAATTAATTTTCTATAATTTAATTAACTAAATGTAAACACACCTCTTTTCAATAAGGGTCTGTGAAATAAGCTTAATGAAGAAACACTTCCTCTACAAAGCGCATTGCTGTTTGCCAGTTCCAATTAACGTTGTGCTTTTATTACCCCCAAGAAGTAGGTGGCACATAGAATTACATTTTCTATTGATCAGGTTTTCATCCGATGATGAAGTGAATCTACTGTTTCTGGGTCTGGGTTGAAATAAATGTAACTATCTGAGCTCAAATTGGTTCGTGAATGTATGTGACTCAAAGTGGGATTCATACAATTAGTGTACATATTGGTTCAGATAGAACCGAATCTTAGCATCGCCACAAGGTTTTGTTTACCATAAACTAAAACCATGAAGTACAACACATCAAGAAACTGGATTACAAAGTTACACAATCTCTCTGGCACAGTATACAATGTACAGGGGCTATGCAGGTTTGACTTTGTATATCCTGGGATTGAAACTCAATGATCCAGTAGTGGAATAACCAATCAGATCAAACTATAAAGGGAGAACACTGAACTAATGACAGGAAAACTATGAAGCCGGCCAAAACAACCAAACATTAAAGCACATGGCCAATAGGAGAATAAATGCTATGTGCAACATACAACAAAATATTCAGACCAACAAACTAGACTTCTAAGCCACCAGCCATGTGAAATTAAACCAAAAATGAATACTGTTTTTGTGTTTTCTGTTAAAAATAATAATGTATTGCCTTACAAAGCTTTGGTATTGGTTCACTGAAACCCCACAGATAAGTGTTTTATGACCCTTTCAGGATTTTATTGGCCGAAGTTGCAAGGGTTAGTCATATCCCAATGTTACCCAGACCGTTTACATCTGCTGTATCTATATTGGTGCAAATTATCTGACCCCTGAATCACCTGACCTACCATCATTGTGTGGAGTTGGGGATGAAGGTAGGAAGCAGGCTTGCATTGAACCAAGGAAAGACCTGGACGAGAATTGATCGGCGTGCACTGATGAATGATTCCTGAAACTCACCATACAAATGATCCTTATTATCTTACTTAAACTTAAACAAAAATATAGATAACATGTATGTGGTGTTAACTGCAAGTGAAAAGTTTCTATTACTACCAGAACAATATTATAAAACGAATAACAAACATGGGGCAGTTATATAGTTTCTAATACATTACCACCCTGACACCAAAGATGTCTAGAGAGGAGAGATATGTCTCCCTGGTGTGAGCTCATAAAACAATGATGGATAAAGGCCAAGGTCATTTTTATGTGCACTCATGAAACCTCCAGAAGACCAACACAAACAACAGAAGACCACTGAATTTTTACAAACCATGGCAATGCCAATTATAATGAACAATTAAACAAGTTGATTGCTATTGTAATATTGCTAGAATGATCCCATGGTTTCGGTGTTTGGTTGAATCAAAGATTTCATGTGTAGTGAAAATATTTTTTGAGACATGAGTAAAGCTATAACCTGCAGAATTTACTGGTAGCTAAAGATTGCACTTTAGTAGTCTACCAGCACAGAAAAATTACCATCCCATATGTGGAGCTAGGAACTGAGGCAGTCGTTTGAAGGCGCTATTTTCTTTCAAATGAATGGCATGAACCCCAGGCACTTGTCATAGACCATAAAAGACAGCTGGTGATGCTGGATGAAGGCAAACAGCAACTTGACCTTCGGGTGAGATTTTAGACCACGAGAAGACAGCCGAGGGAACTTAACAGTGATCTCTTAGCTCTTGAGCTCATGATTTTTGGAAAGCATCCTGCTTCATATACGAGATCTGTTCAATTTTAAGATTGCTGTTAGATCACCAGTTTTATAAAAGAAGCACCTGGATGAGTTTTGTAACAGGCCACCCAATTTTTTTTTCTTAGCTACAATTTTGCCTGTAATGGAGATCCAGACAACAATTGATGGATAAAAAAACTTGCTGAGTTATAATAACTCTCCTGGAAGATGCTTATGTTCACATATAACTCGCTGATATACTTTAGATTCATAGAAGCAGTTCTTATCCATAGGGTTTATTTTGATGTCATCACATACTTTGCCAATTTAATCACACACTTGATTGATACACTTTCCTAGGGAAGGTAGTCCAAAAGCTTAATTCTTCATCTACTAAGTTCATACGACTTGGGTCATATTAAAGTCAAACACTTCCTCACCAAACTTGCACAGCAATGTCTTTATCTACTTGATCTCCGATGAGCAGTTGGTAATCCAAAGCATTTCAAGGTCCTTTCACTGAAATTGTGGGTCCAAGCCCTGCAAAGCTACTGTGGACCATAGCTCCCCTCCACCAAAAACAGTTGGATGGGCATGTTCAGTTTTCTGTTTTTTTCCTGTAGACATCTTTTGGTGTTACAGGTTCCTTGGCTGACCACTATGTCTACATCTCAATGTTTATTCGTGCTTCTTTTTTAGAACTTTCAGAAGAAAAGTACACAATGAATCCCTAGTTTACTTTGAAATGTTGGCTGATGCAGTATAACTACCTTGTGTCTTGTTGGCGTGCATAATCTCAACCTTACCTTGGTTGCAGAGTCATTTCTCACCCAGTTTTAAGCACAATGCAGTCAAATGGGTACAGTTCTAGAACCCAAACTAGCTGATCTGATTACCAGATGGATAAGCTTGATTAATCACTCTGGAGAAAGCTCTTTAACCAATCATAACTCACATAAACATTGGTGGTTTGCAGCGATTAACTCCGAAAAGATTGTATCATATGTGTTCTTTGAACAACTTCTGTTAAAAATGCAGTCTGCATGTCCAGGTGTTCGATTTATCAACCCAAGATCACTGTTGTGATTTGAATAAGTGAATTCTGTTATATGGATGGGTGTCCAGATAAATACACAATGTTGTATTTTGTCTGCAAAAATAATCAGGATAGTGGGGTTTAAGAGAGCATTTATTTCAAATGGTGATTGTGGACTTTTAATTCATATTTTATTATTTTTATGTGTATGTGTTGTTCAAATTTCCAATGTAAACAATAAAATATCTTTAGGTATAAAACAGTAGTATGTGACTTTCAGAATTTTTTCTATGGACTATTTTAAGTGTTAGCTATTAACATGCAGAGTTATACTCCCATCAAGATTTGGTGATTTCTATTTCTGTGGCACGGTGGCACAGTGGGTAGCACTGTGGCATTCCAGTTAGTAGGTTGCCGGTTTGAGGCTCCCCAGTGACCTTCCAGGAAGGAGTCCTCCCTGTGCTTGCATGGGTTTCCTCGTTCAAATTAATGAATGAATGTCCATATGCAATCCATGCTATATCTATTTGATTAACTAACATTTAAAACATGCTTTTGCTGTATTTATGTGGATTGGCTCAGACTTGTATGGTTGAGAAATGCCAATAATGTGGTGCCAGAAAGATAAACCCAGAACATTCAGACAATGAGTTAATGCATGGGTCAGTGTGATTAAACATGTTATTCATAAAAGAATCCTTTTTGAATTACCGTAATTGATGAGTCATATGTCACTGTAACATTAGCAGTGAACAGTCATCAAATGGTTGGTAGTTTCTTATTTTGACATTGGGAACAAAGATTGACTGTGGTACTTAGTACAATCACAAATGTTAAACAACCATGAGTCTTAAAATAGACTCCCTCCATAACAATATCCTTAGAGCAACAGTTACAGTTAACAGGAGATTGTGGGGTGCTCTCTTATTTTGCCTATTCAGAAGCAAGACCCACATTCCTCAAAATCAGGTTTATTTTTACAAAGCATTCAGTTGGATTGAGTCACTGGTAGCAATAATCCAAGCTCTGCTCATTTTCTGATCGTGAAAGGATTTTTTTTAAATCAGCTCTAATTGAATTTTTAAAGGCAATCACTAAGAGAATGCCAGAATCTATGAGAATATTTGTAAAGGATTTATTATTAACAACCATGTTCCAGAATGAAGCGCTTTGATGTGTCTTTATTTATTAAAATAAAGAAAATTATTAACCCATATTTTCCATATTCATACATACATAGCTTTAAATGCATCTGCACACCAATCTATCCATCCGTCCATGCATCCACCCATCCATCCATCCATCCATCCAAATCCTGCAGCAATTTGAAATGTTTAAGTTTTAATTTTCATCTTCAAAAACCTTGATGTGGGATCTTTCCCTTTCTAATATATGGCTTTAAGCTCCAGTGAAATCATGATGAGTGTCACTGGGAACTACTCAGACCTCCTTCTGAGATGTTAATGAATGTGAGGTTTCTTTGTTGCTGGCAAAAATAACACACAGTGAGGTTTTAATGAGCCCCTAATGCATCTGTCTTCCTCTAGAAGAGTTGCAGACTGAAAGCTCTTGCATCCCTCGAGAAGTGCCAACTCAGCTTTCCCTAGATCTGATTTCCAATTTAACTAAGAATTTGTTGTTGCATGAGAAAGGGGTGGCCTGAAAAATTACACCAGCTCTTCCTCTCGAGGGTTATGACGAGACCCTTCCATTTTACTGAAGAACGCCACAACAAAAGGCCTCCAGCCTTAATTAAATATATTCATCTTCAAACCACACTGTGAGAATTCTTCCCCAACATCGTAGCAAATAGGCCATGGTTACTTTCATTGTCAGACAATTAATTAAAGTGTGATGTTGCAGTGTTCTGAGATTAAAATTAGTTTCACCTTAGTTTCGTTGTTCCCTCTTTTTTCCACAATCTTTCCAACTCTGTATACGAATCAGAATTTTGTGGCAATTTATACAAATGTTGCATAGGGAGTGTAACACAGCAGGGATGATGGGGAGCAAAATGAGAAAATTCAACAGACAGTGTGTAATTTAAAAAAAATAAAAAAACATTGATTCGTTCTTCTTCAATCACCACCTTGTTCTGGCTAGGTTCTGCCTAAGTCTGGCTACGGTTCTGCCTAGGTTTTGTTGGGTGAAAGGCAGAGAAGCATTTACATATCCGCAGTTCACCATAAGGACGAAGTCACTCGTCATTCACTCTTCAGTCATAGATTACCCTGGAAAACTGAGGTGAACATTAAACAGAATTATGTTTCATTTCAATCAAATATTTATGGAAATGTATCAACTTTAAATACAATTTCAATATTTCAGTTGAACAGAAAAAAATACATTGATTTCTCGAACTGGTACAATTCAGAAATGTATTCTATTGATAGTTTCTAATGAAAATGTAGAAAATAACAACTGGTTTTACAGTGTAAAAAAACATTAATTTCACGGTAAAAAAAACAGTAGCTTTTACGCTTATTGTTTATGACCATCTGTTTAGAGTGCAGAACATCCTTATTTAAATATTTGTAATAATTACGTTTAATAAAAAAAAGCCATACATTTTTAAGGACAAAACTGGCACCACTGATTGCCAAAACTTTATCAAACATCAATGACCTATCAAACCCTATAGCGTGTATTCAAATATGATATGTTATTATTGGACACATTTGTAAATATGTTTAGAATTGTCTAAACTGCTTCTGGTCTAATCAACATTCAAAGTCATTGACTAATGCTAAGATATGATGCTAAAAGTGCTATCGGCAGACCCAGGGACTGCAGTCCTTTTTTTTAAGTGTTTGGTTAGCATTTATACTTTCAAGCTTTTGTAATAGAATTAATTTTACAGAAGATGCATACATTTAATCACTTTTATGCTCTTATAAATGTTGGATGTAAACTAAAACAGTTTTGTTCTTTTTAATTTCTATTATTTCAATTTACTTATCACCGGTGATCTTTCTCAGCCTTGCACTTTTATGTAGAAAACATACCACTCCTCTTGTGTATAAAGTGTTTTAAAAAAGGGAAGCAATTTTTCTTCACAATTTATGTGCATTTTTGTATTATTTTTATCTGTATAATGTTGAAATACTTCAAGATTTTATACTTATCGTCAACCAATTATTTGGGATGTTTTTGGTGCATTTAATTAATTTGATCATGTTTTTAATGTGTGCGTTCAGGCACATGTGTATTAATACCAAAATGAAGCCTTGCATGAAACCTAATTCATCCTCACTCTCATTACCTCAGCATGGGGGCTCTTTCACGAGTAAGGCATATTAATTTTCTCATGCACAGCAAAGGTTGACAGCCAATCACGTAGTATTCAAAATGATATCACCTCTCGCATTCGTTCTCATTGAATCAGTTGCCAGCTTACAGCCACAGACTCACTGTGATCGGAGAACCTGGCATGCCTTTCATTCCAAAGGCACTAATAATAAGCTTACAGTGGCAAAAAAATATGAATAAAAATAACAGCTTGTTCAGTCAACTTGTTTTCCAGAGACAGTCTTTGATCGTTTAGAAATGCATTGATGGATCCGTTCAAGATCCCTGCTGTGACCAGATATTCATTATATTACGGGTCTCACTGTTGTTGGAAATATACCACAGCTTTCTTTTACCACCAACATTCATATTGAAATTCAAGAATGTTAAAATGTAATTTTGATTATAAACAAAAAAATGTATATTTATTATTAGATTTATTTATAGAATACAAAGGAATTTTAAACCAAATGTATCAAACAAGACACTAACACCAAT
The DNA here is from genome assembly GCA_007224835.1 of Danionella cerebrum. Classification (NCBI taxonomy): domain Eukaryota; kingdom Metazoa; phylum Chordata; class Actinopteri; order Cypriniformes; family Danionidae; genus Danionella; species Danionella cerebrum. Next base: position 148,622 of record SRMA01024026.1, read on the forward strand.
TATTTGAGAAAACCTATGAATATAGACAATTCTAAATGTCTTAGCTTGAGAAAAGATTTAAGAATGGTAAAATGTTTCGGGTTGAGCTTGGGACAGAGCTTGGAAGAACTAAAAGTGATCATTATTTGATTACTTGTGATTATTGTTTAACATGTACATATTTAGATTTTAAAAAGATAAAAAAAATATTTACTGAAATTTATGTTTAATGTTTAGGCTGAGGTCCATTCTCTAACTGACCCCTACTCCCTCCACTTCGCAAATGCATCACTACTGGTACTTTAGTTTTAATATAAACGTAGTACTGTGGGTAGCACTGTGGGTAGCACTGTGGCCTTCCAGTTAGAAGGTTATCGGTTCGAGGCTCACCGGTGACCTTCCTGGAAGAGTTTGCATGTTCTCCCCGTGCTCGCATGGGTTTCCTCCGGGTACTCCGGTTTCCCCCACAATCCCAAAAATAAAACATCCGATTAGGTTAATTGAATAATCTAAATTCCCCTTATGGTGTGAATATGTGAGTGAATGTTGCCCTGCAATGGGCAACAAATGTCCTGCGTGTACCCTTGCCTCTTGCCCAATGTGTGCTGGAGATAGGCACTGGCAGACCCCGTGACCCCGAAAGGGAAGAAGCGGGTATGAAAATGAATGAATGAATAAACACACCTACTGGATAATTTTGTAGAGAAAGTAATCAAATAATAATACATCTGTTACATTTGTGGTTCATTTTGGTTGTGCTGGCAGCCATCTTAGCTACAGTGTAAATAGACATAGACATAAAAACAGATAGATAGACATTTTGTTCTGTTTGAAAATGTATTTAACACAACTCTGTTAAATAATGCTTGAAACCTGTCTGTTGCACTATTTCTTCATAATGGTTACTGGGAGTTTGATAACACTCTAGTATGCTTTCCACCTGCTAGAAATTTTCAAATTTACAGTCAGACATTGTCAAAATGATTAGTAATAATACATTTTACTTTGGAGGTACCTTTCAGCAGTACACTTAGAAGTTATACTGCAAGAGGTAAAACTGGGATAGAAATGGTAAAATGCAGATTTAAGATTGGTAGTGATAAAAATATTTAGCATAAGACGAGAGGAAATATAAACTTGGATTATAAACAACAGCTGGCCAATCAGAGCAAGTGAACTATTCCTGCCAAAGTTTCAATCAACATAATACTGAAACCAGGCTTTGCACTTTTAGTAGTTTTTGGTAGTTTTCCACAAATGAAACAAAGAAAAAGCATTCAGTTCATTAGATGACATAAGTATAAAAACACAATTTAAGTGGTGTTTTTTTCATACACACCGTTGCTCTTTGAATCAAAGCTTTAAATGCACTTTGTTAAAGGCCAACTCAATTTCTTTTCCAGCTGAACACAAAGTTTCAGTCAGTTTACTTTGAAAACTCAACATCATAAAACATCTAATGAGCTATGAAAGTGCAACCTCTGGATGCTACAATCTTCCTCTTGGTTTCTGAGAATCAACGATTCGCCCAGAGCTTTCATCGAATCCTGCTGTGCCACATTTCTGCAAATGCTATTATGCTAGTAATGCTCCTGCCGGCTTTAACACTGGAGTCTAAGGGAGATGCATTAGTACAGATCAAGTGCTGTTATTGCTGTGTAATGAATTGAGATGGCGGTTCCTCTGGCTGCTGAGTGGTTATTTGTTAGTGTGTTTTATTTATTTATTTATTTTTTGGTGGTGCACATAGCAAGCAATGTGTTGCACAGTCACTTGCCATGTTGCATTACTGGTCATTTATCAAGAAATGATTTTCATTATGTGGTGCAGTCAGTTGAAACAGAAAATAAGATTTTCTGCATGTGTGGTTCATTCATTTATTGCTATTTCCTGCAAAACCTAAGCACTTATAAGCATTTATAAGATGCCTCTGAGCATTAATTCCTCAGTGAGAAATGGAGGATTTCAAGATTTTTAAGCTGGGCTGAATCTGTTTTGTGAATAATTAAGCTTCTATGCTTACAGTAACAAGTATGGTGCAGCTTTAAATTGGGCAGAAACAGGTTGCAACTTATAAATGGTTGTGAGTGTACTTATATTATTATTAAAGAAACTAATATTCAAACAATGTTGGAACTCTCAGACTGTATTTGATTCTTCTCTGAATTGTGACTAAAGAAGAAGTTATCAGTTTTTCTTTTAATGACAATAAATTGTCTAAATCATTGTGACATTTTTCAAAATCTGGGAAAGTGAACTCCAGTTTGTTCATGTACTATTTCATAAAAATAAAAGTAGAAAATAAAAGTAGAAAATTGCTAACATTAGAACAGACAGACGGAAGCCTCACATTGTTTGTATTTTGTTTTATTTCAAAAATAATATTACGTCCTACACTTTTGTCTTCGTCACTTTTGAATATTCATCCGTGCAGCCTTCCCTGCTGTCTCCGGAGGCTGCTGGTGACTGCGAAGCCTCAGAACTCACTGAAGGTCTCTCAGAATCAGAAGTGGATGACGAGCTTGAAGTTTTATTTTGAGTAAAGTAATTGCAAATATAATTTCATCAGGCAGTAATGCAGACATGCTTATGTGATAGTTAGACGAGCTTTACCTTTGACCTTTGATTTGGGTGGACGTTCGGAACCGATTTAACATAAAATATTTAAAATAAAATATTGTTATTTGAATCAAATTCATTGTGATGTTTTCACAATGCGTTTCAAATATCAAATGCAAAAACTTTCAAGGCCACATTGACTCTTAGAGTTGCAAGTGAACAGTGTGTATTTGTGACCTTGGAATGTGCAGGTTGCCTGCCAGGGTGTCTGGAAATAAAGTTTAGATGTTCCACACATTCAATGTCCAAGCACAAGTATATTCAACTCTATATGCTGTATTTACAAGCCACCTTTTGGGTATATTTAACCAATGCCGAAGCTTTGCCCTGTTTTAATAAATGACTAAATGGTCGAAATAGCTGAATTGGGATCTGCTTTAAGCGATTTGGGCAAAAATGTGAAGCGTAAGCTGCTGACCCAATGCCCAGCTGTCCAAGCACAGCAGTGTCTGCTCTCACAGGGACAAGCATTTAGCAGCCCAGACACAAATGTCTTGCTCTATTTTCTTGGCAGAAAAATAACAACAGTTTAATGGGATCAGTGATTACTCTATCAAAGTAATAGTAACACATGCAAATCGCTGTTTATTTACTAAATATGACCTGTTCATTAGCCTTTTTCTGAACAATCCCTGAATGAAGCATCCAAAAAACACAGATTTGGGTAAATATGTCACCATATAGGGCGGCAAAGTGGCGCAGTGTGTAGCACTGTCACCTACCAGTTAGAAGGTTGTTGGTTTGAGGCTTGCCGGTGACTTTCCTGGAAGGAGGTTGTATGTTCTCTTTGTTCTTGTGTGGGTTTCCCCGACAATCCCAAAAACGTGCGGTTAGGTTAATTGAATAATATAAAATTCCCTTAGGTGTGAATGTGCATGAATGTTGCCCCCGCTTCTCTCCCGATGTGCACTGGAGACCCCTGTGACCCCAAGGGAATAAGTGGGTTGGAAAATGAATGATTGTCACCATATGCCAGTTCTATACTTACTTTTATTATATCTGTAACCTAAAAACACATTGAAACCAGTTTAGTGTTTACGTTTTAGTTACCACTGTGTCTTACCTTTAACTTTTGTTTTTCGAAAAGCAGTTTCCACTTTATAAATGTAATTTTTTAGAACACCTTGAGTTTAACTTTTATTATGCCACATTATTGTCAATCTACACATAAGTTTTTTTTTATTTAAAACTGTTTGTTGGTGTAAGAATGATCAAAGTTTCAGCTCCTTCTACCATTGTCTGTCAATTGTGGAGTGGGGAGCCAGGCCCCAGAAGTGTATGTAACTTTAACATTTTGGGGCCATTTTGGATTTCTTTGTGTAAACTTGAGTGCTACAGTGATGATATGTTTGCTTAGTCTAATATCATAGTTCACTTGGTTCACCTACATTTAACACAGTCCTTCTTTCAATCAATCGACCAAGAATCAATTCCCCAAATCCACACACTTCAAGAAAATTGAATCAGAAGGTCTTAAATTTGTTGAAATGTCGCAATTTTTTGCTGCAGTCAGAGAAATGTATTATAGTAATAATAATTCCCAGCTCTTGTGCTAGTAATGAAAGCAAAACACTATGGTGCCAGTGTCTTCTCTGACCTTCCCCTTGATTTGTTTCTGCTTCCTCTAAACTAATCACTTGATTTGTCAGCCACCATCACTATTTAACATTCACACTCCTTGTCAGTTTCAAGTACACCTCACACCTCATGTGCTCATGTTGTTTTGGAATAATGAAGGAGGCCATCCACACCGCGGTCGGTACAACACATCCATAGCATGTGGCCCTTGAATGAGACAGATCCAATGTCACCTTCAGGAGAGCGCAGCAGTGCCTGGCACTTTTGGGAAGCCCACACAGTGATCCCCTACCGCCACAAGACGGAGTATTAGCTTGTGAATAATTTCATGCTCTGTAACACTCTGATTTATGAGCAACTTCGCAGTTCCACTAAGTTGCCTTAAATAAAACTGAATAGTCAGTTTGTTTGAATAGTTTAGAGTGAGCATTTCATCTCACACGAATCATAAAGGATTAGGATTTATTTAGGATTAGTTAAGGGTGTGCATTTCTTAGCTGCATTCAATTTTGTTTGTGTAGTACTTTAATCAAAGACACTTGTATCAAAGCAGCATTTAAAGTTGTTATGATTAAGAAATGTACACATTAAGATTCACAATTTGGAAAATGCTGTCCTCGAGGTCTTGTTGGGTAGGCTGAGGTCTTCAGATCCCCCTCATGATACAAAACGATACATAAACTAAGAAAGAAAGCAGTTGTACATTCTTTAAAAATGTACTTGGATATTTTCTTTCTGAAATTAAACATTGTAATTATTTTAGGATTAAAAATCTTTAAAATAGTTTTTGGAGAAAGAATTTTCTCCAAAACTGGACAAATACTCAGAGAGAGGAGAAATCGCCTCATTCCAAAGTGAGAGTACTTTCATTCATTCATTTTCCAACCCGCTTATTCCCTTTCAGGGTCACGGGGGTTTGCCGGTGCCTATCGCCAGCACACATTGGGCGATTGTGTATTTATAAGAATTTAGGTGTTGCATTACACACATACATTTTATCCAAGTGATCTTATCCAAGTGACCAAGTGATTTATCATAGTGATCTCACTGTCAACTCAGTAAAATGCCAGTGGAATATATTTATAAAGAATCCATATCAGACTTTAAAATCTTGTCCACAAGTCAAATGAAGCAATAATCAATATTTCAGAATATTTCAAACTCAAGTATTGGTAAAAAATCTCAGCCCATATTTCCTGTGATTATTTCCAGGATAAAATAAATTAACCCCAGGTTGGTTTTTTAAAAGTCAAAAAATATAAAATAGGAGCCAAAGGAGCCAGTTTTGTGAATGGCTCTTTAAAGTGAACAGATCCCAAAGATCCGGCTCCCTCCAAAGAGCCATAAATCCCATCACAACTTGGTATACACTTCTTGGAATACATTGATATGATGTCATAAAATTGAAGTTAATGATTTTAGAATCATTTGTTTATTATCAAATATCTTACAAAAATGAGCGTAACAGAAATTTTCGATGCCATACACTGAGTAAAATCATTTTAAAATATTATATAATGTAAGTCAATTTGTTTATAAGTCATAAAATAAATGAATAATGTTGAACATTTGTCTAAATAAAACATACATTCATGTTTGTATTCATGATCTTTCATGAAGTCATTATGCAGTCATACAAAACATGTCACTCTATTACATTTTAGTTGATAAACTTACAAATTTAAACAATTCCTCTCCATTTGTTTGCTTCCTTTTTAAAAATATAAGAAGACTAAAGTGGGGGCGAACTGCAATTAGCTGAACATTCACCAAGACAAGGCAAACAAATGCACATTAAGTCTAAGCAGAATCCACTGAGGCTGTGTGATTAAGCTTGGCTTGGATGTCCCCTATGCCCTTACACAGAGTGAGATGCACACTTTCCATCCCCCTTTTGCAGATGAGACACCAGACAGTTTCTAACTCGGATCGAAGGACTACCAGTTTGGATTATGTGTCAATTTACCACCCGATGCGGCGGCAGCATCTCCCAGGTCGAGCATGACGAGCTCTAATTAGGTTGTGTTAGCCGATCCCAAGTCAAAACAACACAAACTAGAGAAAGCAAAGAATTACACCAATTTTGCTTTTCATTGGCCAAATGATGTGCTAAATGTTTGCAGTAATCCATCATTTTGAGTTTAACAAGTTCAACTGGTGTTCTTGAATGTAGTGCTCAGCTGAACCAATCGCTAAACCTGCACACATTTAGCTGTTCCTTGGCATAGCAACTCAACGAGATCGAAAGGTCACTCAGTTGTGGCAAATAAGCAGTATTATGTAATGTTAGACCGAAACTATCACAAGTCTTTCACTTTTTTAAAATGACAAACTTAAAAAGGCAAATCTGTGTTCCATTTTGCATATCATTTAAATGAATTTTATTATTTGTAATGGATAATTTCCACAATCTTCCCACACAATAAAATTAATTTATTCCTTCTAATTATCCAATTATAAATAAACCATTGGGGGCAAATTGCTTGTTAAATTTGGCGATTAACTCTGCTTCCATGCAAAATGTGAAAGACTGATCATCATTAGAATCAAGCTGAGATTTTTTTCTCATAAAAAACAACAGTCATGTGATTGCTTGTAATAATGCAATATTGCCAGCCAGATGGATTTTGAAGTGGATTTTGGTCGTAGTGTGATCACAGGAAGCCACATTTGTGTTAGTAAATTGACCGAACTGATTTCTGATTGAAACATCCTTTATTTCTAAAATGCTGGTGCTGACAATATCCATAATATCTGTATAACAATAATAATGTTGGTACTTACAACAGTACAAAACTTAAAGTTGGTCTGATACTATTAGTGATGATTTTTAGTCAACTGTGTAGAAGATCCTCATGGTAATCAAGATTAGAAATAGTTGTCAAGGTATTTTTTACCTAGACAGGGTTGTCAGTAGGTTTCATTTTAATAAAATGGTGGGTATGGACAACCAAAGACTACTAATAAGAAATGCTCATGCATAGTTTAAGTGTAAATGTTATGTTTCATGTGAGGTTCAAAAAGGTTCTGAGGTAACTCCTACAATGAAATCCTACAATGATGTGCTAAACACATTGATTTGATCAAGTCTGGGGTCTTACATGTTGTCTACAACTTCACTTTTGTGGTGTTCTTCAATGTTGAGACCACTTCTTCTTTTATAAAACCCCTTTAATCATCATAGAGGTTAATGATTCCTCTAAAGTACTCAATAGATCTTTGTTCCTCTAAACTGGAAGATGTTAGTGGTCCCACAAACTAGATTTTCAGTAGTTGGCCCAACACTATGGAAATTATTGTCTATGTAAATGCGCCATGATCTTAAAATTGAGGTTTTTAAACCCAGACTGAGGACTCACTTGTATATGCCAGCATTTTAGACGTGTGGTGTTTAGTTTGTGTAAATGTATTTTTATAGTCACTTTTATTGTCAAGTTTTTCAGGATTTTTCTATTACTTTATATTGTTTTCTACAATGTTTGGATTTTGCACTTTGTTCAGCAATGCTGTTTTAGTACTTTATAAATCAACTTATTTTAATGCCTTAAATATTTACTCCACTTGGATTCCATATAAATGCAGATGACCCACAGTTATCTTCCATAGAAGTCAGAAGTGTATTGTAGACAAAAACATTTTTTATCAAAATTTCACAAATTAAAGTTGTTAGGAGTTAGTCCTTCCTGTTTCATTGGAAAGCACCACTCGAAACACTCACCTGGATGCAGAATAACCGGACTTGTTCCTGTTCCGAGGACACTATGGAGGTTACACTGCACAGCTACTGTGATAACTATTGCTTGTCTTTTAAGACACCTAGACACTAGTTATAGACACCACCTGGAAACAGACTGAAATAACAGAGAAGCCGTTAGTGCAGCATGATATTCAGACTTATATTTAGATTATTGTGACTCCTAGATGATGGAGTTTATGTTACACCTAACACAGTCATCATCTGTTTATACTATATTATCTCTTTATACTAACATATCATCTGTTTATACTATAGTTTATATAAATCACACTGCTGTTGTCGCCCAATTGAGGATTGGTTCCCCTTTTGAGTCCGGTTCCTCTCAAGGTTTCTTCCAAAAGGGAGTTTTTCCTTGCCACAGTCGCCCAGGCCTGCTCATCGGGGACATATACACCACTTACTAATTAATTAATTTCTGAGTTAAAACTTGTTGGTTTATTGTAAAGCTGCTTTGAGACAATGTTTGTTGTGAAAAGCGCTATACAAATGAACGAGCTTGAACTTGAACTTATGGTGATCTTTTTTTAGCAGCCAATCGGGTTCCATTAGGAATGACAGATATGCAAGTTGTGCAAACTGATGAAAGATCACTATCTGTTGAAGGTAATCCTTCAAGCTTCTCCAAAATAGTGGCTTGATGATATTCAAATCTAGAGAATGTGCAGGCTGATCTTCATTAAATCTCTCAGTCTAGAGAATCCACTATAAATTTAGATTGATAAAGATATCAGCTGCTCAAATACAACCCCAAGAGCTTCATTTTCCAAAAATTGTTAATCAAAAACTGTAATTTATTTAATACTCATCTATAAATGCCATCCTCTCCTGGATTTTAGTGTTTTCTCTGCAGGCCCATCACCTCTGGAGGTACTGTTTGGTTTCTAAGCCTGTATATTTCTTTCTGTCCTTGTCTCTTGCTGCAGGAAGTCAGTCTCAGGTCCCAATCACCCAGAATGTGACAGTGGTTGAGGGCAGCACAGCAAACATGACCTGCAGAGTGGATTTTAATGATAACACTTCCCTCCAGTGGTCAAATCCTGCACAACAGACCCTCTTCTTCGGGGACAAAAAAGGTGAGAGCAAGGTGCATGTCCTGGAAACATAAATCAGTCGAGTGTTTGGAGCACTGAGTGGGTTATTGGGTTGGGAGGAAATGTGCCGTGTAAAGATTCAAGGATGAATTCTGCTAAACATTTGTGTCTGTGAATCTCTCGCTCCCTTTGTTTCTCTGTTTCTTCCAGAGAGCACACAAACAAACCAATCAATTCTTCGATTCATAGCATCCACATCAGCACTGCAATAACAAAAGCAATTTAGCCTCATTAAAGGTTCCCTGCTGCTGACAGATGAAGTGTTTCGCTTCAAATCTTCCGGGATACGCTCTCAACATACACAACAGTTTGTTTACAAATGATTTTATGGCTTCTGTGTTGCAAACTAATGTGCCTTATTCTGGTTTTACTCTCAGAACTGGTAAACATGGCCCCTACTGCTCGTGGCAGCTGCATTTCATCCTTCAGGATAATGACCCAAATGTGTCAGCGATATTTGAAGATTAAATGCTTAGCTAAGGGTTCAAAGTCTCTTAGCTAAAGTCTCCAAATTGAGTCCCTATGTGTGTGTTGTGGGAAGCAGCTAAGTTCAGAAGACGAGTCCACCGAATTCGTCCATCCTGCAGGCAGATGGTCTTAAAAGCACAGAGTGATATCTTTTCAAATTATCTTGAATATGTGACAGCTTTAGAATGCGAAGCCCTGCCTGTAACAGCATCTTTATACCTTTATTTATAAACAGTGTTGGGCAGTAACGTATTTCTTAGCTGTAAATTACTGAAACTAGATTACTTTTTTAAGAAACGCAGTAATTAAATGCGTTATAACTTTCAAAATGGTAAATAGATTAAAGTTAAGTAACTATGGTTACTGCCGCGTTACAGAATTTCTGAGCGAAATCGCATGTATATAATTCAACGTTATTAAACACGCTCTGTAAACCAGCTTTAAACCCGTTGTTTGGGGACATTTCGATGTCGAATACGTAAAGATGGAATAAAATCCGTAAACAAATGTCACGGTGTGCAAACACTGTTTGATCAGATGTAATATGCAAGAGAATGAAACCCAAGCACTCCTGTGCCGTCATCACGCATTTACTCTGATTCGAGAGAGAGAGTGAGCGAGTGCTGCAGTACATGCAATGTTTTCTTCAAATTGTTTACATGTATTGATGTTGGAATTACCAAAATAAAGGGAATTCTATGCAAATGGTGATTAAAAGTGACTAATGTGCTGAGCAATTAGAACTGAACCGAAAACCTATCTTTTTGCAAAAGCAAACAGATCAATAGTGTTTATCAGAACAAGTCCAAGAAGTCTTCGATTAATTTGAAGTTTGATTAATGCACAATTAGTACCTTTTTCTTTTAAAAAAAAAGGAGGGGGGTAAGTAACTAGTAACGTAACAATTAATTTAACTAATCACTTGATAAATAAAGTAATCCAAAGAGTAGCTTGATTACTTTTAAAAAGGGTAACCAATAATTTAATTACATTTCTGAATTAACTTGCCCAACATTTTTTATTCGTAATTATTATATTGGTGTAAAGTGCTCAAAAAGCTCATATTGTGATTTAAATCATCCTCAGCAACAGGTTTTAAAGGGGTAAAGATCAAAAAGCCATTTTGCTTATCTTTAGCTTATTTTCCACTGATTCTAAAAACTCTTTCCAAACTCTGCTTTTGCTTGAAAAAGCTGATGCTATTAGTGAAAGTGTGGCCTGGTTTGTTTTGATTGAATTCTAGTATGCAGCATGTGTCATGGATGCCCATCTCTTTTTCACTACAACACTTCATCATAATTGCTAAGTGATTTTATATAATCAAGTCAACATGGCATTATTGACATCCGGCATACCTTCTGCATCTTCTCTTGGCAGAGAAAATAAAACAATTTCCTCACTGTGCAAAATACAGCATCTTTTCTGGCTTTTCCATATTTATGCCATCCCGAAACAGCTACTCTGAGCCAATTGTTTTATGGACAATAACTAGATACACAGAGCCCTTTCATAGTTAAAACTCTAACAGCATGGTTTATTAACCTCAGTCAATGGTAGACTCCGCAATTCAAGTTACAAATCCATTATAGAAGCACTATAATATCATATGAAGCATATAGATAAAAAAAATGTTCATACTAAACCTATAGCTACCTACAGCTTATTTTATTTCAATACTTTTTGTTGGGTATCTCCACAGTCTATATATTCAAAATAGATCTTTTTGTATTCACATCTAGAAATAGTGGGAGGAGTCTAATCATGTGATGTAATCAACAAACTGAGTGGGTTAATTTTTACACCTTTGAAAAAATTCACCACTTTACTTTCTCTGTGTTAAATACAAACTATAGAAATGATGTTATTTAAAGGGCCCTTTTTAAACACTGGAGTCATATGGGTCTCCTGAATTTGCCAAATGAAAATTAAATTGAAAAACATTTCAGAGCTTTGATCATTATGAGTAAAAAATTGCCATTTTGTTGGGTGTAAATGATTAATGCTGGTTTAGGGGTGTGTTGCTCAATGTAATGATTCACCGTGAAATCTGTTCTATTTGGATTTAAATACCGAAATAGAACAAGGGGCCCACAGTAAAAAAAAGGCTGATGTCATGCTGAATGAAACAGTAAACAGAAGTGAAGACATCTGATTTTTCGTTTATTAAACATACAAAATTGACTTGATTTGAATGTTTACAAATTATCAAAGGAGTCATGTAAAGAAGAACGTACATATTCAAACAATCAATCTCTAATAATACCACATAGCCAGTCCAACAAATAATAAAGAAAGTATGGGATGATGAAAGATGGAGCCAAAATGCAATTATTTAAATATAAACCAACACAAGAAAAACGGATAATACCTAATGTGACCCCCGGCCACTCTCTATAGTTTTTTTTTTTTTTGTTACAGTTTAACATATGCTGGTATACAGACTATGCAATATTCTGTTTAAAGAAGCTCTTGAGTCTGTAAAAAGATGTCACAAATAAAAAAGTATCATTGTTATTATAAGTCTGAGCAGAATCCGCTAATTATATTTAGTACTGTCATATGAGGTCTAAATTTGAATGTATTTTTTTGTTTTTGTTTTTATATTTTCATTAAATCAGTAGCTGGTTTTCGTGCTAAATCAAATGTGTTAGAATTACAAAAAAAAAATCTAAAAAAGAGCCATAAAATTTGAGAGCAGGAATGATTAGTTTATTTTTTTATCACAAGATTTGCATGATGTTGAGAGCTGTGGAGTCAGTTTGTGTGCCAGTAACTCATGAGGTAATTTAAAGAGAGGAAGAGAGTTATATTGTGATCCCAAAGGTTAACATTTTTCAGTAAATGACATCTACGAATGAATCCCTCACAATAAGCTCACTAAAATGTGCTTTATTAAATAAATGGGGGTCATTTTAGTCTTCATGGTGTTTCAGAACATTGGAAGGTGATAAATTTAGATTTAATTTTTTTTCAGGCATAAGAAACGGCAGGGCTTTTGTTTGTCTGATGAAAATAAGTCACTTCATTAGTCTGCTGTACCATCACTGACATTTACGATTGCAAGTGTGAGTGTGTTTACAGTATGTGTGGGAGAGCGCAGAATAATGCATTTTCTCGCTGGTATTTGCTCTATTTTCCCTCAGAACACAGCCGCTATCATATTTTTATGAAAGAGCAGTGCTTTGAAACCTTTTTCTCTCTTCATTTGGCTCCTCTGCACATCTGAGATTATATGTCAGTTCACATTTTACTGTAATTGACAATCTTAAGATTGGATTTCTGAGGATCCCTGAGCTATTCTTTCAGCTTTGAAACGAATAGTTCACCCATAGTTCTTGTCAATGTTTAAACTCAGTTGCTTCTCGTGGCAAAAGGCAGTGTGAACTTTAAAATAAAAAAACTTCTTTAGTGCCAAGCTGACAGCTAAACGCCATTAACAATGCATGCACTTAATGCTGCTAATGTCATACATCATTTACATACATCTATACTCAAAAATAGTTTAAAATCTTAAAAAGTGCTGAAAGAACCCAATTAATTCTTCCAAGGACAGGATGACTCTCTGTAATTTACACATAGAAATAGACATGCATTCATTAACCTTAACAAGTGAGATCCCATTTACATTCATGCATAATGCAAAAAACACTTGCACTTAATTGTAGCGTATATTGTGGCAGTCAATGGACTGCAGTGGAATTAAACCACTTGCCTTTTGTTATTTATTATTTGAGCTGCAGGAACACTTTACATTGGTTTTACTGCATATAATATCTGTTTGACATACAGTGTGTTTTGTTTTTGCTTTGTTTCTTCTAAAACAGATAGAAAGCCCCTGGGAATATATTTTTGATTTTGCCGCTCAAGTCGTGAGCCAAAACAAGCACTCTTTGACTTAACATATAAATGTGAAATTTAGTTTATTTTACAGATTAATGGTTAGCATAGTAGCCATGCAGCAATCCCCAGACTTCCAACAAGTCAAGTCAAATCAAAGCAGATTCACAGAAGGATAAGCCCAATATAAATTAGCTCTAGTTTGAGTATGTTTTGTTGGGCAGTATGGCTATGGTAAAGCTAAAAGTTTCTTTGTTATTTTTTTCAGAGGCCATAATAAAACTTTGGGGCCACGTTTTAATGCCAATTCACATGGGGAGCTACATGCTACTACACTACAAGAGGTGTGCCCAGTTTAGCACTGTGGTAAACCTAGGGCAGAGGTGGGCAAAGTCATTCCTGGAGGACCGGTGTCTCTCCTGGTTTTTGTTCCACCTCTGCTTCAGTGCAAATACTGGCACCTTTAAACAAGCCAAAGAGAGCTTAATTCAGAGGTGGCCAAGGAGTGCCACAGCCCTGCACAGTTTTGTTACAGCCTTTATGAAACACACCGGATTCTACTAATTAAGCTCTTCTTGGTTTGTTTAAAACCCCAACTGGAACAAAACCCAAGAAGGACACCGGCCCTCCAGGAATCACTTTGCCCACCCCTGACCTAGGGCTAGTCTTTTTTGACTATGTGGCCAACTTATCACCAGCCATATTTTGGACAACAGAGAAACAGTTAAAGCAGCATTATGCCCGTCCTCCTCTGGTGACTATCTTAGGAACGACTAATATCAGAAAGACCATTCAGCACTTCCCTAATTCATAATTTACTCACCTCCATCCGCTAATTAGTTTCTACAATGCATATCAGCTCTCGTAGACCTCCCTATAGTAAACCTGTGGCATCACTACTTATCTCCTGCATCTAAATTGTTGACATCCTGTGACTTACTTCCTGGTTCATTCTGCTTACTGATCTCCTGTTACTCGCCTGGCTTCACAGGCTCCTCAGAATATAGGATCTACTCACCTGCAATACCTGCATGCTCTCTAGTCAACATTCAGGAAGGTCCCAGCTCATTGTTGCTGACTTGGTTTGTGAAAGACGCTCTTTCATGAGATCCTTCTATCTGATCAGGAAATGTCATTGCTTTTAGAAAGTCTGTAAATAAACTTTAGAGGTTTATTCTGCTTACTGGTTCCCCCCTTCCTTCCAAGTATGACAGCAATCAGTTTCATCTCACATACTTGCCTATAATGATTAGAGTTTGCATTAATATTTTTTTTCTTTTAAAATTTAACATAGCTACACGATGAGCTGAATCTAATACGTTTTGGCTATTTTCCAGCTCTTTTTTTCCTGAAACTGGACCAAACTATCCATATTTGTATTTTGTCATGATTTCTCTTCACGTCGCCCAAATAAACTTCAACCTCTCTTTTCTTGGCAAGTGTTTTCTAACTGCATGGAATTTGGGCAGAGGAGAATTTTTCTTCTTCTCCAAGTTTGCAAACACCATTGGCACAGACACAGCCATAGCCATGAGGGACTCCGCTGTTGATGTGACACACTGCAGGAAGATGATCAGGCTGGCAAAGTTCTACCAAAACTAAGCCAATTCGCAGGCTACACGATGCTTGGCTGGCAAAGCTTCTTCATCCAGATGTGCAACGGTTAAGAGCATCGTACTACAGGGAGTTTTGCAGAGCGAAGAGTCTGCGTAAGGCTGCATATTAACCATGCCAGGTGTTAATTAAGTTAATTGTACTGGAGCCTAACCATATTGCAATGTACGGCGGATGAATTTGGGCATGTTGTGGGGTAAAAAAGAATGGAAAAATAGCAGGGTTTATTGTGTTGACTTCTTGAGGCAGAGCGAATGCATGGAGAGAGAATGACTTGTGGTTTTCATAAGATTAGGCAGTATTGGAGATATGGCTCCCATGGGAAATTGTATGATAGTGGGCTGGTTTCAAGCCTTTCATCCTTTTTATGCTGTTTTACCATCAGCCAAATATTTTTAGCTTTCAAAATATTAGGATTGTTTTGTTAATAACCAGTTAAGTGTCACTGTCCCACATGTGGTATTCAGTTTTATAAAAGTGACCTCTACAGTAGTCAAAACATCAAGTTGTCTTATTAAGTTATGATACGTTTCATGTTTTACAGTTTGGGATTAATTTATGGCAACAAAAAATAACCTTTTACATTTAAAAGTGGCACAGGTTGACGGAGCCATCTTATGAAAAGCTTTATTTTATGTAATAATTCAAAAGAAAATAATGCACCCACATTTTTAATGTAGGGTTGTCAAACTCAATTGTAAAACACAAATAAAAACAATTGATTCCATTGCTACATCTATCTTTATTAATTGTGTGACATTTTTTATTGAATTTGAGGCAGACTTGTTTTTCTATTTCAACAGAACAAAATGAAACAGTTTGCTAAGTTCAATATATTTAAAAATACTATACTGTTACTGTTACTCTATACTACTGTTTAGGGGAAGATTGATGGGAAAGATCAAACATTAAAACATTTTGTGAAGTAATCTTAAATTTTTTAAAAATCACAAGTCCGTTATATTTTACAGCTGCCATTAATTAACAGGGAAGGTTATTCTGGTTTGAACAAAAACACACTGAGAGAACACCTAGGAACAAATGAAACCAGGATATCTTCTCCAAAAATAAATAACTACTGTGTATTATTTGTATACAAAAACAGATATTCTATTAGAAATCTGAATGTGTACACTACAGAACTACAGAAACTGTAGTTTATGTGCACCTCATATCGCAAGGCAACTAATAAAAATTATACAAGATTTAAAATGATCTTGCGAACCAGATATAATAGTATTCCAAGTTGGATGTGGACTGTAGGCAGTGTGTTTGTCACATATGCTTTAAAGAAGATTTTTTTTAGATCGAGGAAAAGAAAATAGCCACTATTTTTAATGTAAACACATTGTTCTGAATGGCATAAATTATTAAAGCATACATTTATATATTTATGTATTTTGCAGATGCTTTTATCCAAAGCGACTTACAGTTCAGGAGTAAACACAACAGGCAGTTCATTAAAAGATCAGATTAATCGTACGAGGATCCAGCTGATTCAGAATAAGTTCAGTGCTTCAAAATTTTTGCTATTATTAATTTAGTATGTTTTCTCAGAAGAGTAAAGTTTTGTTTGTTGGAGACTCTGCTTTCCACATTAGAACCACAAGACAATTCCACCAGCCAGAAACTGTAGAGGTGTGAATTTATGACAGTTAGTATCACCAGAAGAAAAAGTTTTTTCTGACATAATGTAAGGCTTCTGTTTGCTAAATAGCATTTGAAAAATGCACATTGTTAATTTGACAAAATAAATGTTTCCCTACAACAAAATCAGTTCTTTAATAAAGTGAATGGAAAAGCTCCTTTAGTAGATGTTATTTAAATTGTTCAATGTATACTGCATGTAAAGTAGTCTTGAACGTACTGAAAAAAATGCAAAAATCACCAAACATCAGCCGGAAAGGAGACGGAAAGTTACATTTGCAATATGCAAATGGATTCACAATCATAGTTACTTCATAACTGAACAGGTTAACATCAAAGATGCATCATTGCCTTGTTTTTACATGAAAAGTATGTGTTAATGAAATGTGCAGTAGATAGCTCTGTAAAAATTGTGTGCTCTACAATAACCATTGTGAGCACTAACTACCAACTTCCCTTTCTTCTTCACTCTGTAGATCTCCAATCTTGATGGATTCATGTTGTAATAATGGCAAAGGTTTAAATAAAAGCATCCAAGCTATTTTGTGGTTGACCAGATGCAGGGGCCTGTACCACAACTGCGAGCAGATCCATTTCAGCCCAAGGCCATTAGGAGAGAGGTCCCACAATGATGAGTCGCCACCACTGTGAAATCAATAAGCACCATACATCTCCCTTATCATGCACTATTAATGTGATCACAGAGTAGTATATTATCCATCATGATAGAACAAGATAAATTACAGCTGTATCTCTTTATATCTATTCCTCTACTGTAATATGATATACAGACTCTCTGTTTGGCTACAGATGGTATTCATTCTATATTTATAATGTGAAATGCTATTTATTGTATAAAGTTTCCTCAAACATCATCAATTACTTCTTTTTTTTATCCTTTCCATACAAGTTATAGCTGGAATCTGATTGTATCTATAGCAAATGCCATCCTCCTTTATGACGAAAGACATTCTTTGTGCTATGGAGGAAATTTTAATGTGTATATCAAATGCTTTAGGCCAATGATTCCTGACATTCATTAGAGGTGTTCAGCTCAAATTGTAAAAGGTCAAATTGCAGAGTGGCTCTTAATTGGCCTTCGGCAATCAAAATGTTGTTATGTTCTAAATTGCTGCATTAATGGACTCATTAAATCACTCATTAGATAAGAAAATCCAAAAGCGAGAAGAAATGCAATGGAAGGATATGAGGCATAGCAACGTCGTCAGTTATGTTTATGTCTTCAAAGGTCTGCAGGGTGAAATCAGTAAATAGTCTTTTCCTTGCACTTTTTGAACAGGTTTCTTTAATACGGCTCTCTGAAGGGTACTTTCCGGTTTCACAGTATCAGCACATTCGGCTTTGTCAGTTTCAGCATGTCCTTTATGTACGATTGAGGCCATTGTGATTTATATTTCAATTCGCTGCTGTGGGACAATAAATGTGGAATCAGAGCACAATAATGTCCTATACCTACATATACATGTGTATAACTTCAAGGACAACAAGATTCAGGATCCATTAAAGTAAGATAGAAGAGATTCCAGCGATGAAATCTTTGGTGGGTAAAATGTCAGCTGTATTTATGTCATAGTCTTTCAGGAAACTCATCAAGTTCTTATTTAAAGCAGAGCCAAGGTCATTAGTTAGTTTTCCAGGTAATATAAGAACGATACTATAATCCTTGATTACAAATGTGGAAGCATGTTGACAGGCTACTAATATAGAAGTGTGTACGGAAATGAATGAATAAAGGGTTGACTCTAATATTTCATCAATTAGGATCAGATTTCCAAAAGAGTTATGAGTAGCTGTGTTTTCATCCACCACAGTTGGATAAACTTTTTATCCTATAAGAACAAATGTGCATCAACTACAATGGAAACACATTTACTGAATATATCTCGATGCAATGACAATGCGTTTTTCTGGGGTGCAATGGGGTAGCATTAGTGGACGAACCAACAGGCCAATTTCATTGCACAACATCTGAAATGTGTTTTGCTCATTTTAAAATCCTTAGCCAAAGTTTATCATCAAACTGGTTTGGGATTATCACCCCTCAGAACTAACTTGCCAGCTGAGTTGCCAAAGAGCAGTCTCCCACTTCCAAAAATAAGATGACTGCACGTTTTGCATTTCAACATGCTCTAAGACGCAAGTAAGTTGTTATATAAAAGTAAAAGGCCTTTTCATAATATAGCAACTTCCATTTTTCTTTAGATATTTGCAGTTTATCAGAAAGTGACGATTTTGTTCTCTTGGGCTCGTTGGATGGAAACGGTGCTTTATTTGCAAATATTTTGTGCAATATTGAAGTTTTGCACACAAATTTAATTTGCATCTTTGGATGGAAACATGGCTATTGTGTTTGTGACCAAAAGGAAGGGGCCAATGACCGGTACTATAGATGCTATGTAATAACAACAAAGAAGGTAATTTAACAACAAAAAAATGAAACTAATTCATTCATTCATTTTCCATCCCACTTATTCCCTTTTTTGGGGTCACGAGAGTCTGCCGGTATCCAGCGCACATTGGGGGGTACACCCTGGACAGGTCGCCAGTCCATCGCAGTGTAAAGCTTGTTGTAAGAAGCTCATGACACCTTACTTTTTAACACCAACAATATCTAACAGATCTACCAAATGTAATAGTTCAGAGTGTATTGATTTAGATCTAATTGAACGCTAACAACAAACGAAGAACAAATTACATAACACACAATGAAAGATTCAAGTCGATCATCTTTGGAGTTGAGATAGAACCACACAAGAGGCTAGATAGATTGTGTTA
Source organism: Danionella cerebrum (assembly GCA_007224835.1). NCBI lineage: Eukaryota > Metazoa > Chordata > Actinopteri > Cypriniformes > Danionidae > Danionella > Danionella cerebrum. Next base: position 168,008 of record SRMA01024026.1, read on the forward strand.
TCTTTCTGAAAAGAGAGATAGCAGCAATATGGATGTTGTCAATGCATAATGTATAATTGCATAAATTTCGATTGAATTTAACACAAACATGAGGAATCGATAGTTGTTGTACAAGTCCTTGTGAAAAATCACAATGATCATGAAAGCTTAAAATCATCAATGAATTCAAACTTCCAAGAAATGGAATGCTGGAGGGAGGGAGATAGAGAGAGACAGAAGGAAGGAAGGTAAGGAAGGAAACATTTGCATCCTTATTCAAACACCCAGAAAATACTCCATCAAACAAAAACACTGGTGCCCAACGTAACAAAGGAAAATGCTAAAGAAAAGAGTGTGAGCAGACTCCGTCTCGCGAATCTCCCAAGTGGTAACCAATGTCTCAGGAGAACTAGGCAGGAATAAACCAATAGAGCCATAGCCAGGTCTCAGGAGAAGGAAGCAGGGATAAAATAAAAGAGCAGTAACCAAGAGCGAGTAAGTAAGTCTATTCTCTGAGAAACGTAATAATAATAATAATAGTATTATATATTTATAATATTCCTCTACAAGTTAGAGGCTGCAGATGGAGAACATATATAGTGCTAGTTTTATTGAGGGATGCGGATGAAGGGGATGCTGAGTGTAGAGAGTTGGCACATGTTAATATAGGAATCAGGTGGTGGGGATTAGAAGTAAACTGATTTTTTACTGATTTTTAATGGTAAGACATTGCCTACTTTGGAACCCTGACGGCTGATGGAAATGCGGTTCATAAAGATGTCAGTATATAATTTATTCATAGCAACACTTGTATCGTGCTTGCTTTCTCTATCAAAAATACAACTCTGTCCACTCTGAAATGCTCAATGAACCACGGGAAGAATGCTTTGCACAAATATTCATCTTGCAAGATGAGTTTTTTGGCAGAAGGAATTAGCTGTCTTTTTATGTATATATTTGCATATTTGTGTCATTGAACTGGAGCATATCACACTTGTACCAGTGAGATATGGTTGGGTGTTGGTATAAAGTGTGATTTTGCTAATGACAACCACCACACAAACCGTGGTCTTTATTTACATAAAGAACTGTTGGAATATTAAAGAATCCATATCATCATTTTTAAGTCTCCAACAACAATGTCAAAACACACTTCAATTATCTTTTAATACATGTTTATTTTTACAGGATTTTAAACGAGTCAGTAATGAATCGTTTTATGAATAGTTCCTACGAAACTCCTCCTTTAAGTGATGCAACCTGCAATGATTTGTAGTCCAAACCATCTGCTCCCATTGGATACTGTGTCACATGCATCTCTCCAAAATGGATGTCTAACAACCATTGACTGTATTTAACATGGACGAAGTGTCAGTGACATCACCCATTAGTTTATGAAAACCTGCTCACTTTTGGAGCGACCCTCCAGCTGCCTTATTAATATGAGCCTGTCACGATGCGGGGAATTGAGAACTCAAACGTGGGAGCTGAGGATAAAGTGCTGAGTTTTACAACACAGTGGACACGCTATGAAAGGGCCAGGATGCGCACTAATGCAAAACAAAACCCCTGATGAAGTCTTGCGAGTGTAACAAAACCTGTGTTCGAGGAACACGGCACTCCAAATTCAAAGCGATTGTAGCAGGATTCTTCTCAAATATCGAGATACATTAATGTTTTGCCACTTTGACAAATTTTTGTACGTGTGACTACATTTGTCTTCCTGGTGGGAGGAAGGGTGGAGTATATTGGGATATCCCAGTTTTGAGCAAAAGATTTGGGTGGAAGAAAGAACTTGTTTCTACCTCGATACACAGAGCATTTTCACATTTAAATCTTAAAGCTCTGTTACAAATTGCATGGAAAGGTAATTAATAAAAATTGATGATATGGGCAGTATAACATTTGCTTAAAATCCTCAGATATGAATATCTCCTCAAATAAAAACTTAATTTTATCAAACTATATTAAATTAACTATAAAAAAACAATAAATCAATTTCAACTTTGCATTTGACTTGATGCTGAAGCTTCTCAGTCTAGCACCTCCACTCTTAGCTAAATGTCACTTTTGAAGCTCAACACCTCACATAGACCCAAATGGACCTCTAATGGGCTCCTATCATTATAGCATTACCAGTCGATGAATGAAATGTTAAGTGCTGTGTGACATTTCAGAATGTCTCTATTTGTAGCTTACCATTAAGGGTACTGTAAGACAAAGATAAAGGATGATTATGACAATGGATGCATTGAGTTCATTTGGAAATAGTAAATCAGTTCTTCGTGAATTAGTAAATTGACAAAGTTTGACTTGAGTGTTTACATATTGGTCAACCAATATAGAATTCCTGGTGTCCTTCAAATTCAGGTTGAATGTACTTATCACTAAAACACCACCCTCTCGCTTAAGACGTGTGAAGTGCTTAATGCATTTCAATGGGAAGCTTATCCATCAGTATCTTGAGCACTAAAGGAAGAGTTTTCATCAAGATTCATAAAAATAACCTAAAGAAACCCTACAGATTTGCACATCTTTAAAATTATGCTAATCTCCTAAATGATTGAGTCTTCTCCAACAACTTTCAACTAACTTGTCTGTTCAGACATGGGTCGCTTTTGAAAAAGTCTGATACGTATCGGGATCTAGAAGCACATATGAAAGCGACCTGGGTCACATTTGAAAAATTCGGAATTGAGTTGTTCCGACAGCAAAGACGCAAAAAGAACAGTTAACAAAAATGTCACCGTGTGCCAGCAATATTTTATCAGATGTAGTTATGCCAAAGATAACATACAACACATGAGCGCTCATCTGTGTCGTCTTCAGACAGTTGTTCTTAGTTTCAGGAACTTTTGCCTGGTTAGCTGATGAAAAAGCTCATGCCCACCTCTCTACAATTGTTTATTTTACTGTTTTAATTGAAAGTGAATGTTTTTGTAGATGTGTCTCAATGTTTGATTTTGAAAACTAAAGTGAATTCCATCAAACGGCCATTATTTATCAACTTTTATTGGCAGATCTCTCCTGTTTGATACCCTTAATAAACAATGGGCATTGTTATCTAATGCAAGATTTGGTGTATATTACCTCCTCGATGAGCTGAAGTGTTTTCGGGTAAGCAGTGCATTGTGAAGATTCTGCATCTCGGTTTTACATGCTCTCGATGTAACACAGCTCGCATGAAAGCACAGTGTTCTTCAACTGACCCAAAAATGTCTTGTCTCACGTTTTGAAATTCCAACAAGCTCTATGAACAAAGGCTCACTTTTTATGTGATGCCGTATAAGAAACTAAACCTTAGAGATTTGTCAGAGAGAATTAGGTTCAAGTTTAGTTCTTCTATACTGTCTTGCCATTCCCCGTTGTTAATTGAGCATATCTCATGTCAAGTTTGACCAGATATCAATTACTGTTGAAAATCCACTTATACTAAGCAATTTCAGTTCTCATTTTGGTGTTTGTTTTCTGTATTAAACCATGAACCCGGTTTTTACGATCTGTTTAAATTCTAAGCTTTAACTCTTGGAGTAAACCAATTTCTTGGCCCCTAAAAGTTCCTGGGAAAGGAAGTAAGACTCTCCACAGCAATAAACATAGCCTGTCCAGATGGTAACCAATCACAGCTGGCCACTGGAGCAGTCTAATTGCAGTCTAAGTGAGACTTCGGGTTTCAATGCCAAGACCATTCATGCCAGCTTTGGGACAGTCACCGCCGTAGGCCCTGTCGCTCATGTCACACGATTTCCATCTCCTCATCGGATGGAGCAGTCTGATTATGTCAGAATAGAAGCCTGGCTCTAGAAATTGGATGTTAAATTTGGTTGCAGAGCCTCGCCTGGGAAAGTACCAGTAGTCTGTCGGAGTACGCTGCCAAAGGATTGTTCACAATTAAAGTGTGAAGGCATTTTGTAGGCTGTTCTAGAGCCCTGTCACCAAGTACCTAAAAACACACTGTTAAAAAATCACAAATTGTAAAAAAAACTTCAGTCTCCGTTCAGTTTTTAATTTTTTTGGCTGTAATTGTTATCCACACTTTCAATCGCTAGATACAATACGTTCAGATAAAAATCCTGTCGCTCGAAGAGCACCGGGATCATCAGCTATTTGTCTGCAAACACCCACTCAAGGAAACACTCGAATGTCCGACAGGTCATTGCCAACTCCGTTTTGCCATTTCCTTCTGCAACAGAATATATAGAGAAAGCTTTTTGGCTGGCATAACTGGTTATGACCTCAAGAGATGAAATCCCCTAGCAACCTTCTGTTGCTCCTCCTGAAGCCATTCTGCATGTGCCTGAAACTGCAGTTTATCCGCTCACTTAAGGCTGTTCCCAAAAGGGGATTCGTCATGTTAAAATGCCCATCTTTACACAATAGAAATGTGTTGAGAATTTGAGTGATTTTGATTATTTTTCACCTTGTTTAATATAATTTGATAGGAATGAAGCAGTCAAAAGCAGATTAAAAGAAATTGATATTGTACCAAGATCTGGCCAAAGAGGCTTTTAAGTGAACACTGGAACTGTTAGTTAATGGTGCATTGGCAGCATAACAATGGAAACTAGTTTAGCTTAAAGAATGTATATTTTTCCAAAAGTACATTTTTAAATATTTAAGTAAGCAGCTCAGAGAAAGATCATTTAATAGATGAGCTGAAGAGTGGCAGTTTAGGGCTTAAAAGTTTGCATTGTAAATCAGAGAGCTCCGTGGAGTACTATTTATTAATTGTTTTTCTGCAAAAATGCACACCTCCTTTTGAATTGATGGGAGGGTTTTCAATGTGACGTAGTAATTGTTGCCTGCCTGTTGCTAACAAAATCAATCCAACTTTAAGAATGGAAGCCCTCTAAGGTGTTACACAGGACTAATGTAGAAATCCAAGATTTGGAGTCTCAAATCGGACACAACCGGACATGAAAATACATAACTACTGATTTATCGTAAAATAGAAAAGGGGGCACATAGCAAATATGGCTATTAAGGGCAATGTGTCTTAATCTGAAAATGTGTGATGAAACAAAAGCAACCACTCACAGTTTTCTCAGATGTCAATTTGAAAAAAAAAAATTCCTGCTGAAAACTTGAGCACAGGACTCAATGGGAATGTGCTCACTTCTGACACCAGCCTCAAGTGGCTTATCGCTGAACTACAGACTCTTCCAATTATACACCTGGAGGGAAAACGGGAGGTTGCATCTTGTTAAAAAGATGATGTTTGTTTTCAAATGTGACAGTTGGATATTGTTAGAAGCAAAACAGTGTTGGCTCTGAAAACCAAAAGTGGAGAGAAACAACATCTGTTGAGTTGTCTATCCAGTCACAGAAACTGAGAAGGTGGTTAATGCAGTCAATTTGTTTTTTGTTTTTAAATGTTGCTCCATTGAGGGCCAGAAATGATTAAAATGATGTGATAATGAGTTGATGCACACTCCAATTCCTGCTCCTCCAGAACCCAGTTATGACATAACGCAAAGCAATTTGTGAATGCTGCTTTTTGAATGTACTGCACAAAAGCAGTCAAAAGCTTGTTGGAAACCAAACATTTGATGGTGTTGACCTCTTTAAGCTCCAGGAAAAACGGCTTTGTCAGATATTGGTATTTCACAGAGGTTGTGACAGATTGAAGCTTGCTTTGGGCATCTGGCAGGATTTCAAATCTTTTTTTGGACACTTGGGCTCAATTGAAAATGCCTGCATTGAAATGATAGCAGTTTTCGATTCTGAAATCTTTTCAAAAACCTTTGTGTAGTTGATTCGGTGAATGGATTTAGGATAATGTTTGAACTTGACACAATTGTGACAGAATAAGATGTGGCACAAAGGACTAGGAATAGAGTATGAACTGGTGCATCATGAGATCTCTCTGTAAGAAGTATCCATCTCTTCATTTGACCTGACAGAGACAGGTTTGACCAAAAGGAAGTCGATGTGGACTTTATGTGGGTGGATCTTTTTTTTCCTCTTTTCTTCACCATCCCCCTCTTCAACACCCACATCTCTATATGATATTGTTGTATAACTTGAAACTGCCAAGCGTCTAGGCGCTGTTGCGAACCTTGGCTGTGGAACAAACAGTGACTGTTCCTCATCTTGGCAGCTTATCATCACCTTTGTGATGTTCGACACGTGAGGGTGTAAGTGTTTGTCTTTTCTGTGAACACCATTATTTTCTTCTGGTCCTTTCTCTGTGTGTTAGCAAGATAGTTACACAGCTAGAATAAACGTGTCTGCTACCTGCTTTAATGGGGCTTGTCGCACTGGGTTTCAACGGACCCTATCAGCAGGTCCATGTGTAGCCTTGATCACCTGTTCATCCATTTCTTTCCAAGCCAAAAGCCCATAAGATTTCTCCACTAGAACTCCCTATTCTTAAGGGGTTTTGTGGGAATATTTAAGTCTAGACTGCTCTAGTAAGATGTTCTTGTATTCTATTCTTCCCGAAAATGTTAATTATCATTTAAAAGGCAGTGAATGAAAGCAAGATTGTCTCTTCTGACATGTAAATCAATCTGTCAGTGCAGCTCTACTGAACTCAAGCCAGATACCAGAGTAGTGAGGTTAATTAAATGCTTGGGAATTTTTGTTATGGTGAATATGATCATGTTGAGAGGGAATTACATAATCTCAATAAACAATACATCTCAGTTTACCTGAATTACATTTGCACTTGTTTAGTGAGTGAGACATACTAGGTTATTGTTGTAAATATATATTGTATTATTAAAGAGAGGCATATAATTTATTTTAACCCATTTTATCCTACACAATTTCACTCTCTGCAAACTATTGAATACTCTGAGCATTTTCCTGACTTTTGATGCCTTTTCAATCAATTATTGATCAGTGAAATTTTTTCTTTGTTTGTTTCAGCATTGAGGGATAACCGGATTGAGCTGGTTCGAGCCTCATGGAAGGAGCTGACCATCAGCATCAGTGATGTGTCTCTGTCAGATGAAGGACAGTACACATGTTCACTCTTCACCATGCCTGTCAAGACTTCCAAGGCTTTCCTGACAGTGTTAGGTGAGACCCTTCATACAGTAGATCAGTCTGCCTCCCAAACCCATCAATCAACTCCTTAAGGTCAACTCACTTATCACTGATCTGGGGGTGAGGATTTCATTCCTAATATTTGAACATTTCGTGTTGCATTTTGTGCCAGAAATGGTTCAATGTAAAAGAATTAAAAGCACTGTCTTCTCACTTTTTATCGTATATGGAGGTCCACATATGTCTGTGTTGGTTTTTTTTACACTATTCACACTTATTATATATGTGTGGTGGACAAATTACACAACTCTGATCGTCTGCTTGTCACATAGAGATAAAAAGTAATATTTTTCACAAAACATAATTTAATGTTGTTCCTCTGACAAGGAAGGACATAATGTGTCGTGTGTATATTAGGATTTCTACTTATAATGTGACACTCATGTCATATGGCGTAACTTTCACCATCAATAGAACAAGATAATTGCTATCAATAAGATTCTCTGACAAATGTTGTCATAAGATTTAAGAGAATTTGTTGATAACATTTTGAAAGATTTAAGGAATGATGCCCTCCTTTGCATGATAAAAATAAACCAAATTAAAAAATTTTAAAGAAGCCATGATTAAAATGTTTGAGGAAAATATGTACTGCGTTTTCAGTCTATATGAAAAGATAAAGTGAAGCTTTCACATCGCACCATATGAAAATGTAAGATATTGATAGCAAATGAATCGAAAAAAATGCATATTTTCAACACAATATCTTATAGAACCTATATTTTTAGAGATTTAACAGTCAGAACTACAGAAACCATTATTTCAGGCATGGTATTTGAAGAAATTTTCTTTATTACATGCTCATATGTCAACCACCCATATAAATATGAATAAATATGTATTTGGTACTTTTCCATTGTGATGCAGTTATGAATGGAATTTTATGAATACATGATTATTGCAATCCGTTTGGCTCCATATATAATCTGCGGTGCGCAGTTATTAAAGTTTCTTCTTTCTGCGCATAAATTGTAGAAACACTGCAATGAAAAAAAAACAGCAATGAGAACCAAAACACAGTTCACATTTCTTTTCTACAGGCCTTTCTAACTGGAAGGCCACAATGCTACCCACTGCGCCACCATGCCACCCTTTATTATTATTATTTAAATGTTCCCCTGAAAATGGGGTCTTGTGTAGCACCCATGGGTAAAACATTGATACTCCTGTTTCTGTAATAAACATGAAACATCCATCCAGAGAGACATCGACTGAAAACAGCTCTTACTCTAGCATTGTTTGGAAAACTAGTCACATCTAAATAGAGCTAATGCCTTTTCCACTTCTCTCTGTTAAAATCAGGTGTTCCAGCAAAACCACAAATCACTGGCCTCTCAAGACCCGTGCAGGAGGGCGAGGACGTCACTCTCACATGTTCCACATCTGGCAGCAAACCAGCTGCTGACATCCGATGGTTCAGGAATGACAGGGAGGTGCAAGGTAAAACTACTGAAGTTTAGTTTGGGGCACCAATCAGATTTGAGAAACCAAGATTTGAGAGCCAATTTCTGAGTTTTTTTGTGTATTTATTCCATCAGGATCACACGGTTCTGCCTCTCTCCAGCTCACAATATGCAAATATACATTTCCCCACAAATTCTCTTCTCTAGTCTGTTTCATTTGGTCCGATCAAGAGAAATTGGTTCATTGTTGTTCACACCGCCCTGATTGCTCTAGTCTGCACTGGTTGAAAACTCGCGTAGTGCCTTCAACAGACCATACACTGGTCACATACGTCATTGTACTCATTTCCTTAACTGCTTTTCAATTGGTTAGAATGAATGTGCACATGGAAGTAAACAGCAGAGTAGAGAACACCATAAAACTGGAATAAAGCGCTCAAAATGGACAGACTTTGCTGCTTGATTTTGACCCATGGCATCTTTTACTAGATCATTTGTGTTAATCACACATAGCAAACGATACTCGGATAACAAATTACTCCAAGTTTGACCATGAGCTGCCAGGAAACAGGCACACGCCAACCCATAATGCCACATGCATGCAGGAATGGTGGCTGTATTCGTTCAAAAAGCATGTTTTTGTCATCTTCATTTGTTTCCTGGTTCAGGTCTCGGACCACTTTTTTAGTCCACTTTGTCTGATTTTTAGTTCATATGATGCTTTCTCATCGGCCCAAACAAACCAAAAAAGGGAAAATGAACTTTTGCCTCAAATTGGCAACCTACAGTATTAACTATGAGGCAGCAGTGCTACCCACTGTGCCGCAGCTCATGAGCCGTGCATGGTTTTCCTCACATCGTTTGATCTAGAGGAGACAGACTGGGTCAGACATTCAGCGACATCAGAGCTTCTTAGCATCACAGCTGGATGCCTGTCACTCATGCCAGCTCAAAGCAGTCCTGCTCTGTGATCTGACCCTCAGAGACCACCCCACACACACTCACACATACACACACATTGACAGAACCTGCACTCACTGCCAGATGGTCCAGGCATGAGTGATGCAGTTATTGTAATGCATCACACCTTGAAGTTCACTATTTCTATGATTAAAAACAACTTGTTTGTGTTGCTGTAAGTAACTATTTCCGTAAATAAAGCTTTTATTTCTATAGTTTTGGTCTCATGGATCCACTTTTGTGTGGTTGTTTAATCAAATGCAAGCTCAAACTAGATGATATGGTCGTTAATATGAGACTTTTTTGGACGGATAGTTTCCAAATACTACTGAATTGTATTTCATTGCGGTAGGGGAATGTTGACGCATCCAAGAAGCCTTGTACCTGCTCACAAACTCGGGGAAGGTACTGATTGCAAACTACTGGAGTAGCATTTTTTTTAATTGCAGATATTAAATTTATGAAGTAACCCGTTAACAAAATATTGGTGTGTTTATTCCCCCCAATATAATCTTTCAGTATTTGGATCATTTTTGTTTTAGTTATGTTGGAATTTGATTCATCAGATAAAAATACTGTATAATGAAATGGTGTAAAATTGTAAAGTGCTGCCTGTTTTGTTTCATAGAAGGTAATAATTTAGTGCAAACCACATATTTTGTCTCCAAACCTCTTCCTTTCAAATATCTTTTCCTTTCATAGAAATTCTCTCTCACTTTTGATAGCATTTCCATTGGTAAAAGCAAAGTGACATTGATATTCTTGTACTTCATCACCACCGCTGTTCTCTGGGAATTGAACATTCAACCTTTGTGGTCCTACATTGTGTGTGTAAATGGATTTGTCAAGTCCTTTTATATATTTCGCTTTCCCTTTCTTTTCCTTTTAACTTCTTTGAATGGACAAACATGTCAGAATTCATAGAGGGAAAATGGTTTGTGTATTCAGATTACTGGGAATGGAGAAGCTGTGTATGTTCAATGGGATGCTGGATTTATTTCTCCAGGGTCATGTTTACATTTTTTCATTCATGATGCTGCTGATCCAGGGCTTTCACGCTACACAGACCTGGCTTTAAGCAGTTTTTGGATTCTCAATCCTCAAAGCTTTCACAGACAGGAATCATGAGTAAGATGGGAATACATCTAGTATTAGAATTTTGACATTTTCAACACTTTGACTGTGTTTTAACAGGTCAGAAGGAGGTCAATGCCACAGGGCGGTCATTCACAGTAAAGAGCAAAGTACACCTCCGAGTAGACAGGACAGATGATGGTGCGGCATACACCTGTGTGGTGGAGCACATGACCCTGGGCTCACTGGCACACCAGGTCACGGAAGTGCTGGAGGTCCACTGTGAGTTACAATTTTGAACTTAATCTAATGGAAACAGTTCTCAGATCTGTGCAAAGTTTGAAAGAGCCTGAATGCAGATTTTCTAAATCAATCCTTGTTGCGAAATTGATGGAGGAATTAATTAAGGAATTAATTTTGATATAATTTTTGTTTTATTTACAGAAATTCTAAGTGAATGTATACCATTTTTAAATTCCTTACCATGGAATAAAATGTTAAGTCATGGAATAAAATTACCTATTGTTAAGCTCCGCCCCTTTGGCTTTCTTTTTGCTCAGTGAGTAGCCAATTACGTTAAAAACACAAAGGTTATGGGTTCAAACCCCAGACAAAGCAAGAACCGATGAAATGCATGATTTCCTTGAAATCTAAGTCGCTTTAGATAACCCCTACACATATTTTTTAAGAAAGACAATAAATAAACTAGAGTTAACTTAAGGTGCATAATTTAAATACATTTAAATCTTACCATTAAATAAAGACAGTAGTTATTAGTTTAAATGGGATGATCGCGTGTCACTCAGGATTAACACTTTTTATAATCAACAGGGCAAGATTTGATACATGTACTTTTAATAGTTCAACTATTAACGAAACTGTTGTAACCCATCTTCCAGTATTGACATTTAGATATAAATGTTGATTTGGGTTTGAAATTGGAGCAAATAAACCCATTTGCAAAGCCACTCTGGATATCTGATATTGGGGGTTCTGCTCTGGGTTTAAGCAACAGCTGCTCAACTGATCTCACCAATTGGGGCAGTGCTTAACAATAAGGAAATTGGCCCATTCAGTGGGTGTGTTTGTTAACATTAAACATATTTTTTTCATTGGTTTATGGTCTTTGATGGTGTTATGTATTTTGTGGTTTTTATCAATTTAATTTTGTCATGTTAAATGGTATTGAAAAAAATAGTATACTTTTTTTGCTTTTTATTAAATCCTTGTTTTCTGGTCTTTTTTGTTGCCTTGTTTTAGGACTTTTTTATCTTACTGTGTCTATGTCTTTACTTTGTGATCTCACTATTTAAAATTGCATTTACATTTTATTTCTTAGCTTTTTTTAACTAGTTTTGTTGAAAATTTTACTTTGGTTTCCTGTTTCTCTTTTACTTGTGTCCTTTTCCTGTAGATCCTCCTCAAGTAATGATCGTGCACTCAGTGGTTTCACCTCAGGAAGGGCAGTACTTCAAGCTAGAGTGTGTATCCAGAGGAAACCCACTGTGAGTGCACTTCTTTTCAGTTTCAATTAGTTTTCTTAACCTAATCTACAAAGCGAGAAACCCGTATTCATTCATTCTGAATCACATAAAAGATTTGCTGAATCATAATTGTGAATAGTGCAATTCTTATTCTGCAATTTGTTCATTTTATTGGGAATATTTAGTGCTCCTTTCATAAAAAGTTAATAAATGTAACTCCTACGCATACATGAACAGCCAGTAGGTGGAGCAGGTACAGACTCATCTCATTTAAATGGTTTGATAGCAAACCTATCATGCCATTAAGAATGATCATTTTGATAACTCCTGAATATGGTGATCTCTTATAAAGGTTGCGTTATTTTTCCATGTGGATAGGGTTTTTTTTTTTTTTTTTTTTTTTTGCACAAATGAGCAGAAAACTTGGATAGCAGCATGTTTTGGACCATACTTTTAAAAGCTCCAAACTGAAAACAGTGCATCTTACAATTGCTGTGAATTGAAAATCAAACATATTTATAAGTTTGATAACAAAAATGTAAAACAAAAGTTAAAAGTTTTGAATCTTTGGAGCTGAACAATTATGTCATGACAGGCCTGAGCCAGTTTTATGGACGAAAGATGGTGGAGAGCTTCCTGATGTGGACAGAATGATCGTAGAGGGTCGAGATCTTATCATCACCACTCTGAATAAAACAGACAATGGCACATATCGATGTGAGGCAAGCAACCAGCTCGGCAGTAACAGAGATGAGTTTGTGCTCTATGTCTACGGTGAGTACGGCCTGTGATATCACCTCAGAACGATATCCATAAATACATTTTTTTTTCACCTATACTTTCTCGGCTTAGAATTTTATATTTTGGAAACATTGTTTTAATTTTTACATTATAATTAGAACACACATGTGCTCTCAGTGAACTCGTCATGGCCTAGTTTACCTGCATTTTACTGTGCTCAGAGAACAGAAACTGCTGTTGACTGCAGTATTTGCCTCCAAAGTGAGACTGGGGGCAGAAATGATGAGTTGTAGGAGAAGAGTTACACAATTAAGGGTCCACTGCTAATGCGGATAACATTTGTCAAGCTAAAATTGGAAGGAAGATACAGAGCACTTGGGACAGAGATGGATTTGTAGCATCTCTTTTTAATGGGCCCAACACACTGCCTTTGAGAGAATTCATCCGGAAGGCACACATTATTTGTACTGAAAACAAAGACATGGGATTTTTCTCAGTAGAAGAGGCCTTTGTGAACAGAAGCCTTTTGAAAGTCCAGCCCATAGCTCTCCATGCAGTTCCACCAGCATAAATATATCAGGACACATTAATAGGACATCTCTTGAGATAAAGAGAGGCAAAGAACAAACGTCAATTATTTGAGAAAGATGACTGTTACAGTCATCAAAACTAGTCTTAAACAGCTTCACCAAATTGTTCTGAGATTGGTCTTATTATACTGGGGTAATGCCAAACACTATGGTTAATCTTTTTATAGGGTACGTAAATTAAGCAAAAGGAGTAAAAAGAAACATATTTCTAGGGGTTTTCTAAAACTTCTGTTGACCCTATCCTTGTTTCTGATGACCAAATCAGCCTTTCCCTATATCAGCATCTCAATCCCTGGTAAAACTACCATTATCTACCATTAACTACCATAGATACATGAGTTTTTTCAATTTATGGCAATTACACCCCATCTTATGAATACTTGACTTATTTCATTTTCACATTCATATTTCGTCTCTTGTAAATCTCTTACAAATACAATATTGCTCCTTTCATTTTTAATAAATTAATCTTACCAGCATTTGTCAATTTCAATATGTCTCTAGTCCCTTATGAATACATGTGTATTCCATGTGATTTTGCAACCTCTGGCAACCCTAGCAGTGTCTGTTGAAAGCAGATTTTTGTTCATTGTCTCAATCTCTGGTAACAATTTTTTACGGGAACCCCACTCTCATTTATGGTCGATATATAAAAATGTTCACTTTCTCAATCTCTGGCAACCCTGCATGGGATTATTTAAAAAAAAATTGGGCTCAAATAAATGGCCATTTCCATGTGTCTTGATGATCTGACAACCCTACCCTCACCTCAGATGAACGTATGTTTTTTTTTTTGTTTTTTGTTAACTTTAAAGTCCGAAAATATTACAATAATACAATATTTTTTTTTAAATCAGTTTCCCTTGGGAACCCTAAGCACTCATCCATATTAAATACAGGAGTATTTTGTTAATTTATTCAATCTCTGGCAACCCTAGAGCTAGCATCTGATGAATACACGAAGGACATGAGAACATTGACTCCTCCCTGACACATCAAACAATGCTACTTTAAAATTAATTTAATTACATTCAGTCTTTGACTGAAACAAAGCTTTGCATTAAAGTAAAACCAAAGTGTAAAAACTTTTCTTAGCTTTTTATTCTTTCGGTGTTTCCAAGATAACTGAACTCTTAACTATTTTAATGTAACTTTGAGATAAAACTCTTCTTAACCTTCAGATAACCTTTTAACCATTGCCACTTGACTATGTTATGACAAAGTGTAACCGACCTGGCTCACCAGTCAAACCCTGACCTCCAGGTTAAAGAAATATGAGAAAGTGTGTGGTGGAGAGTGCCAGGGAGACAGAGGGGTAGAGCCGCATCCGTATGACTCATTACCTCTGCTTCTAATTCATTTGGATGCCTGACTTCACCCCAGTGATATTTATTAAGCTCTTCCTCTCAGGATGAGTCCGTCTCTGCTCTCAAATGAACCCAATTTGCTAATGGTATGACTGCCAAGTGGCAATAAATGTCAGCTGAAATCATACAGTGTCTATTCATCTTCAGTTACCGTTTTAATTTCCGTTTATTACCATGTCTGCTGGAAGGAGCACTTTACTTTTCTGAGGGCAGATAGAAATGGGAATGCCTGGTAGATGGGTAATAAATACAATTCACAATAGCACTCTCTGTTACATTAATGTTCTGTTAAGTAGAATTGGAAATTGGTTGATTTGAAAGATTGCTGGGTTTAATTTTGTGTTAGCTTCCCATTTATAAGAAAATGTTTCACACTTGCAGGGATTTAGTGCTGTGTAGAAGGGTGGTGCTGAGTTGCTGAGTTTACATCATTATAGTGAGCACTATTGACTGTCAGAATACTGACAGTATATTTTGGGGGTAAAAAAACACATCTGTGTACTCACAAGGGTGTTGGGTACAGTTTGAGGTTCCTTTTTCTGGTTTCTATTATGGATGCGTTCAAAAACTCTTTAAATCATTATTGTAAGTATTATTTCCTGTAAAAAATGGTAA
The DNA here is from genome assembly GCA_007224835.1 of Danionella cerebrum. Taxonomy (NCBI): domain Eukaryota; kingdom Metazoa; phylum Chordata; class Actinopteri; order Cypriniformes; family Danionidae; genus Danionella; species Danionella cerebrum. The sequence continues at coordinate 183,274 of SRMA01024026.1, forward strand.
AAAACTCATTTTGTGTTCCATTTTGTAATGAAAATGCACTCTTATGGATGCATTAAAAAACTCTCTACATGGTATCTGTCATAATTTTGCAAAATTGTGTTTAGGCCATATTTTGTGGCATACCATTGTATATTTCTGCTTAGGGCACCCATTTGGCTGGCAGCGGTCCTGCTGTTCATCCATGTGTTCCTTTTAAGAAATAAAGAAAGTCATAATGTCCATTAAAAAAATCAGTAGCTTCTACATTGGAAAGTCAAGCTCTTGGTGAAAGAGAAAAGAAAGACAGGTATGAAGTAAAAACAGCTGTATACCAAGGCTGTGCATCTGATCAGCTACACGAGAAAAGCTACACTCCTGCCGTGAGTGGTACAGAGCGACCTGTGACTTCTGTCCTACAGGTGTAAAGTATAGTCCAATTGTACACAGCAGTAGGTCTGAGAACACAGACTACCTCTGGCGCTCTGAGCTCACAGCTTCTTTTAAAGGAGCATCAACATTTACATCTCGTGGGTTTAATCCAGAGCATGCTTGGAAGTGTAAAATATGTATCGCCAGCTTCCTATAATCAGTGTGCACTCACTCACCATCACCTTCTCAATTAAAACCAGGAAAACAGATGAAAGACTTTTTATACTGGCCTCAGAAAAGCAAGCAAACATCCATTAAAAACATTTTTTATAAACATTGAAGTGCTTCGAGGGGGACTTGTGAGAAGGGTTGATCCTTTCCAAACGATTTAAAGCTGCTGAGTTTATACTTCTTTTAATTGTTTGATATCCAACTGGAGAAAACTTTCTTCTTAATGTCATTTTCGAAGTGAACATTGCTGATGAAAAGAATTTGAGATTCTCTGATCTATACACATGGATTTGGGGTTCATTTTAGATCAAACCAACCTTGTAAAAAGGTTATTTATAGAACCAAATCTGGTTATTTGGCTTGTAATCATAGGGGAACCTTTTTGGTGTCATTTACCACTTATCTTCAAACGTGCTATTTACATCCAATGTTCAAAAGTGATATTTAGAACCAACCTCCAAATGTATGAAATAAATAAACTTTGGCATGATATAAATGTCCAGCTTCTGTAAATAGGTTTGTAAATAGGGTTTGTTAAACTGAAAAAGTACTATAGAACTCCTTCAAACCTGCAATGAACCAGTGAAGAACCACTGAAGAACCTTTTCTAGGAGTGAATAGCAGAATGTGGAAAACATGGTTAAGAAAAACTGTCCGTTTCCACAAAAAAAAAAACAATCTTTGATTGTGGAACCTTCATCTACCCATCCATTTTCAAACCTTTATCTGGGGTTTTAACCTTTATCTCTAGCTCTACCAAGGGAATATGGAGGCAATCCCATGCCAGCCTAGAGACATAGCTGGATTTGCCTTCCTAAGAGGGCCACTGGCTCCTCTCAATGTTGAGGACTGGCATGTCTGCTCTGAGTTCCTCACCCTCTATTAAAGAGAGCACCTCATCATACTCAAATAAAGCTCAATTCATCTCGGATTTCTTGACCTCACATTTGACCATAGGACACCGTATGAAGGATGACATGTTACACGAGAGCTTTGGCTTTTGATTCAGTTGTTTTGACCACGACAGACCAATAACCTGTTTCCTCACTCGAGAACAACACCCCCAAGCCTCTTGAGCCTCTCTCCACTTGAGTCAAGAATTCTCCTCTAACCTGCAGGGAGCGAGCCACCCTTTTCTACTCTCTACCCTTTTCTCAGATTTTTAGGTCTTTCCTCTTCACACTCAATGCAGTGTCTGCTGCAGAATTGAACTAATGGGACATCATCTGCAAAGAGCAGCGAAGAAATAGTATGGAAAAGCACTCGTGGCACATGTCAGGGTTTTACCAAATCAAGTTCAATTTGATCACAAATGTCTGTTATCTCTAAACCTAAAAGGCCTCATTATATTAATCACCAATTTGTCTTGACAACATGGGAAATAAAAATGGGGATTATTCAACAGATGTTATTCTTTTTCACCTGCTTTGGTGGCTCTTTTCAGTCAACACATGCTGCACCCAGTGAATCTGTCTGGCAGCATCTAGTTTGGTGTGTGTTTTGGGTGTATTGATAAATACCCCACTGTATTTTTTATATGATTGCAGTAGCTGTTTGAGTCAAATTACCTGTTTTAAGTTTGTAGGTTGCATTGTGCATGTCATATATGTACTCTATGTAGCATCTCCAGAGATGCAATGTACTTGAGCAATGTACTTGAGAACAATTAGCTTGTACTTTCCATTCCACTGCTCCCTTGTGTAAGTATCCAACCAGCAAGTGCAACAGTTATAGGAGGTTGGGACTTCTCGTGTGCCACGCGTGACCAGAGCGGAGCTCCCTCAGTCAGTACGACAAATTCGACAAAGATGAGAGAAGAATGATAAACAAATATGTCACCGCATGCAAGAACTTATCAGATGTTTATCATATGTTATTATGCAAAAGGCAGTACAAGAAACATACGCTAAGTCGAAAACTGAGGCACGTACTGAACCATGAGCTATATCTCTATTTAAACTCTGGTCATGTCCACACGTAGCCAGGTTTTTTTTTGTAAAACAGGTTTATTTCTCACACCGTGTACAACAAAAAGCACGTCCACACGTGTCCGTTCGGCCTGGTGTCGTACTGTAGATTCTATGTTTTTATATAAAAGAAAGTACCCTTCTGCTTTGAGATTTTATTATATTCAACACAATAAGAATGTTTTCACATAATGTACATAACTTATCCACCACAGTAGATTGGAAAAAATCTCTACTGTATTCCATTCCACTGTTCCAGTCCTCCATTTTCCATCACTCCTGACAGCAGGTCACTCAGTGCCTTCATTAATGTTTTTCAGCTTTGTGGCCAATTTTTAGTTTTGGTTTTATTCTCTCCTCATGTGACCTCCTCAACCCTTTGTCTTCCCTTCTGTCTGCGTCCATGGCAACAGCTAAAGAGCTCCCAGGTGCAACCACAGGTAAATATCCGTAGTTGTGCTGGAGTGCTGACATCATCATTGCGAGACGAGGCGATGTGATTGGCCAGATTTTGACCTCCTCACAGCATGAGCCTTGGTGGCTGTTGCCTTGCATGGGAGTACTGCTGATTTGTCAAGTTTTTACCCGAGAAAATGAATGTCATGAAACTATGAATTAAAAACTTTTACTGCTTAGGATTAAGTATTTGGAAATACCCCATAAGTTAGACAAATGCTAAAGTTCTGTTAAACTTTTCTAGCTGAAGTAAATGATAGGTATAAAAAGTCTAGCTTATCTTACTGCAAATTTTTAATGCAATTGTGTAAACTGTTCATCATTTTTGTGTGCATGGTTTGGCCTTTTGGAAAACATTTTGTTTTGGTCTGTGTTGTTTTTGTCCTGTTTGTTTTGTGATTCAGTTTTGTGGTCTGTTACGCTGAAGTCCCTGTGCTGGATGTTCTACCTTGATGTGTACCCTCTGTCCTACATCCGTTTTAGTTTGCTCACTGATGCATTTTGATTTTGAGTAACATTTTACTTTTCCAAATGCTTGTACCATTGATAATAATGACAGATACGGTAGACCTTAGATCAGACAGGAGCAAACTCCTGAGGGCTGTGGCCCCACACAGTTGAAGTGTCTCCAGGGCAGTGAATGAGAAGAGACTAATAAGGCAAATATTTGCTACAATAATGATGGCTGGGAAAAACTGATGAAAGAAATGTAGATCCTAGATACAATCAAATGTTTAGAAGCTAAAAAAAGAATGTAAGGGCCGTTAGCGTGTAAAATATAGAAGTTTCCCTCCAAGGAACTCAAATAAAATATAACTCTAATGCTAAGTAGTTTTGCGCAGGCGCCTTGCAGTCACACTCTCTCTTAGCTTCTCTTGAGCTCTCATGTGAACTGAGGTTATTTGAACTGAAGGAATGATAAATCACGGAAAGTTTTAAAAACTTGTTTTTATTTTTAAAATGGCTTTTCAGCTCGGGAAAGTACAGTTCAGTTCAGCGCAGTTTTGACAGCTTTTCCACTGCATTATGGCCGTGGAACGGACACCATTTCTGGAACATCTTTCTAGGAGGTTCTCCACCATCGCTCTAAACTGATTCCATTCTCTGAATTGGCCATGAAAGCATTACGTACATGAGTGCTGATTGGTCCAAGAGAGTCATCATTGTTTGGGTCATTGAACTACATTCACAAACACTAAGTTTGTTCCAGTCATAAGTAAGAAGAAGCAGTTGAAAGCAAGTGGAAAGCCGTGTAAATCCCCCATAATCCAAGAAACAAACATGAGTCCCTTGGTGTGTTCATGATCCATTGTTGATTTCCGGATTTTTCCTGATTTCTTGTGGGTGGCACAAAAATATGAGTGCTTTTACAACACACCCTCTCGTACGCGACACTAAAGCCTATGCAAAAGCAAGCGGCCGAACTGAAGGGAACTGTACCGAGCTGTACCCCACCCCCGATGATATTAGCTGTCCACTTCAAGGTGTTTGGAAGCATTCAGAAATCATACATATGAAAAGAATGGTAATGTCTTATGACTTATAGAGGCTTTACCATTGTTCTTACCAAGAAGTGGCCAAATCAAACTATTAAGTGGATATTTGATGGAAATGTTTGGTTGATACTATTTTCACCTAACAAATAACATTGTAGTTAATTATTGAAATTAAATCAGTTGTTACTTGAAACAAAAGCTCTTCACCGCTGTTGTTTTAGCTGTGTCTGTGTTTGAAATTATTATTTTTAAAATGTATGAGATCTTATTTACAAAAAAAAAAGTGCAATATTAGCAACAATGGACTTTTTGCACGTAAACTTCTGATGCACTTCTGCCTCAAAGTAAAAATGCTTTCTGAATTCCAATTTGTATTCTATTGAATTGGAGTTTGGAGAAAATGTTCAGAAAAAAGTGTGTTTTATTTAAATCCCTTTAGGCTAATATTTGGGGGGGGGGGGGCAAACAATGCACATTAGTGACATTCATCCTGGGGAGATCATGGAAACAACGGGTGTAGATCATAGCCATCGTGAATTTATTGAGCGTTATTGAGAAGAACGTGGAAGTAGTAGTGCGAGTAGCCACAGCTTGATGCCTGTGGCCTGTCACCCTTGTGAGACTCCCTAATTTATCCAATCAGAGCAGTGAACAATTCAGTCAGTCGGATGGTTTACTGAAGTGTTTTGAAGAAGTCATAGAAGAATGCTCAGAAAAATTAAATTTTCTTTAAAACAATTGCATTATTTATAGTAAAAGTGAATGCGACATCACGACCTGGTATGGAGTGACCCTTACTAGGAATTTGTGCTCTGCATTAAACCCATCCAAATGCACACACACAGCAGTGAACAAACACACAGTGAACACACACTCAGAGCAGTGGGCATCCAAAGCTAGAGGGCAAACTGGGGACTTGCTTTCATCACTCACTCCACCTTCAACTACCAGTGGAGCTGGGGATCAAACTAACAACTTTCAGATCACCCGTCAATCTTCTTATCCACTGGGCCACAACTGCAAAAAATAAAAAAAAAAACAGTTAATGACCCTTTCAAAGGAATTCATCCCCCCATTTTTTTTTATTTTACAGCTTTAGGAACCTATTAATTTCATAACGTATGTATGTATGTTGTGATGATATCAAGTTGTCCATCTGTTTAGGACTTTTGATTTTCATCTTCACTGACATTTCTGTTTACAATTTCTTGCAACTGTAAGATAAAAAACTGGAACGCAGATCATTGTCATTCTTTGACACCAAAGAGAATCATTAGAGGACAACGTGCTCCATGAAAACAAACTGGCCTCTGCTTCTGGTCTGTCTTAATGAATCTCATTAACAATCAAACAAAATGATGTATGTCTTTCACCAAATGTCACCCTCCTTTTGCGAGACTAATGGTCTCAAATGGACTTCCTTTTTTACCTCCCTAAACTTCCTCCATTTGGAAAGAAGGTGGTTGTGATTCAGTGCCATTGACCGAACAAGAAGAGCAATGTCCACCTCAAGTGAATAATCAAAGTTTATTTATTACTGCTCAAAGCATGAGAGACATCGCATTAACTGAGTTCAGATCTTTTTATGACCATTATTGCATGGCAAACTTAATATTACTGTTGTTAGGTCAAAATTATCTTTTAGGATGAGAATTCATTCTTTCTCAATCACAGATGACTCTGTGTTTGAAAATATGCAATAAACACAGTTTTACAAGTTCAGGCACATTCCTATATTTAAAAAATCATGAGAATCAATATTAAAAACTGCAGAAAATGATCAAAGTTTATGTGAATAAATGAGGAGACATGACTGTTCTTCAGTCTCTATGCGAATCCTGCTTTTAATTAAAGATGATGCCTCACACAACACAGAGAGCATCATTATTTTTCTCCGCTTTAAGGCTGTGTATTCACAAGACATTATAATGAACAGTCAATATCCTTATTGTCAGGGGATATGCAAAACAAGAAGCAGCAAACTACAAAGACAGGATGAGGAGAAACTGGAAGAAACCAAATAAACTTTTTTGAAATGGAAATGAATGTAATCCCTGAGATATATTCCAATGAGAAAAAAAAAGATTGGAAATGAATCTGAAAATCTTGTAAGCGCTTCAAGGTTCATTCAGCCAGTGTTGGAGGCACTTAATGCAGTCCATAAATTGAAGTATATTATCAAACTGCATATTCATGAGAAAATGAAAGACATCTGTAGCAATAATGGCTTCGCTGGGCTGCTTTCAATTCTGGAAGCTAAAGCCTGTTTTGTAGACTGCCATGTGAGTTTTCACATACAATTTGAAATAGAGATGGAAAATATACAAATTTCCAAGAGTCCATTTTTCCATTTCCTTTTGTAGTTTAACCCTTAGAAATCTGGGGTAATTTTGAGAGTTTTTACTACTTTACAATTTGCTCTGATAATTTACCTTTAAAACAGTTCATTGTGGCAATGCTAACCTTTTTTTTTAGTACAACCCCCAGCTTCAATTACATTTTTTTTTTTTAATTTTTAATTTTTAAATTACACAGTAATTCAACAACAAACCTGAAATAAGTTAACAATTTTGAGTATTCAATTTTGTAATTTTTTACTGCAAAAAAAAAAAAAATCAAAGACGAGGTCAAATCAGCCAGTCTATAAACCTTATACACTGTTCCAAGCACTTTTTGCTCTGTTGTGCTTTGTTTTGTGCCAGAACTTTGAAAACACAGGCCGTATCACAGGTCTTGTACTTTCATATCACAGGTCTTGTACTTCCAATGGTTATCTTGTCTTTTTACTACTACATGGAACTAATAGCACTGATACTGAAAGACTATCAACCATCTTCTCATATCTTCATTTGAATTACCTTGGAAATTGTGTGTCCTGACTATTGTCATGTTCATTTAAAACCAAACATATTAAAACTAATGGCCCTTTTGAAATACAAACATTCAATTAGCAAACAATAGCTGGGTTGTGTCATCCCTACTTATTTCAAAACAGAAGCTGTGATTGGCACATGCACTGGTGTGTGCAGGGACTTCTAATGGATAATAACCCATACACATGCACAACCTAAAAAAAACCTTGAGTACTTTCTTTTTAAAAGCCACAAAATGCATTTAAAATAAAAGCAGAGTTCTCTAAATAGTTCATAGTTTGATTGATTTGCCAAAAACATTTTATTTTACACACACACACACAAAGCAACGTTAAATTTACTTGATGAGTTCCATGTGATCAGAATGTGTCAAGCTAAATTTAGATTAAAGGACATTCTGTTGGTTTGACACATTCAATCAGCAATATGACTTTAATTTTCATAAAATCAATAAATTAGTTCTTCCCTAATTCTACTCCATTTATTTGAGAAAAACCTATAAGTGTAAAATTAATGTTTTGTGTTGTGGAACCCAATTACTACACTTCAGTGAATACAAAAAACAAATCCATGACACATAAAACTACTTCCAAAAATGTGTTTTAGTCCCATACACAGTGCATGTGAACACTTAAATAAGGCTTTGACTAATAACACATTATTAGATTACACTTGCAATTAACTGTCTTCAAGGTTAGAAAATAATTAGAATCTAAAAGTTATAATTGTACATATTACTTGCACACAAGGACTTACAAACACATCATGCAAACCCTGAGAAAGCATGAAAAAGAAAGTGAACCAATCAGAGAGCTTCAACTCCCCTGGGCTAATCATGGGAAAACAGGCTGTACCTAATGATTTAACACAGCAACTAATTTGGCCAGAAAAACAGACACAAGGTCATAATATAGAGGAACAAACAATGATAAAACTACAACGCATGTTGTAACATCTAATGTTTGATTTAGTTGCTGTACATATATGCTATGGCTGTGAGAACTAATAAACTGAACATCAAGCTACACAGCCTAGAACATGTGTGTTTAAAACCCCAAAATACCCCTTTCTACTGAAACTTTAATATCTGAACTGGTTTATTTAGTCTCAGAACCAAGCATGATGGTAATTGAAGCAAATGGGTTCATTTATATGTCCGTGATGGCTTTGCAGAAGTCCTCATTCTGCACATCTCCCAGGGTCACTTTGCCAAGCACAGCAGAAGCTGGCGTCATTCATCACTCGGAGCTAATGAGAGCAAGTTCAGAAGCAATAAAGACACATAGTTAAAGTTTACACCCTTGCTAGAGCAATGAGAGGGCTCCCAACGTAGGGCCAAGAGGTACTTTGTCAGAACATGATCAGTCTAGGTCGAGCGAAAGCCCGTTTTTTTGTTCCACAAGCTTCAAGGTGAGGTTAAATAAACAGTTTGAACAAAAACTGAAACCGGTATCATCCTCCTGAAGCCAATTTCTAAAACAAACTCAGATTATTTTAATGATCCATGTTTCATTCCATAATATCCATAAGAGCTTGCTGTGATTGAAGTAAACTGAAAAATATGCTAAAGGGAGGATGGTCATTCATTCTATTGTATGGGTGCTTTTGGCAAGGATGACTTATATGCAATGTATTTGTATTGAATTAAATAATAATTTGAACAGAAAATGAATAATCTGGTAAAGAAAACAGCACCACAAACGCTTATTCCCTTTCGTGGTCACAGGGGACTGCCGGTGCTTATCTCCAGCTCACATTGGGTGAGAGGCGGGGGTACACCCTGGACAGGTCGCTAGTCCATCGCAGGGCACAACAATGTAATAAATAAAATTAATTGCTTATGAGACACCAAATGTCCAACACTGAAAAAAGTAGAATATGATGATTCACATAATTTCTCAAATTAACAAGAAGTTATGTCTTGTGCAGTATTAAATGAAAAAGTATACCTCCAGATACAAGGCCCACATACTGCCATATTTTCCAAATGTGCCAGACAAATGGTAAACTTGGGAAAATGTGAAAATGCAACTGATTCTTTTTTTATTGTTGCTTTAAAACCGATCTGTTTTGTAATGACACTCCATCCTGAATTAGGCTCTAAACGCAAGCTAAGTCTGGCCAGGGACTTACTTTTCTCAGACACAACATTTTGCTCATTGATTGGCCGAAAGAATTATTTCAGTGTATGAAAAAACATGGTACAACCACACAGCTTCATAAAAGCCAGCAAATTTTGTTTGTTTGTACTGCTTTTTAAAAGATAAATGACATGACCATGGACAAATGAGGAGATGCAGATCATCTTTTTCTGATCGCTGAAGACCATTTCAACAAAAAACTGGCGGTGCTTTCTAGAAAAGGTTTTCCAAGAGATTGCAGATTTCTGACACATTTGCAATGATGTCACAGTGACACAGTGCTGGACGTCTGTGGAAACAAAAAGAGGAACCATGTAGAGTAGAACTAAGCCATACCAAGGCGAGTCATGCTGTTATCAAAATCTTGTGGAAAAGAGGAATTCGAACATCATTGACTAATATAGTGGAGTTTTCCCAGTGCTACCGTGGATTTCTGTCACAGCGTAAAGGCTAAATGTCCATTATTAAGAAATGTACGAGTTTGAGTCAGCGGCAGAATCCCATGAATCTAAATTCACATTTTAAAGACAAAGTTCAGGAAAAGTGTATCAGAGTTTGCCACACAGTTCTCGGTGCTCAGAGTTTTCCTGAGTCAGTACCCAAATAAACCTTGGGATGCCAGGCTGATTTGATGTATACATGATCTCACAAACCAGGACTATAACTTTCACAGCTGTAAAATTCCAACATGCTATTTAAACATCCAAATCAATGCTGTAAGGGACCTTTTTTGTTCATGAAACAGATCTGAATAATTTGTCAGCTAATTTTTTCATGGTGTTCAATGCTAACAGTCAGCTTGCTGAGAGCACTCGGACTGCCTACATTTCAACAACTTAGCTTTCGCTATATCGATCCCTATCCTCTCTTTACCCAACATTTGTGCGTAAAAATGTCTATTAAAATCACCTTTTGTGCTCCTCTAAGTAAAATATTGGTGAACTAATCCTTCTGCAGACTGAAAGCCTTGGCATTGGCAGCACAAGCTGTCTGTATTCTCGCAGCTCCAGGTGGTGATTTATTTACAGAAGTTCAGAGGAGAGTGAATGCAGCCTCTTCGGTGCTGGCTCACAGAGTTAAAACTGGGAGAGAAATCAGTCCTCTGCCACCCCTGCCGTGTGTTAAACTTGTAGTTGTATCACCAAAAATTCAGTCACTCTGGTCCTGGCAGGGATTTGTGAGATATGACATGCTTTTGGTTGATAAATCCTCCCCTGACGCTGCCTGGAGAAAGTTGCAAGAACACTGGTTTTGTGTGGATTTCCTGGTCATCCCACAAGGTGGAAAACACAGCTTTGCACTTTTTCAATGGGGAATGTCACGTAGAACAGGATCTAGTGGTCAGTTGATGAAGTGCAGTGTCAGTCCCGCATCTGAATGAAAAGTGGGAGACTGGTGCTTTAATTGAAATATTGATGTGTATTTAGCCGAGTGTTTAAAACACTAGATTTCATTTATGAGCTTTAACTGTTGAATTTCTGCATCTTTTTTTGTTAAAATATCTTTGACAGATGACAACATGAGCAGCATGGCCAAAACAGTCGACATGCAGAATCTCTAACAGCTGTTCTGCGTATGCTTTGCTCAACACATTGAGTTAATGACATCAAAACATTAATTAAAGCGGGGTTTTAGCACAACTGGATAAAACCAGTATAATTGCATGCATAACATATTCATAACATATTCATTAAATACCTCAAAGCCTTGTACAATAAGTCATGAGATGTACCATTGAACTACCTTTACAGTAATCATTTCCCAGCATGCTCTCCAGAGACCCTCAGTTCAAATGGTGTCTTCACTAACCCAATCCGTTTCTTGTTTCTTGTCTTGACTTTATGACACATTTTTTTAGCAAGGAAATTAATGCAAAAACATGTTAATGAAGTAGAATACTAGTTTTAAACCCACATCTTTGTAGTCCCATTTTGGCTATTCACCTATAACCAGAGCTCAAACTCCAGCTAAGATTCAGTTTTGCAAAGTCTGGCTTCGTGCTGATGATGAAATCGGGATCTGATTGCCAAATCTGGATTAGTTAGTATTTATTAACATCTATTCAATTGGCTTGCTCTCCACTGCACTTCATAGTGCGATTTGTTTGTGCTTGTCGGGACACAATTTTACTAATTACAATCCTAGCTTTATTTTCAGTGACCACACCCTCAAATTAACAGCAATATTAAATGAAAGTGCTCCGGTCAACATTGTAAATGAAACTCATCCTTTCCTTCATTTTCCTAGACCCCAACGCTCTGACACAGGCCAGTCCTGACCACGCGCTCATCGGTGGAGTGGTGGCTGTGGTGGTATTCATCACCCTCTGTTTCATAATAGTCCTGGGACGCTATCTGGCAAGGCACAAAGGTACGGTTTCCCCATATCTCTTGCCCCCCTAACCTAAAGAGTGCAAAATGCATCAACATGTCCACTGCTGTACCTTATGTGTCTATGTGACCTATGTGGGACTGTGTGGACAGGGACATACTTAACCAATGAGGCCAAAGGAGCGGAGGATGCCCCTGACGCAGACACTGCCATCATCAATGCGGAGGGGAACCACGCACATGCAGAGGAAAAGAAAGAGTACTTCATTTAGCACCTCTGTTTTTTCTGTTACATATGGCGCTCCGCTCCCTCACAGCACTAGTCTGGTCTGGCTTGCTTTCTCTTTGACTCTTTTTGGGGTCATTCTACAAACACATCTCTAAAGGATTCATTCACCCAGAAATGAAAATCATCTACTTGCCCTTATTTTCAATTTAATTTGATTTACCTCATTTTATTGTTCTTAAAGATTTATATTCCAACACACGTGGAATACATTGCCAAATTAAAGCTGCAAGCAGCGATCAAGGGCTCGAGCACCTACGTCGCCATCGCCTCTCGGTGGCCTAGTCGTTACAATGCGCTCTACGACTGATCCTTAGTTAGAAGACGTATTCAAGCGAGATCTGTTCAAATTACCTAATCATACAGGCAACTCAAGTAAAAAAAAAATCCCATCTCAAAGCATCATGACCCCCAGGCGTCGCTAACGAGTCTAAATATTTATGAGTTGAAATATTTTTGGGACTGTTTTGGCCAATATTCTGGTAACCTAGGTAAAAATGCAGTTTTAAATGCTGTTCCTCCTGTGATCACTTGGTGGCGCTATACCAGATGATTAATGTTTTAGATGTGTTCAGACAGGGACTTTTAGTATAGTTGCTACATTTAGGATCGATCAGACTTTGTATGGATGAGTTATAATAACTTCCTGTTTATGGCAAAACGTCAAATTTAGTTGACTGGTGTACATACATCGTTTATCAAAGTAATAAAAGCTTCGCAATTTAACATCCAACATATCTTAAGAGAAGATTTCTGGAGTTTGAAGGTGAGCAGATATAATCTCTAGGAGGAGTTCGTTGAAGTATGAGACATGCAAAAGTGCCATTTTAAGGGTTTTTTGCTAAATAATTAACTTCCTGTTGATTTTGGAAACTTGCTCCAATTGACTTTTTTGTTTGTCTTGATCTGCAACATAAGTGTGGCAATTTTCAAGCATGTCCTTTAAACACAGTCTGAAATAGCAGTAAAAAACAGCAGAAAATGCTATATTGCATGCTGCCATTAGGTGGCGCTATAACTGACACTGTATTTCGCTCTATGAACTCCTTCAGACATGGACTCTTAACACGCATGACGAATTTTAACCCGATCAGACATTGCATTGCTGAGTTATTAACCACTTCCTGTTCAAAGAAAAAGACCAACTTTCGAGGACTGCCATTCGCGCATCGTAAAATGAAGTCAAAAAAGCTTCGCAATTTAACATCCCATATGCCTTGAGAGAATACTGAACAACTTTGGAGATGAATAGATGAATTCTCTAGGAGGAGTTTGTTAAAGTACAAAGCCTGAAACTATGCTAAATTTCATACAATAATAAAAAATAACCGACTTCCTGTCGATTATAGAAACGGATTCCTATTGACTTTTTTTGTTGGTCCTGATCCCTTACATAAGTGTAGTGATTTTCAAACATGTACTCGCAATACAGCCTGAAATACAAGTATAAAACAACAGAAAATGGTCTATTACATGTTGCCACTAGGTGGCGCCATAACTGACACCGTATTTTGCTATTTGGATTTGTTAAGATATGGACTCTTAACATACACAGCGATTTTGAACTGGATCGGACATTTCTTGGCCGAGTTATAACAACTTCCTGTTTACGACAAAATTTCGACTTTGGATGACCGCTGTGCGCACATAGTTTATCGAAGTCAAAAAAGCTCCGCAATTTAACATCCCATATGCCTTAAGATAGTGCTGAACGAGTTTTGAGACTAACAGATGAAATCTCTAGGAGGAGTTCGTTAAAGTACGACGTGAGCAAAAATGGCTATTTTTAGAGGTTTTTGGGAAATAGCTGACTTCCTGTCGATTTTGGAAATGAGATCCCATTTTACTTATATTTAAGTTTTAGTACCCTACACATGCGTGGCGAATTTCATTCGCCTACGACAAACTCATAGTGCATCATAAGCTACAACGCGTTAGGTGGCGCTCTAGAGTCATTTTACCACACCCGCTTTTCGAAACACAATTAGACGTAAATTTTCACCGGTTCTGGTGTGTGTGCAAAATTTGGTGACTTTTTACGCATGTTTAGGCCCTCAAAAGTGCCCGCAAAAACACGCTAGAAAAATAATAATAATTAAAGCTGCAAGCAGCGATCAAGGGCTCGAGCACCTACGTCGCCATCGCCTCTTGGTGGCCAAGTAGTTACATAGCGCTCTACGACCGATCCTTAGTTAGAAGACGTATTCAAGCGAGATCTGTTCAACTAACCTAATGATACAGGCAACTCAAGTAAAAAAAATCCCATCTCAAAGCATCATGACCCCCAGGTGGCGCTAACGAATCTAAATATTTATGAGTTAAAATATTTTTTGGGACTGTTTTGGCCAATATTCTGGTAACCTGTCAAAATTGGTAAAAATGCAGTTTTAAATGCTGTTCCACCTGTGATCACTTGGTGGCGCTATAAACGATGAATAATGTTGTAGTTGTATTCAGACAGGGACTTTTAGTATAGTTGGTACATTTGGGATCCATCAGACATTGTATGGCTGAGTAATAATAACTTCCTGTTTATGGCGAAATGTCAAATTTCAATGGCTGGTGTACGTACACCGTTTATCAAAGTTATAAAAGCTTTGCAATTTAACATCCAACGTACCTTAAGAGAAGATTTCTGGAGTTTAAAGGTGAGCAGATAAAATCTCTAGGAGGAGTTCGTTGAAGTATGAGACATGGAAAAGTGCCATTTTAAGGGTTTTTTTGCTAAATAATTAACTTCCTGTTGATTTTGGAAACTCGCTCCAATTGAATTTTTTGTTTGTCTTGATCTTTAACATGAGTGTGGCAATTTTCAAGCATGTCCTTTAAACACAGTCTGAAATAGCAGTAAAAAACAGCAGAAAATACTATATTGCATGCTGCCATTAGGTGGCGCCATAACTGACACTGTATATCGCCCTATGAAATCCTTCAGACATGGACTCTTAACACGCATGACGAATTTTAACCCGATCAGACATTGCATTGCTGAGTTATTAACCACTTCCTGTTCATGGAAAAAGTTCAACTTTCGAGGACTGCCATTCGCGCATCGTAAAATGAAGTCAAAAAAGCTTCGCACTTTAACATCCCATATGCCTTGAGAGAATACTGAACAACTTTGAAGATGAACAGATGAATTCTCTAGGAGGAGTTCGTTAAAGTACAAAGCCTGAAACTGTGCTCAATTTCATACAATAGTGAAAAATAACCGACTTCCTGTCGGTTTTGGAAACTGAATCCTATTGACTTTTTTGTTGATCCTGATCCCTTACATAAGTGTACTGATTTTCAAACATGTACTCGCAATACAGCCTGAAATACAAGTATAAAACAACAGAAAAGGGTATATTACATGTTGCCACTCGGTGGCGCTATAACTGACACTGTATATTGCTATTTGCATTTGTTAAGATATTCACTCTTAACCTACATGGCTAATTTGAACTGGATCGGACATTGCTTGGCCGAGTTATAACAACTTCCTGTTTACGACAAAATTTCGACTTTGGATGACCGCTGTGCGCACATAGTTTATCTAAGTCAAAAAAGCTTCGCAATTTAACATCCCATATGCCTTAAGATAGTGCTGAACTAGTTTTGAGACGAACAGATGAAATCTCTAGGAGGAGTTCGTTAAAGTACGACGTGAGCAAAAATGGCTATTTTTAGAGGTTTTGGGAAATAGCTGACTTCCTGTCGATTTTGGAAATGAGATCCCATTTACTTATATTTAAGTTTTAGTACCCTACACATGCGTGGCGAATTTCATTCACCTACGACAAACTCATAGCGCATCAAAAGCTACAACGCGTTAGGTGGCGCTGTAGAGTCATTTTACCACACCCGCTTTTCGAACCACAAATAGACGTAAATTTTCGCAGGTTCTGATGTGTGTGCAAAATTCGGTGACTTTTTACGCATGTTTAGGCCCTCAAAAGTGCCCGCAAAAACACGTTAGAAGAAAAAGAATAATAATAATGAAAGCTGCAAGCAGCGATCAAGGGCTCGAGCACCTACGTCGCCATCGCCTCTCGGTGGCCAAGTCGTTACAATGCACTCTACGACCGATCCTTAGTTAGAAGACGTATTCAAGCGAGATCTGTTCCAATTACCAAACGATACAGGCAACTAAAAAACAAAAAAATCTCATCTCAAAGCGTCATGACTCCCAGGCGGCGCTAATGAGTCTAAAAATTTACAAGTTCAAATATTTTTTGTGACTGTTTTGGCCAATATTCTGGTAACCTGTCAAAATTGGTAAAAATGCAGTTTTAAATGCTGTTCCACCTGTGATCACTTGGTGGCGCTATAACCAATGACTAATGTTGTAGATGTGTTCAGACATGGACTTTTAGTAAAGTTGGTACATTTGGGATTGATCAGACATTGTATGGCTGAGTTATAATAACTTCCTGTTTATGGCGAAACGTCAAATTTAAATGACTGGTGTGCGTACATCGCTTATCAAAGTAATAAAAGCTTCGCAATTTAACATCCCACATACCTTATAAGCAGATTTCTGTAGTTTGAAGGTGAGCAGATAAAATCTCTAGGACGAGTTCGTTGAAGTATGAGACATGGAAAAGTGCCATTTTAAGGGTTTTTTTTGCTAAATAATTAACTTCCTGTTGATTTTGGAAACTCGCTCCAATTGACTTTTTTGTTTGTCTCGATCTGCAACATAAGTGTGGCAATTTTCAAGGATGTCCTTTAAACACAGTATGAAATAGCAGTAAAAAACAGCTGAAATTGCTATATTGCATGCTGCCATTAGGTGGCGCTATAACTGACACTGTATTTCCCTCTATGAAATCCTTCAGACATGGACTCTTAACACGCGTGACGAATTTTAACCTGATCGGACATTGCATTGCTGAGTTATTAACCACTTCCTGTTCATAGAAAAAGTTCGACTTTCGAGGACTGCCATTCGCGCATCGTAACATGCAGTCAAAAAAGCTTCGCAATTTAACATCCCATATGCCTTGATAGCATACCCAACAACTTTGAAGATGAACAGATGAATTCTCTAGGAGGAGTTCGTTAAAGTACAAAGCCTGAAACTATGTTCAATTTCATACAATAGAAAAAAATAACCGACTTCCTGTCGGTTTTGGAAACTGAATCCTATTGACTTTTTTTTTTGTTTTGATCCCTTACATAAGTGTACTGATTTTCAAACATGTACTCGCAATACAGCCTGAAATACAAGTATAAAACAACAGAAAAAGGTCTATTACATGTTGCCACTAGGTGGCGCTATAACTGACACTGTTTATCGCTATTTGCATTTGTTAAGATATTCACTCTTAACCTACATAGCGAATTTGAACTGGATCGGACATTGCTTGGCCGAGTTATAACAACTTCCTGTTTACGACAAAATTTCGACTTTGGATGACCGCTGTGCGCACATAGTTTATCGAAGTCAAAAAAGCTTCGCAATTTAACATCCCATATGCCTTAAGATAGTGCTGAACGAATTTTGAGACGAACAGATGAAATCTCTAGGAGGAGTTCGTTAAAGTACGACGTGAGCAAAAATGGCCATTTTTAGAGGTTTTTGCAAAATAGCTGACTTCCTGTCAATTTTGGAAATGAGATCCCATTTACTAATATTTAAGTTTTAGTACCCTACACATGCGTGACGAATTTCATTCGCCTACGACAAACTCACAGCGCATCATAAGCTACAACGCGTTAGGTGGCGCTGTAGAGTCATTTACCACACCCGCTTTTCGAAACACAAATAGACGTAAATTTTCGCAGGTTCTGGTGTGTGTGCAAAATTTGGTGACTTTTTACGCATGTTTAGGCCCTCAAAAGTGCCCGCAAAAACACGTTAGAAAAATAATAATAATAATAATAATAATAATAATAATAATAATAATCCTAACAGAAACAATAGGGTTCTTGCACCTACGGTGCTCGAGCCCGTTGGGCCCGAGCTCCTTCGGTGCTCGAGCCCTAATAATAATTAAAGCTGCAAGCAGCGATCAAGGGCTCGAGCACCTACGTCGCCATCGCCTCTCGGTGGCCAAGTCATTACAATGCGCTCTCTGACTGATCCTTAGTTAGAAGACGTATTCAAGCGAGATCTGTTCAACTAACCTAATGATACAGGCAATAAACCAAAATCCCATCTCAAAGCATCATGGCCCCCAGGCAACGCTAACGAGTCTAAATATTTACGAGTTGAAATATTTTTTGGGACAATATCCTGGTAACCTATGTCAAAATTGGTAAACTGCAGTTTTAAATGCTGTTCCACCTGTGATCACTTGGTGGCGCAATAACTGATGATTGGGGAAAGTTAATTTTTACAGCTTTAAGAGTCAAAAATAGAATTAAAATAAAAACACACCAAAGCGTTTCTTTCTCACCGCATTCATTATCTTACGCTGAGTCTAAAATTATCTTTATTTGTTTCTTAACTTTTGAAATGTTGCCAGATTATCTAAGAATTGTTAGATTATCACCCTCCAAAAATCTAGTTTCATAACTGTATTTCCCTGGGATATTATTTTTGATGAACTAAAACGAGTGGTAAACCAACAATTACCCATAAATAATAGTAAAGCACACCTGATATTAACTGTTAACCAGATGATCATCGTAAGAGCTAGTTTGATATAAGCATTGCAGCATCAATCTGTAGCTCTGTTCTGAACAATCTGCAGCTTTCTAAGCTGTTTTATTTGTCGCAGTCCAAACAACTGAACAATACTCCATGCATACATTTTTTTAAAGTAAGAGGTGAAAGAAAGAGCATTTTCTGGATACTGCAGTACCATTTGGCATGTCCTTGGTAATGCAGTCGATATGTTGTTACCATCCCTGCACATTATAGTGTTTAGAAACACACTGATAAAAACCTTGTATGGAGCTGCTGGTGTATACTTTGAAACAGGGTTGGAAACAGTACATTACACTGGCACTATATAAACAGGGACAGAAACATTATTCCATTGTGGAAATGATAGAACAATGATGGAACTGAGTCACTCTGAATAAAACTAAATGTTTACCTGCCTTTCCTTTGCATTATTGGCACCTTGTTATACTGATATATTGTTATGCTGAAATAATGGACTTTATGTTATTGTTATCACTGGTTGATCATGATCAGAATGTGCACATCTAACATGAATTTAGGTTCAATGGACATTTTAAACATGATAAAATTGTATTAGGTTGTCAAATTCTGATCACGTGGAACCGATATTCACAATAAAAATCACATAGATCCATAAACTAGATTTACAGGGCAAAACAAGCTGTTTCAGTTTCATTGTCTATTAGGCCCTTTATGCTTCATCACAATTAATGTGTGGTATTTATCCTATAAGTCACACACAAAACCTCAAAATAGGCATTGTGATTTCATTACAGTCTTTCTGCTTTGCTTTTTTTTTGCACATGGACTAAAAAGCAGCACCAGGGAGTTTATTACAAATGAATGCAAACAACATTTCACCAACAAATATCTTTTAAGTAGTAAGTCTAATGCAAATAAAATATAAACATCTAAAGCTTTTTTTATTATATCATATCAACACATTTTTACTTTGTTTTATCCTTCTTTTTACGTTAAATGTTAATTATTCTAATGAATACGCAAAGAAAATATAAACATCTGAAGTTTGTATAATGCTGTACATTCATAAATTTCAATATTCACTGCTGTGAGCAACTTGCATTGGGCGATTGCATTCTTTTAAACTTATATTTATAATTAAACAATGTGTTACAAGTAAATTTGACATCTACGCGGCATATAAGCAAAATAAAAATGAAAACGTCTTCACGAGTAAACATTTTATGTGAACGCTCATTGTCTGTGCAATCACGTGATTGAATGCGCGTTCACGCAGAGGTGAGCCGAAAAATATGCCACAACGGCAGCAGCGCGCTGCAGTCATAGAGGCAGTGGGTCTCAGCGAAGCACGGGAGATCAACTACTTTCAAACTCTCAGAGAGAGAGAGCGAGAGAGATGACAGCACCGAACTGGACGATCGCGAACGAGACACAGTGACTGTGCGCTAGTAGCGGTTGGCCACAAACTCAGAGAGAAAGTGAAACCGGAGCAGACGCGCATGTTAAATAGTTCGCCCCCGGACTCTGATTGAAGCAGCGAAAAGTCAATCACTCTCAACACGCACGCACATAAAAATAGTATAAATATAATATAATCTCTTAAGCCCGAGAATCCCAGGTACCGGGGACTTGCCCCCTTGTGCATTACATTTCCGCTCATAGTTCACTAACCCTGAGAATGACCCTACACATATCACATACCGTTGTGCTCAGCGAAAACTCCTCTAAAAATCTAATTCAATTTCATATCCGTTCACCACAGCTCTAACGCCATGCAAATAAACAACAACATGTCCGGAGTATAATTCATGACCAAGTTTTTGTTTTGTGCTCTCTTAAAGCCACAGTATTCCCTGGCCCCTGCGGGGTTTCCCCTTAAAGCAGGGTTGCCAGGTCCCAGAAATATTTCCAGCCCAATGACAACTCAAAATCCGCCCAAATGGAATGAAAACTAGCCCAATTTTTCAGTGTCCAATCAGATTAGACAACGGCTGGATTCCCACAAAGGGCCTTAAAAAATTTATATAAGTTTAAGTTTAAAGTATTGGCCTTTTGTCTAACCCAAATTCTTAATATCACACATTGTGCTTTTTTAATACACAATCTCATACAATAAAGGTCAAATAAGAACATGTGCTCTCTGAATTTTTTTTTTCCCTAGTCAGAAGTGCCTACTTGTACTTGTTCATCCACAGACAACCGAACCGACGCTTCTGACTACAACGCTCTCAAGGAGTGACGTGATGATGATGATGCTTGATTGGTTATGTCAAAAGCACATGTGGCGCGCGCGCCTATTTGCGTCTCGCAAGAAGCAGCGTTTGTTGCCAAGTATTCATTCCCGGGGATCAACGCCCACTAATAAAAGGTTCCCTTTTATCTTTGTCCACAATTATTATTTATTATTATTATTTATTTTTTTTTGTCCGCGGTACATTATAAATGTATCCCAAAAAAAACGCAACCCGCAACTCCGTATTTTTTCCCGCAACTCCTTTTCTAAAATAGCCCAATTGTGCGGGAAAACCGCTACCCTGGCAACCATGCCTTAAAGCGACAGAACCCTACAGCCATTTTAAGGGTTTTTTGCAAAATAATTAACTTCCTTTTGATTTTGGAAAATCGCTGCAATTGACTTTTTTGTTTGTCTTGATCTGTAACATAAGTGTGGCAATTTTCAAGCATGTCCTTTAAACACAGTCCGAAATAGCAGTAAAAAACAGAAGAAAATGCTATATTGCATGCTGCCATTAGGTGGCGCTATAACTGACACTGTATTTCGCTCTATGAAATCCTTCAGACGTGGACTCTTAACACGCTTGACAAATTTTAACCCGATCAGAAATTGCATTGCTGAGTTATTAACCACTTCCTGTTCATATAAAAAGTTTGACTTTCGAGGACTGCCATTCGCGCATCGTAAAATGAAGTCAAAAAATCTTCGCAATTTAACATCCCATATGCCTTGCGAAAATACTGAACAACTTTGGAGATGAACAGATGAATTCTCTAGGAGGAGTTTGTTAAAGTATGAGATATGGAAAAGTGCCATTTTAAGGGTTTTTTGCAAAATATTTAACTTCCTGTTGATTTTGGAAAATCGATGCAATTGACTTTTTTGTTTGTCTTGGTCTGCAACATAAGTGTGGCAATTTTCAAGGATGTCCTTTAAACACAGTCTGAAATAGCAGTAAAAAACAGCAGAAATTGCTATATTGCATGCTGCCATTAGGTAGCGCTATAACTGACACTGTATTGCGCTCTATGAAATCCTTCAGACATGGACTCTTAACACGCATGACGAATTTTAACCTGATCAGACATTGCATTGCTGAGTTATTAACCACTTCCTGTTCAAAGCAAAAGTTCGACTTTCGAGGACTGCCATTCGCGCATCGTAAAATGAAGTCAAAAAAGCTTCGCAATTTAACATCCCATATGCCTTGAGAGAATACTTAACAACTTTGGAGATGAACGGATGAATTCTCTAGGAGGAGTTCGTTAAAGTACAAAGCCTGAAACTGTACTCAATTTCATACAATAGTAAAAAATAACCGACTTCCTGTCGGTTTTGGAAACTGAATCCTATTGACTTTTTTGTTGGTCGTGATCCCCTACATAAGTGTAGTGATTTTCAAACATGTACTCGCAATACAGCCTGAAATACAAGTATAAAACAACAGAAAGGGGTCTATTACATGTTGCCACTAGGTGGCGCTATAACTGACACTGTATATTGCTATTTGCATTTGTTAAGATATTCACTCTTAACCTACATGGCGAATTTGAACTGGATCGGACATTACTTGGCCGAGTTATAACAACTTCCTGTTTAAGACAAAATTTCGACTTTGGATGACCGCTGTGCGCACATAGTTTATCGAAGTCAAAAAAGCTTCGCAATTTAACATTCCATATGCCTTAAGATAGTGCTGAACGAGTTTTGAGACGAACAGATGAAATCTCTAAGAGGAGTTCGTTAAAGTACGACGTGAGCAAAAATGGCCATTTTTAGAGGTTTTGGGGAAATAGCTGACTTCCTGTCGATTTTGGAAATGAGATCCCATTTACTTATATTTAAGTTTTAGTACCCTACACATCCGTGGCGAATTTCATTCACCTAGGACAAACTCACAGCGAATCATAAGCTACAACGCGTTAGGTGGCGCTGTAGAGTCATTTTACCACACCCGCTTTTCGAACCACAAATAGACGTAAATTTACGCAGGTTCTGATGTGTGTGCAAAATTTGGTGACTTTTTACGCATGTTTAGGCCCTCAAAAGTGCCCGCAAAAACACGTTACAAAAATAAGAATAATAATAATAATAATAAGAATAATAATAATAATAATAATAATAATCCTAACAGAAACAATAGGGTTCTTGCACCTCCGGTGCTCGAGCCCGTTGGGCCCGAGCTCCTTCGGTGCTCGAGCCCTAATAATAATAATTAAAGCTGCAAGCAGCGATCAGGGGCTCGAGCACCTACGTCGCCATCGCCTCGGGTGGCCAATTGGTTACAATGCGCTCTACGACCGTTCCTTAGTTAGAATACGTATTCAAGCGAGAACTGTTCAAATTACCTAATGACACAGGCAACTCAAGTAAAAAAATCCCTTCTCAAAGCGTCATGACCCCCAGGTGGTGCTAACGAGTGTAAATATTTATGAGTTGAAATATTTTTTGGGACTGTTTTGGCCAATATTCTGGGAACCTGTCAAAATTGGTAAAAATGCTGTTCCACCTGTGATCACTTGGTGGCGCTATAACCGATGATTAATGTTGTAGATGTGTTAGACAGGGACTTTTAGTATACTTGGTACATTTGGGAGCGATCAGACATTGTATGGCTGAGTTATAATAACTTCCTGTTTATGGCGAAACGTCAAATTTAGATGACTGGTGTACATACATCGTTTATCAAAGTAATAAAAGCTTCGCAATTTAACATCCCACATACCTTAAGAGAAGATTTCTGGAGTTTGAAAGTGAGCAGATAAAATATCTTAGGAGGAGTTCGTTGATTTAATAATAAGACTAAATAAAACTATCTTGCTTGGAAGTAATTATAATATATATAATATAATATAATATGCGTGATTGGACTGGTGCTGTGTCATGAGAAAGAAGCTTCGTGACATGGATTTTATTTGAAGGTTGACTCCATTTTTTTATTTGAAAACAAGAACATAACATGAATCATGGAAATCACGAGAGTTCGAAACAAGGCTTTAATGAAACCATCAGCTGGGCTCTAGAGAAACCCTTTAATATATTCGTCCAGTGCTTCCAGGCAGAGCAGGACCTCCAAAGAGACTCCTATTCTCACAACCTTCAGTAATGGACCTTCGTTCCTCAGTGAAGTGCACAGCCATGAACACCTCCACCAAACAGTTCCATGCTACAACAGTCCCAGTATCCGAGACCATCTTGGAATCTCAGGAAATACCAGCAATGAAGCTGCTGCTGCTGATGATGAAGATGATGACCAGGTTGGAGTCTCCACCGTCAATCTCAAAGGAGAGAAGACAAACATTTAGTTGCAGAACTGATTGCAGATCCACGACAGCAAATGTGTTTGTACTACACAGGTGTCTTCAACATCATTACTGTTTAAACTTTCTAACTTTACCTGTATTTAGCATTTGCTCTGATTTACTTGTTTCACCATCAGTATTACATTCAATCCACTGTTTAACAAGTTTTATTATTCAAACTCTAGCAATAAAAACCCTAACATTTACATATGCACTGTTTTAACTGTACTACAGTGAAGAAGGTTAACATTTCTTTGTAATTCTGATATTGCTGTGGAATATATATTCCCCACAAGTACAACTATAAGTTATATTTTACTTTAATATATGGGTATACTGTAATAAAAACTAAAGCAAACCACAGTTTATTGCTTCACTAGAACCAAGTTAATCTATAGTTAATTTAAGTTTACTTAGAAATACAACAATATACTGTATAAATCTGAAATTTCTAAATTAAACAAATACAGTAATTGCATTATATGATTACAGCATTTTTAACATGTTGCTTTAATTGTTAAAAACGAAAGTTATTTATCTTTTTATTAAAGTCCCGTCCGATCGTTAGGTTAGGAGGTTCTTGGTCATTATTTACACAGAATTTATCATGAATACTGACCAGAGACAGACGCGCGGGGTTCCTGCTGGAGCTGCCCGTGCAACAGGTCAGGGAGCTGGGGTTGGATCAGTCGAAGCTCCCGCTGAACGTGACTGGGGTTCAAACTGAAGCTCCTGTGGAAATGTAGGTGAACCACGCCGAGCAGGGTGCCTCTTTGTAGGATTCTAAGCTCTAGCCACAGCCCTGAACACGTTTTTGATGTTGTGGAGTATTTTAAAGCTTGGTGGTGCAGATAGAAACTTAACAATCCCGTCCGCCATTTTCCAAACCAATGCTGCGCCTCTGTAGCTTCTCCCACAAATCCGCGCATTCCAGTCAACACCTGAATGTCTTGCGTGCATTCAGCGGCTCTGCCGATCAAACACAAAGTAAACACGCGTGCATTCACTCGCGAGTTGCGCTTTATTTCCGCGCGAACCGCGTTCGATGTGAACGTACCTTTAAGCCCGAGAATCCCAGGTACCGAGGACTTGCCCCCTTGTGCAATACATTTCCGCTCATAGTTCACTAACCCTGAGAATGACCCTACACATATCACATACCGTTGTGCTCAGCGAAAACTCCTCTAAAAATCCAATTCAATTTCATATCCGTTAACCACAGCTCTAACGCCATGCAAATAAACAACAACATGTCCGGAGTATAATTCATGACCAAGTTTTTGTTTTGTGCTCTCTTAAAACCACAGTATTCCCTGGCCCCTGCGGGGTTTCCCCTTAAAGCAGGGTTGCCAGGTCCCAGAAATCTTTCCAGCCCAATGACAACTCAAAATCCGCCCAAATGGAATGAAAACTAGCCCAATTTTCAGTGTCCAATCCGATTAGACAACGGCTGGATTCCCACAAAGGGCCTTAAAATAAATTTATACAAGTTTAAGTTTAAAGTATTGGCCTTTTGTCTAACCCAAATTCTTAATATCACACATTGTGTTTTTTTAATACACAATCTCATACAATAAAGGTCAAATAAGAACATGTGCTCTCTGAATTTTTTTTGACCCTAGTCAGAAGTACCTACTTGTACTTGTTCATCCACAGACAACCGAACCGACGCTTCTGACTACAACGCTCTCAAGGGGTGACGTGATGATGATGATGCTTGATTGGTTATGTCAAAAGCACATGTGGCGCGCGCGCCTATTTGCGACTCGCAAGAAGCAGCGTTTGTTGCCAAGTATTCATTCCCGGGGATCAACACCCACTAATAAAGGTTCCCTTTTATCTTTGTCCACAATTATTATTTATTATTATTATTTATTTTTTTTTTGCCGCGGTACATTATAAATGTAGCCCAAAAAAACGCAACCCGCAACTCCGTATTTTTTCCCGCAACTCCTTTTCTAAAATAGCCCAATTGTGCGGAAAACCGCTACCCTGGCAACCATACCTTAAAGCGACAGAACCCTACAGCCATTTTAAGGGTTTTTTGCAAAATAATTAACTTCCTTTTGATTTTGGAAAATCGCTGCAATTGATTTTTTTGTTTGTCTTGATCTGCAACATAAGTGTGGCAATTTTCAAGCATGTCCTTTAAACACAGTCTGAAATAGCAGTAAAAAACAGCAGAAAATACCATATTGCATGCTGCCATTAGGTGGCGCTATAACTGACACTGTATATCGCTCTATGAAATCCTTCAGACCTGGACTCTTAACATGCATGACGAATTTTAACCCGATCAGACATTGCATTGCTGAGTTATTAACCACTTCCTGTTCATAGAAAAAGTTCGACTTTCGAGGACTGCCATTCGCGCCTCGTAAAATGAAGTCAAAAAAGCTTCGCAATTTAACATCCCATATGCCTTGCGAAAATACTGAACAACTTTGGAGATGAACAGATGAATTCTCTAGGAGGAGTTTGTTAAAGTATGAGACATGCAAAAGTGCGATTTTAAGGTTTTTTGCAAAATATTTAACTTCCTGTTGATTTTGGAAAATTGATGCAATTGACTTTTTTGTTTGTCTTGATCTGCAACATAAGTGTGGCAATTTTCAAGGATGTCCTTTAAACACAGTCTGAAATAGCGGTAAAAAACAGCAGAAATTGCTATATTGCATGCTGCCATTAGGTAGCGCTATAACTGACACTTTATTGCGCTCTATGAAATCCTTCAGACATGGACTCTTAACACGCATGACGAATTTTAACCTGATCAGACATTGCATTGCTGAGTTAATAACCACTTCCTGTTCATAGAAAAAGTTCGACTTTCGAGGACTGCCATTCGCGCATCATAAAATGAAGTCAAAAAAGCTTCGCAATTTAACATCCCATATGCCTTGAGAGAATACTGAACAACTTTGAAGATGAACAGATGAATTCTCTGGGAGGAGTTCGTTAAAGTACAAAGCCTGAAACTGTGCTCAATTTCATACAATAGTAAAAAATAACCGACTTACTGTCGGTTTTGGAAACTGAATCCTATTGACTTTTTTGTTGGTCCTGATCCCTTACATAAGTGTACTGATTTTCAAACATGTACTCGCAATGCAGCCTGAAATACAAGTATAAAACAACAGAAAAGGGTCTATTACATGTTGCCACTAGGTGGCGCTATAACTGACACTGTATATCGCTATTTGCATTTGTTAAGATATTCACTCTTAACCTACATGGCGAATTTGAACTGGGTCGGACATTGCTTGGCCGAGTTATAACAACTTCCTGTTTACGACAAAATTTCGACTTTGGATGACCGCTGTGCGCACATAGTTTATCGAAGTCATAAAAGCTTCGCAATTTAACATCCCATATGCCTTAAGATAGTGCTGAGCGAGTTTTGAGACGAACAGATGAAATCTCTAGGAGGAGTTCGTTAAAGTACGACGTGAGCAAAAATGGCTATTTTTAGAGGTTTTTGGGAAAAAGCTGACTTCCTGTCGATTTTGGAAATGAGATCCCATTTACTTATATTTAAGTTTAGGTACCCTACACATGCGTGGCGAATTTCATTTGCCTACGACAAACTCACAGCGCATCATAAGCTACAACGCGTTAGGTGGCGCTGTAGAGTCATTTTACCACACCCGCTTTTCGAAACACAATTAGACGTAAATTTTCGCAGGTTCTGATGTGTGTGCAAAATTTGGTGACTTTTCACGCATGTTTAGGCCCTCAAAAGTGCCCGCAAAAACACGTTAGAAGAAAAAAAATAATAATTAAAGCTGCAAGCAGCGATCAAGGGCTCGAGCACCTACGTCGCCATCGCCTCTCGGTGGCCAAGTTGTTACAATGCAGCTCTACGACTGATCCTTAGTTAGAAGACATATTGAAGTGAGATCTTTTCAAATTACCTAATCATACAGGCAACTTAAATAAAAAAAATCACATCTCAAAGCATCATGACCCCCAGGGGGCGCTAACAAGTCTAAATATTTACGAGTTGAAATTTTTTTTGGGACTGTTTTGGCCAATATTCTGGTAACCTAGGTAAAAATGCAGTTTTAAATGCTGTTCCACCTGTGATCACTTGGTGGCGCTATAACCGATGATTAATGTTTTAGATGTGTTCAGACAGGGACTTTTAGTATAGTTGGTACATTTAAGATCGATCAGAGTTTGTATGGCTGAGTTATAATAACTTCCTGTTTATGGCGAAACGTCAAATTTCGTTGACTGGTGTACATACATCGTTTATCAAAGTAATAAAAGCTTCGCAATTTAACATCCAACATACCTTAAGAGAAGATTTGTGGAGTTTGAAGGTGAGCAGATATAATCTTTAGGAGGAGTTCGTTGAAGTATGAGACATGAAAAAGTGCCATTTTAAGGGTTTTTTGCTAAATAATTAACTTCCTGTTGATTTTGGAAACTTGCTCCAATTGACTTTTTTGTTTGTCTTGATCTGCAACATAAGTGTGGCAATTTTCAAGCATGTCCTTTAAACACAGTCTGAAATAGCAGTAAAAAACAACAGAAAATGCTATATTGCATGCTGCCATTAGGTGGCGCTATAACTGACACTGTATTTCGCTCTATGAACTCCTTCAGACATGGACTCTTAACACGCATGACGAATTTTAACCCGATCAGACATTGCATTGCTGAGTTATTAACCACTTCCTGTTCAAAGAAAAAGTCCAACTTTCGAGGACTGCCATTCGCGCATCGTAAAAAAAAAAAAAAAAAGCTTCGCAATTTAACATCCCATATGCCTTGAGAGAATACTGAACAACTTTGGAGATGAACAGATGAATTCTCTAGGAGGAGTTCGTTAAAGTACAAAGCCTGAAATTATACTAAATTCCATACAATAATGAAAAATAACCGACTTCCTGTCGGTTTTGGAAACGGATTACCATTGACTTTTTTGTTGGTCCTGATCCCTTACATAAGTGTACTGATTTTCAAACATGTACTTGCAATACAGCCTGAAATACAAGTATAAAACAACAGAAAATGGTCTATTACATGTTGCCACTAGGTGGCGCTATAACTGACACCGTATATTGCTATTTGGATTTGTTAAGATATGGACTCTTAACATACACAGCGATTTTGAACTGGATCGGACATTTCTTGGCCGAGTTATAACAACTTCCTGTTTACGACAAAATTTCGACTTTGGATGACCGCTGTGCGCACATAGTTTATCGAAGTCAAAAAAGCTTCGCAATTTAGCATCCCATATGCCTTAAGATAGTGCTGAACGAGTTTTGAGACGAACAGATGAAATCTCTAGGAGGAGTTCGTTAAAGTACGACGTGAGCAAAAATGGCCATTTTTAGAGGTTTTTGGGAAATAGCTGACTTCCTGTCGATTTTGGAAATGAGATCCCATTTACTTATATTTAAGTTTTGGTACCCTACACATGCGTGGCGAATTTCATTCACCTAGGACAAACTCACAGCGCATCATAAGCTACAACGCGTTAGGTGGCGCTGTAGAGTCATTTTAACACACCCGCTTTTCGAAACACAATTAGACGTAAATTTTCCCAGGTTCTGGTGTGTGTGCAAAATTTGGTGACTTTTTACGCATGTTTAGGCCCTCAAAAGTGCCCGCAAAAACACGTTACAAAAATAAGAATAATAATAATAATAATAATAATAAGAATAATAATAAGAATAATAATCCTAACAGAAACAATAGGGTTCTTGCACCTCCGGTGCTCGAGCCCGTTGGGCCCGAGCTCCTTCGGTGCTCGAGCCCTAATAATAATTAAAGCTGCAAGCAGCGATCAAGGGCTCGAGCACCTACGTCGCCATCGCCTCTCGGTGGCCAAATAGTTACAATGCGCTCTACGACCGATCCTTAGTTAGAAGACGTATTCAAGCGAGATCTGTTCAACTAACCTAATGATACAGGCAATAAAACAAAATCCCATCTCAAAGCATCATGGCCCCCAGGCAACGCTAGCGAGTCTAAATATTTACGAGTTGAAATATTTTTTGGGACAATATCCTGGTAACCTATGTCAAAATTGGTAAACTGCAGTTTTAAATGCTGTTCCACCTGTGATCACTTGGTGGCGCAATAACTGATGATTGGGTAAAGTTCATTTTTACAGCTTTAAGAGTCAAAAATAGAATTAAAATAAAAACACACACCAAAGCGTTTCTTTCTCCCCGCATTCATTATCTTATGCTGAGTCTAAAATTATCTTTATTTGTTTCTTAACTTTTGAAATGTTGCCAGATTATCTAAGAATTGTTAGATTATCACCCTCCAAAAATCTAGTTTCATAACTGTATTTCCCTGGGATATTATTTTTGATGAACTAAAACGAGTGGTAAACCAACAATTAATACCCATAAATAATAGTAAAGCACACCTGATATTAACTGTTAACCAGATGATCATCGTGAGAGCTAGTTTGATATAAGCATTGCAGCATCAATCTGTAGCTCTGTTCTGAACAATCTGCAGCTTTCTAAGCTGTGTTTTATTTGTCGCAGTCCAAACATCTGAACAATACTCCATGCATACATTTTTTTAAAGTAAGAGGTGAAAGAAAGAGCATTTTCTGGCTACTGCAGTACCATTTGGCATGTCCTTGGTAATGCAGTCGATATGTTGTTACCATCCCTGCACATTATAGTGTTTAGAAACACACTGATAAAAACGTTGTATGGAGCTGCTGGTGTATACTTTGAAACAGGGTTGGAAGCAGTACATTACACTGGACTATATAAACAGGGACAGAAACATTATTCCATTGTGGAAATGATAGAACAATGATGGAACTGAGTCACTCTGAATAAAACTAAATGTTTACCTGCCTTTCCTTTGCATTATTGGCACCTTGTTATACTGATATATTGTTATGCTGAAATAATGGACTTTATGTTATTGTTATCACTGGTTGATCATGATCAGAATGTGCACATCTAACATGAATTTAGGTTCAATGGACATTTTAAACATGATAAAATTGTATTAGGTTGTCAAATTCTGATCACGTGGAACTGATATTCACAATAA
This sequence comes from Danionella cerebrum, assembly GCA_007224835.1. Classification (NCBI taxonomy): domain Eukaryota; kingdom Metazoa; phylum Chordata; class Actinopteri; order Cypriniformes; family Danionidae; genus Danionella; species Danionella cerebrum. The sequence goes on from SRMA01024026.1 coordinate 214,585, forward strand.
AAATCACATAGATCCATAAACTAGATTTACAGGGCAAAACAAGCTGTTTCAGTTTCATTGTCTATTAGGCCCCTTATGCTTCATCACAATTAATGTGTGGTATTTATCCTATAAGTTACACACAAAACCTCAAAATAGGCATTGTGATTTCATTACAGTCTTTCTGCTTTGCTTTTTTTTTGCACATGGACTAAAAAGCAGCACCAGGGAGTTTATTACAAATGAATGCAAACAACATTTCACAAACAAATATCTTTTAAGTAGTCAGTCTAATGCAAATAAAATATAAACATCTAAAGCTTTTTATATTATATCATATCAACACATTTTTACTTTGTTTTATCCTTCTTTTTACGTTAAATGTTAATTATTCTAATGAATACGCAAAGAAAATATAAACATCTGAAGTTTGTATAATGCTGTACATTCACAAATTACAATATTCACTGCTGTGAGCAACTTGCATTGGGCGATTGCATTCTTTTAAACTTATATTTATAATTAAACAATGTGTTACAAGGAAATTTGACATCTACGCGGCATATAAGCAAAATAAAAATGAAAACGTCTTCACGAGTAAACATTTTATGTGAATGCTCATTGTCTGTGCAATCACGTGATTGAATGCGCGTTCACGCAGAGGTGAGCCGAAAAATATGCCACAACGGCAGCAGCGCGCTGCAGTCATAGAGGCAGTGGGTCTCAGCGAAGCACGGGAAATTAACTACTTTCAAACTCTCAGAGAGAGAGAGCGAGAGAGATGACAGCACCGAACTGGACGATCGCGAACGAGACACAGTGACTGTGCGCTAGTAGCGGTTGGCCACGAACTCAGAGAGAAAGTGAAACCGGAGCAGACGCGCATGTTAAATAGTTCGCGCCCGGACTCTGATTGAAGCAGCGAAAAGTCAATCACTCTCAACACGCACGCACATAAAAATAGTATAAATATAATATGATCTCTTAAGCCCGAGAGTCCCAGGTACCGGGGACTTGCCCCCTTGTGCATTACATTTCCGCTCATAGCTCACTAACACTGAGAATGACCCCACCCATATTACATACCATTGTGCTCAGCGGAAACTCCTCTAAAAATCTAATTCAGTTTCATATCCGTTAACCACAGCTCTAGCGCCATGCAAATATACAACAACATGTCCGGAGTATAATTCATGACCAATTTTTTGTTTTGTGCTCTCTTAAAGCCACAGTACACCCCCTTTCCCCTTAAAGCGACAGAACCCTATAGCCATTTTAAGGGTTTCTTTGCAAAATAATTAACTTCCTTTTGATTTTGGAAAATCGATGCAATTGACTTTTTTGTTTGTCTTAATCTGCAACATAAGTGTGGCAATTTTCAAGGATGTCCTTTAAACACAGTCTGAAATAGCAGTAAAAAACAGCAGAAATTGTTATATTGCATGCTGCCATTAGGTAGCGCTATAATTGACACTGTATTGCGCTCTATGAAATCCTTCAGACATGGACTCTTAACATGCATGACGAATTTTAACCTGATCAGACATTGCATTGCTGAGTTATTAACCACTTCCTGTTCATAGAAAAAGTTAGACTTTCGAGGACTGCCATTCGCGCATCGTAAAATGAAGTCAAAAAAGCTTCGCAAGTTAACATCCCATATGCCTTGAGAGAATACTGAACAACTTTGAAGATGAACAGATGAATTCTCTAGGAGGAGTTCGTTAAAGTACAAAGCCTGAAACTGTGCTCAATTTCATAAAATAGTAAAAAATAACCGACTTCCTGTCGGTTTTGGAAACTGAATCCTGTTGACTTTTTTGTTGGTCCTGATCCCTTACAGAAGTGTACTGATTTTCAAACATGTACTCGCAATACAGCCTGAAATACAAGTATAAAACAACAGAAAAGGGTCTATTACATGTTGCCACTGGGTGGCGCTATAACTGACACTGTATATCGCTATTTGCATTTGTTAAGATATTCACTCTTAACCTACGTGGCGAATTTGAACTGGATCGGACATTGCTTGGCCGAGTTATAACAACTTCCTGTTTACGACAAAATTTAGACTTTGGATGACCGCTGTGCGCACATAGTTTATCGAAGTCAAAAAAGCTTCGCAATTTAACATCCCATATGCCTTGAGATAGTGCTGAACGAGATTTGAGACGAACAGATGAAATCTCTAGGAGGAGTTCGTTAAAGTACGACGTGAGCAAAAATGGCCATTTTTAGAGGTTTTTGGGAAATAGCTGACTTCCTGTCGATTTTGGAAATGAGATCCCATTTACTTATATTTAAGTTTTAGTACCCTACACATGCGTGGCGAATTTCATTCACCTACGACAAACTCATGGCGCATCATAAGCTACAACGCGTTAGGTGGCGCTGTAGAGTCATTTTACCACACCCGCTTTTCGAAACACAAATAGACGTAAATTTTCGCAGGTTCTGGTGTGTGTGCAAAATTTGGTGACTTTTTACGCATGTTTAGGCCCTCAAAAGTGCCCGCAAAAACACGTTAGAAGAAAAAAAATAATAATTAAAGCTGCAAGCAGCGATCAAGGGCTCGAGCACCTACGTCGCCATCGCCTCTCGGTGGCCAAGTCGTTACAATGCGCTCTATGACTGATCCTTAGTTAGAAGACGTATTCAAGTGAGATCTGTTCAAATTACCTATTCATACAGGCAAATCATATAAAAAAAATCACATCTTAAAGCATCATGACCCCCAGGGGGCGCTAACGAGTCTAAATATTTATGAGTTGAAATTTTTTTTGGGACTGTTTTGGCCAATATTCTGGTAACCTATATCAAAAGTGGTAAATGCAGTTTTAAATGCTGTTCCACCTGTGATCACTTGGTGGCGCTATAACCGATGATTAATGTTGTAGATGTGTTCAGACAGGGACTTTTAGTATAGTTTGTAAATTTGGGATCGATCAGTCATTGTATGGCTGAGCTATATTAACTTACTGTTTATGGCGAAACGTCAAATTTCATTGACTGGTGTACGTACATCATTTATCAAAGTAATAAAAGCTTCGCAATTTAACATCCCTTATACCTTAAGAGAAGATTTCTGGAGTTTGAAGGTGAGCAGATAAAATCTCTAGGAGGAGTTCGTTGAAATAGGAGACGTGAAAAAGTGCCATTTTAAAGGTTTTTTGCTAAATAGTTAACTTTCTGTTTATTTTGGAAACTCGCTCCAATTGACTTTTTTGTTTGTCTTGATCTGCAACACAAGTGTGGCAATTTTCAAGCATGTCCTTTAAACACAGTCTGAAATAGCAGTAAAAAACAGAAGAAAATGCTATATTGCATGCTGCCATTAGGTGGCGCTATAACTGACACTGTATTTCGCTGTATGAAATCCTTCAGACATGGACTCTTTACGCGCATGACAAATTTTAACCTGATCAGAGATTGCATTGCTGTGTTATTCACCAATTCCTGTTCATAGAAAAAGTTCGACTTTCGAAGACTGCCATTCGCGCATCGTAAAATGAAGTCAAAAAAGCTTCGCAATTTAACATCCCATATACCTTGAGAAAATACTGAACAACTTTGGAGATGAACAGATGAATTCTCTAGGAGGAGTTCGTTAAAGTACAAAGCCTGAAACTATGCTCAATTTCATACAATAATAAAAAATAACCGACTTCCTGACAGTTTTGGAAACTGATTCCTATTGACTTTTTTGTTGGTCCTGATCCCCTACATCAGTGTACTGATTTTCAAACGTGTACTCGCAATACAGCCTGAAATACAAGTATAAAACAACAGAAAATGGTCTATTACATGTTGCCACTAGGTGGCGTTATAACTGACACCGTATATCGCTATTTGGATTTGTTAAGATATGGACTCTTAACATACATAGCGAATTTGAACTGGATCGGACATTGCTTGGCCGAGTTATAACAACTTCCTGTTTACGACAAAATTTCGACTTTGGATGACCGCTGTGCGCACATAGTTTATCGAAGTCAAAAAAGCTTCGCAATTTAACATCCCATATGCCTTAAGATAGTGCTGAACGAGTTTTGAGGCGAACAGATGAAATCTCTAGGAGGAGTTCGTTAAAGTACGACGTGAGCAAAATTGGCCATTTTTAGAGGTTTTTGCGAAATAGCTGACTTCCTGTCGATTTTGGAAATGAGATCCCGTTTACTTATATTTAAGTTTTAGTACCCTACACATGCGTGGCGAATTTCATTCGCCTACGACAAACTCATAACGCATCATAAGCTACAACGCGTTAGGTGGCGCTCTAGAGTCATTTTACCACACCCGCTTTTCGAAACACAATTAGACGTAAATTTTCACCGGTTCTGATGTGTGTGCAAAATTCGGTGACTTTTTACGCATGTTTAGGCCCTCAAAAGTGCCCGCAAAAACACGTTAGAAGAAAAAAAAAAAATAATTAAAGCTGCAAGCAGCGATCAAGGGCTCGAGCACCTACGTCGCCATCGCCTCGGGTGGCCAATTGGTTACAATGCGCTCTACGACCGTTCCTTAGTTAGAATAAGTATTCAAGCGAGAACTGTTCAAATTACCTAATGACACAGGCAACTCAAGTAAAAAAATCCCTTCTCAAAGCGTCATGACCCCCAGGTGGTGCTAACGAGTCTAAATATTTATGAGTTGAAATATTTTTTGGGACTGTTTTGGCCAATATTCTGGGAACCTGTCAAAGTTGGTAAAAATGCTGTTCCACCTGTGATCACTTGGTGGCGCTATAACCGATGATTAATGTTGTAGATGTGTTAGACAGGGACTTTTAGTATGCTTGGTACATTTGGGATCGATCAGACATTGTATGGCTGAGTTATAATAACTTCCTGTTTATGGCGAAACGTCAAATTTCGATGACTGGTGTACGTACATCGTTTATCAAAGTAATAAAAGCTTCGGAATTTAACATCCCACATACCTTAAGGGAAGATTTCTGGAGTTTGAAAGTGAGCAGATAAAATATCTTAGGAGGAGTTCGTTGATTTAATAATAAGACTAAATAAAACTATCTTGCTTGGAAGTAATTATAATATATATAATATAATATCATATGCGTGATTGGACTGGTGCTGTGTCATGAGAAAGAAGCTTCGTGACATGGATTTTATTTGAAGGTTGACTCCATTTTTTATTTGAAAACAAGAACATAACATGAATCATGGAAATCGCGAGAGTTCGAAACAAGGCTTTAATGAAACCATCAGCTGGGCTCTAGAGAAACCCTTTAATATATTCGTCCAGTGCTTCCAGGCAGAGCAGGACCTCCAAAGAGACTCCTATTCTCACAACCTTCAGTAATGGACCTTCGTTCATCAGTGAAGTGCACAGCCATGAACACCTCCACCAAACAGTTCCATGCTACAACAGTCCCAGTATCCAAGACAATCTTGGAATCTCAGGAAATACCAGCAATGAAGCTGCTGCTGCTGATGATGATGATGACCAGGTTGGAGTCTCCACCGTCAATCTCAAAGGAGAGAAGACAAACGTTTAGTTGCAGAACTGATTGCAGATCCACGACAGCAAATGTGTTTGTACTACACTGGTGTCTTCAACATCATTACTGTTTAAACTTTCTAACTTTACCTGTATTTAGCATTTGCTCTGATTAACTTGTTTCACCATCAGTATTACATTCAATCCACTGTTTAACAAGTTTTATTATTCAAACTCTAGCAATAAAAAACCCTAGCATTTACATATGCACTGTTTTAACTGTACTACAGTGAAGAAGGTTAACATTTCTTTGTAATTCTGATATTGCTGTGGAATATATATTCCCCACAAGTACAGCTATAAGTTATATTTTACTTTAATATATGAGTATACTGTAATAAAAACTAAAGCAAACCACAGTTTATTGCTTCACTAGAACCCAGTTAATCTATAGTTAATTTAAGATTACTTAGAAATACAACAATATACTGTATAAATCTGAAATTTCTAAATTAAACAAATACGGTAATTACATTATATGATTACAGCATTTTTAACATGTTGCTTTAATTGTTAAAAACGAAAGTTATTTATCTTTTTATTAAAGTCCCGTTCGTTCGTTAGGTTAGGAGGTTCTTGGTCATTATTTACACAGAATTTATCATGAATACTGACCAGAGACAGACGCGCGGGTTTCCTGCTGGAGCTGCCCGTGCAACAGGTCAGGAGGTGGGGTTGGATCAGTCGAAGCTCCCGCTGAACGCGACTGGGGTTCAAACTGAAGCTCCTGTGGAAATGTGGGTGAACCACGCCGAGCAGGGTTCCTCTTTGTAGGATTCTAAGCTCCTAGCCACAGCCCTGAACACGTTTTTGATGTTGTGGAGCAATTTAAAGCTTGGTGGTGCAGATAGAAACTTAACAATCCCGTCCGCCATTTTCCAAACCAATGCTGCGCCTCTGTAGCTTCTCCCACAAATCAGCGCATTCCAGTCAACACCTGAATGTCTTGCGTGCATTCAGCGGCTCTGCCGATCAAACACAAAGTAAACACGCGTGCATTCACTCGCGAGTTGCGCTTTATTTCCCCGCGAACCGCGTTCGATGTGAACGTACCTTTAAGCCCGAGAATCCCAGGTACCGGGGACTTGCCCCCCTGTGCATTACATTTCCGCTCATAGCTCATTTACCCTGTGAGAGAACCTACACATATTACATACCGTTGTGCTCAGCGGAAACTCCTCTAAAAATCTAATTCAATTTCATATCCGTTCACCACAGCTCTAACGCCATGCAAATAAACAACAACATGTCCGGAGTATAATTCATGACCAAGTTTTTGTTTTGTGCTCTCTTAAAGCCACAGTATTCCCTGGCCCCTGCGGGGTTTCCCCTTAAAGCAGGGTTGCCAGGTCCCAGAAATATTTCCAGCCCAATGACAACTCAAAATCCGCCCAAATGGAATGAAAACTAGCCCAATTTTTCCAATGATTAGATTTCCCACAAAGGGCCTTAAAAAAATTTATATAAGTTTAAGTTTAAAGTATTGGCCTTTTGTCTAACCCAAATTCTTAATATCACACATTGTGCTTTTTTAATACACAATCTCATACAATAAAGGTCAAATAAGAACATGTGCTCTCTGAATTTTTTTTGACCCTAGTCAGAAGTGCCTACTTGTACTTGTTCATCCACAGACAACCGAACCGACGCTTCTGACTACAACGCTCTCAAGGAGTGACGTGATGATGATGATGCTTGATTGGTTATGTCAAAAGCACATGGGGCGCGCGCGCCTATTTGCGTCTCGCAAGAAGCAGCGTTTGTTGCCAAGTATTCATTCCCGGGGATCAACGCCCACTAATAAAAGGTTCCCTTTTATCTTTGTCCACAATTATTATTTATTATTATTATTTATTTTTTTGTGGCCGCGGTACATTATAAATGTGGCCCAAAAAAACGCAACCCGCAACTCCGTATTTTTTCCCGCAACTCCTTTTCTAAAATAGCCCAATTGTGCGGGAAAACCGCTACCCTGGCAACCATGCCTTAAAGCGACAGAACCCTACAGCCATTTTAAGGGTTTTTTGCAAAATAATTAACTTCCTTTTGATTTTGGAAAATGCTGCAATTGACTTTTTTGTTTGTCTTGATCTGCAACATAAGTGTGGCAATTTTCAAGCATGTCCTTTAAACACAGTCTGAAATAGCAGTAAAAAACAGAAGAAAATGCTATATTGCATGCTGCCATTAGGTGGCGCTATAACTGACACTGTATTTCGCTCTATGAAATCCTTCAGACGTGGACTCTTAACACGCTTGACAAATTTTAACCCGATCAGAAATTGCATTGCTGAGTTATTAACCACTTCCTGTTCATATAAAAAGTTTGACTTTCGAGGACTGCCATTCGCGCATCGTAAAATGAAGTCAAAAAATCTTCGCAATTTAACATCCCATATGCCTTGAGAGAATACTGAACAACTTTGGAGATGAACAGATGAATTCTCTAGGAGGAGTTTGTTAAAGTATGAGACATGGAAAAGTGCCATTTTAAGGGTTTTTTGCAAAATATTTAACTTCCTGTTGATTTTTGAAAATCGATGCAATTGACTTTTTTGTTTGTCTTGGTCTGCAACATAAGTGTGGCAATTTTCAAGGATGTCCTTTAAACACAGTCTGAAACAGCAGTAAAAAAACAGCAGAAATTGTTATATTGCATGCTGCCATTAGGTAGCGCTATAACTGACACTGTATTGCGCTCTATGAAATCCTTCAGACATGGACTCTTAACGCGCATGACGAATTTTAACCTGATCAGACATTGCATTGCTGAGTTATTAACCACTTCCTGTTCAAAGAAAAAATTCGACTTTCGAGGACTGCCATTCGCGCATCGTAAAATGAAGTCAAAAAAGCTTCGCAATTTAACATCCCATATGCCTTGAGAGAATGCTGAACAACTTTGAAGATGAACAGATGAATTCTCTAGGAGGAGTTCGTTAATGTACAAAGCCTGAAACTGTGCTCAATTTCATACAATAGTAAAAAATAACCGACTTCCTGTGGGTTTTGGAAACTGAATCCTATTGACTTTTTTGTTGGTCCTGATCCCTTACATAAGTGTACTAATTTTCAAACATGTACTCGCAATACAGCCTGAAATACAAGTATAAAACAACAGAAAAGGGTCTATCACATGTTGCCACTAGGTGGCGCTATAACTGACACTGTATATTGCTATTTGCATTTGTTAAGATATTCACTCTTAACCTACATGGCGAATTTGAACTGGATCGGACATTGCTTGGCCGAGTTATAACAACTTCCTGTTTACGACAAAATTTCGACTTTGGATGACCGCTGTGCGCACATAGTTTATCGAAGTCAAAAAAGCTTCGCAATTTAACATCCCATATGCCTTAAGATAGTGCTGAACGAGTTTTGAGACGAACAGATGAAATCTCTAGGAGGAGTTCGTTAAAGTACGACGTGAGCAAAAATGGCTATTTTTAGAGGTTTTTGGGAAATAGCTGACTTCCTGTCGATTTTGGAAATGAGATCCCATTTACTTATATTTAAGTTTTAGTACCCTACACATGCGTGGCGAATTTCATTCACCTACGACAAACTCATAGCGCATCATAAGCTACAACGCGTTAGGTGGCGCTGTAGAGTCATTTTACCACACCCGCTTTTCGAACCACAAATAGACGTAAATTTACGCAGGTTCTGATGTGTGTGCAAAATTTGGTGACTTTTTACGCATGTTTAGGCCCTCAAAAGTGCCCGCAAAAACACGTTACAAAAATAAGAATAATAATAATAATTAAAGCTGCAAGCAGCGATCAAGGGCTCGAGCACCTACGGCTCCATCTCCTCTCGGTGGCCAATTCGTTACAAATCGCTCCACGACTGATCCTTAGAAGACGTATTCAAGGGAGATCTATTCAAATTACCAAACGATACAGGCAACTCAAATAAAAAAAATCTCACCTCAAAGCATCATGACCCCCAGGCGGCGCTAACAAGTCTAAATATTTATAAGTTGAAATATTTTTTGGGACTGTTTTGGCCAATACTCTGGTAACCTATGTCAAAATTGGTAAAAATGCAGTTTTAAATGCTGTTCCACCTGTGATCACTTGGTGGCACTATAACCGATGATTAATGTTGTAGATGTGTTCAGACAGGGACTTTTAGAATAGTTGGTACATTTGGGATCGATCGAACATTGTATGGCTGAGTTATAATAACTTCCTTATTATAGCGAAGTGTCGTCTTTCGGCGGCTGTTGTGCATACGTTGTCAGGGCCGTTTGAAGAAATTTGGGGGCCCCAAGCAAAACAGACATGGGGGCCCCCCCGCACGCACGCAAACGAACCACAGCATAGCCATACAGTTTAAATTCACTCACACTTTATATAAATAAAAAAGGTTTACAGTGCAAATACTGGCGTTGCATATACTGTGCATAAATAAAAAAATGTTTAGAGTGCAAACATTTTATATATTTTATTTTTCTAAACTGTTTTAATTATTCTCATTTCTTTTTATTATTTTAATTTCTTCTATGTAATTCACTTTGAATTGCCATTGTGTGTGAAATGTGCTATATAAATACACTTTTTACTGTTAACAACCAATGAAATTATAATTAAAAGTTTACTAATTATTAGTGGTGCTGTGAGTCGACTACCAATGCTTAAAAACATCCCAAGCTAATGTTTGATGCACAGAATTTATTGTGTGGTTTTCCTAAATAGATTATCACAGTGGAATAGTAAATATAGCATTCTATGCCAATTTCATCAAAACCTATTACAAAGCTATAGCAATGTCATGTCATTAAATGTGATTAACAGCGATTCTGGTACAGATCTGGTCTTCCTTATCCTGTTAAAAAACATATTACAGTATGTAACCATAGTCCGTACGTTAAAAAAAGTTGCTCTAACTGTTCGTTACAAGCTGCATTTGCTGTCAGGTAGGTAGCTTAGCTAACATGATATATAAACATATTTCTGCTAGCCTACCTGCTGCAAAATTGCACCATTTGTACAACACAAGTAGAGCTATTTTCTTTGTGTAATTGATCACTTACCACTGTTATGTGTTTTCTTATCCTCCTCTTCTTTCTATTCTTTCTTTTTTGGCTTCCTGAAGCATAATTCCGCTTCATGACTTTTGTATTTGCCGGCAGCAGAGATCGCGTGGTTTGGCTAGCAGCTGTCCGCGAAGGGGGCCCTACTTGAGGGGAATCCCGATAACAGTGTCATTGCACTTTACTGCATTCATTATGAATGGGGCGCTCACCCAGTTAGTCGCTGCATTTTATTCTTAACCTGTCGTTGTCTTGGGGCCCCAGGCCAGCTCGGAGCTTCAAGCAATTGCTTGGTTTCCCTGCCTTGTCGCCGGGCTTGTACTTTGTTTATCGAAGTCGAAAACCCTTCACAATTTAATATCTCGCATACCTTAAGTTAAGTCTGATGGAGTTTTGAGATAAACAGATAGAATCTCTAAGAGGAGATTGTTAAAGTATGAGACATACAAAAGTGCCATTGTTGTAAAATAATGACAACATTAGGTTGAATTTTGATGTTGGTTTTTTTTATTCCCTTGTGTAGAACTCACAAATATACTTGTGTATATGTTTATTTGCAGTCAAACTGCAAAATAGAATCAACTCAAACTACATTATTATGCCTGCTGCATATAAATTGTCTTGCAAAAGAAGAATATAAACATCACTTCATTAAACATAATGAATTACATAAATTGTCTTGCTCAAACCCGAATCTGAATCACTCAAATTACACAGAAATGTTAATAAACCCATATTAAACTTATTTTACTAAAATAAATCACAATGCAACCAAAATACCTTTATAAACAACAGGCCTTTCTTTGCTGCATTTCTTGCGAAGGCGGAAACTTATTTAGCAAATCACTATCTTTTAAGCTGAACAAAACATATTCTAAACATTATATAAACAGCTTACTAACACTGCGAACATGAAATAAATCAAATGTTAGATGTTTGTTTCAACTTATACATGAACTGGACTGCAAAATCTCTTAACACAGATCCTGCTCTGCCTCTGTCTCTCATTACTTCTCTTAAAAACACAGTACACCCCTGTGGGGATTTCCTTAAAGCGACAGAACCCTACAGCCATTATGAGGGTTTTTTGCAAAATAATTAACTTCCTGTTGATTTTGGATACTCGCTCCAATTGACTTTTTGTTTGTCTTGATCTGCAACATAAGTGTGGCAATTTTCAAGCATGTCCTTTAACACAGTCTGAAATAGCTGTGAAAAACAGAAGAAATGCTATATTGCATGCTGCCATTAGGTGGCGCTATAACTGACACTGTCTTTCGCTCTATGAAATCCTTCAGACATGGACTCTTAACACGCATGACGAATTTTAACCCGATCAGACATTGCATTGCTGAGTTATTAACCACTTCCTGTTCATAGAAAAAGTTCAACTTTCGAGGACTGCCATTCGCGCATCGTAAAATGAAGTCCAAAAAGCTTCGCAATTTAACATCCCATATTCCTTGAGAGAATACTGAACAACTTTGGAGATGAACAGATGAATTCTCTAAGAGGAGTTCGTTAAAGTACAAAGCCTGAAACTATGCTCAATTTCATACAATAATAAAAAATAACCGACTTCCTGTCGGTTTTGGAAACTGATTCCTATTGACTTTTTTGTTGGTCCTGATCCCTTTCATAAGTGTACTGATTTTCAAACATGTACTTGGATTACAGCCAGAAATATAAGTATAAAACAACAGAAAATGGTCTATTACATGCTGCCATTAGGTGGCGCTATAACTGACACTGTATTTCGCTCTATGAAATCCTTCAGACATGGACTCTTAACACGCATGACGAATTTTAACCTGATCAGACATTGCATTGCTGAGTTATTAACCACTTCCTGTTCAAAGAAAAAGACCAACTTTCGAGGACTGTCATTCGCGGATCGTAAAATGAAGTCAAAAAAGCTTCGCAATTTAACATCCCATATGCCTTGAGAGAATACTGAACAACTTTGAAGATGAACAGATGAATTCTCTAGGAGGAGTTCGTTAAAGTACAAAGCCTGAAACTATGCTAAATTTCATACATTAATAAAAAAATAACCGACTTCCTGTCGGTTTTGGAAACGGATTCCTATTGACTTTTTTGTTGGTCCTGATCCCTTACATAAGTGTAGTGATTTTCAAACATGTACTCGCAATACAGCCTGAAATATAAGTATAAAACAACAGAAAATGGTCTATTACATGCTGCCATTAGGTGGCGCTATAACTGACACTGAATATCGCTTTTTGGATTTGTTTAGATATGGACTCTTAACATACATAGCGAATTTGAACTGGATCAGACATTGCTTGGCCGAGTTATAACAACTTCCTGTTTACGACAAAATTTCGACTTTGGATGACCGCTGTGCGCACATAGTTTATCGAAGTCAAAAAAGCTTCGCAATTTAACATCCCATATGCCTTAAGATAGTGCTGAACGAGTTTTGAGGCGAACAGATGAAATCTCTAGGAGGAGTTCGTTAAAGTACGACGTGAGCAAAAATGGCCATTTTTAGAGGTTTTTGCAAAATAGCTGACTTCCTGTTGATTTTGGAAATAAGATCCCATTTACTTATATTTAGGTTTAGGTACCCTACACATGCGTGGCGAATTTCATTCGCCTACGACAAACTCACAGCGCATCATAAGCTACAACGCGTTAGGTGGCGCTGTAGAGTCATTTTAACACACCCGCTTTTCGAACCACAAATAGACGTAAATTTTCGCAGGTTCTGGTGTGTGTGCAAAATTTGGTGACTTTTTATGCATGTTTAGGCCCTCAAAAGTGCCCGCAAAAACACGTTAGAAGAAAAAAAATAATAATAATAATAATAATGAAAGCTGCAAGCAGCGATCAAGGGCTCGAGCACCTACGTCGCCATCGCCTCGGGTGGCCAATTGGTTACAATGCGCTCTACGACCGTTCCTTAGTTAGAATACGTATTCAAGCGAGAACTGTTCAAATTACCTAATGACACAGGCAACTCAAGTAAAAAAATCCCTTCTCAAAGCGTCATGACCCCCAGGTGGTGCTAACGAGTCTAAATATTTATGAGTTGAAATATTTTTTGGGACTGTTTTGGCCAATATTCTGGGAACCTGTCAAAATTGGTAAAAATGCTGTTCCACCTGTGATCACTTGGTGGCGCTATAACCGATGATTAATGTTGTAGATGTGTTAGACAGGGACTTTTAGTATACTTGGTACAGTTGGGATCAATCAGACATTGTATGGCTGAGTTATAATAACTTCCTGTTTATGGCGAAACGTCAAATTTCGATGACTGGTGTACGTACATCGTTTATCAAAGTAATAAAAGCTTCGCAATTTAACATCCCACATACCTTAAGAGAAGATTTCTGGAGTTTGAAAGTGAGCAGATAAAATCTCTAGGAGGAGTTCGTTGATTTAATAATAAGACTAAATAAAACTATCTTGCTTGGAAGTAATTATAATATATATAATATAATATAATATGCGTGATTGGACTGGTGCTGTGTCATGAGAAAGAAGCTTCGTGACATGGATTTTATTTGAAGGTTGACTCCATTTTTATTTGAAAACAAGAACATAACATGAATCATGGAAATCACGAGAGTTCGAAACAAGGCTTTAATGAAACCATCAGCTGGGCTCTAGAGAAACCCTTTAATATATTCGTCCAGTGCTTCCAGGCAGAGCAGGACCTCCAAAGAGACTCCTATTCTCACAACCTTCAGTAATGGACCTTCGTTCATCAGTGAAGTGCACAGCCATGAACACCTCCACCAAACAGTTCCATGCTACAACAGTCCCAGTATCCGAGACAATCTTGGAATCTCAGGAAATACCAGCAATGAAGCTGCTGCTGCTGATGATGATGATGATGACCAGGTTGGAAGTCTCCACCGTCAATCTCAAAGGAGAGAAGACAAACATTTAGTTGCAGAACTGATTGCAGATCCACGACAGCAAATGTGTTTGTACTACACTGGTGTCTTCAACATCATTACTGTTTAAACTTTCTAACTTTACCTGTATTTAGCATTTGCTCTGATTTACTTGTTTCACCATCAGTATTACATTCAATCCACTGTTTAACAAGTTTTATTATTCAAACTCTAGCAATAAAAAAACCCTAACATTTACATATGCACTGTTTTAACTGTACTACAGTGAAGAAGGTTAACATTTCTTTGTAATTCTGATATTGCTGTGGAATATATATTCCCCACAAGTACAACTATAAGTTATATTTTACTTTAATATATGAGTATACTGTAATAAAAACTAAAGCAAACCACAGTTTATTGCTTCACTAGAACCAAGTTAATCTATAGTTAATTTAAGATTACTTAGAAATACAACAATATACTGTATAAATCTGAAATTTCTAAATTAAACAAATACAGTAATTACATTATATGATTACAGCATTTTTAACATGTTGCTTTAATTGTTAAAACGAAAGTTATTTATCTTTTTATTAAAGTCCCGTCCGTTCGTTAGGTTAGGAGGTTCTTGGTCATTATTTACACAGAATTTATCATGAATACTGACCAGAGACAGACGCGCGGGTTTCCTGCTGGAGCTGCCCGTGCAACAGGTCAGGGAGGTGGGGTTGGATCAGTCGAAGCTCCCGCTGAACGCGACTGGGGTTCAAACTGAAGCTCCTGTGGAAATGTAGGTGAACCACGCCGAGCAGGGTTCCTCTTTGTAGGATTCTAAGCTCCTAGCCACAGCCCTGAACACGTTTTTGATGTTGTGGAGCAATTTAAAGCTTGGTGGTGCAGATAGAAACTTAACAATCCCGTCCGCCATTTTCCAAACCAATGCTGCGCCTCTGTAGCTTCTCCCACAGATCCGCGCATTCCAGTCAACACCTGAATGTCTTGCGTGCATTCAGCGGCTCTGCCGATCAAACACAAAGTAAACACACGTGCATTCACTCGCGAGTTGCGCTTTATTTCCGCGCGAACCGCGTTCGATGTGAACGTACCTTTAAGCCCGAGAATCCCAGGTACCGGGGACTTGCCCCTTGTGCAATACATTTCCGCTCATAGTTCACTAACCCTGAGAATGACCCTACACATATCACATACCGTTGTGCTCATCGAAAACTCCTCTAAAAATCTAATTCAATTTCATATCCGTTCACCACAGCTCTAACGCCATGCAAATAAACAACAACATGTCCGGAGGATAATTCATGACCAAGTTTTTGTTTTGTGCTCTCTTAAAACCACAGTATTCCCTGGCCCCTGCGGGGTTTCCCCTTAAAGCAGGGTTGCCAGGTCCCAGAACTATTTCCAGCCCAATGACAACTCAAAATCCGCCCAAATGGAATGAAAACTAGCCCAATTTTTCAGTGTCCAATCAGATTAGACAACGGCTGGATTCCCACAAAGGGCCTTAAAAAATTTATATAAGTTTAAGTTTAAAGTATTGGCCTTTTGTCTAACCCAAATTCTTAATATCACACATTGTGCTTTTTTAATACACAGTCTCATACAATAAAGGTCAAATAAGAACATGTGCTCTCTGAATTTTTTTTGACCCTAGTCAGAAGTGCCTACTTGTACTTGTTCATCCACAGACAACCGAACCGACGCTTCTGACTACAACGCTCTCAAGGAGTGGCGTGATGATGATGATGCTTGATTGGTTATGTCAAAAGCACATGTGGCGCGCGCGCCTATTTGCGTCTCGCAAGAAGCAGCGTTTGTTGCCAAGTATTCATTCCCGGGGATCAACACCCACTAATAAAAGGTTCCCTTTTATCTTTGTCCACAATTATTATTTATTATTATTATTTATTTTTTTTTTTTCGCTGTACATTATAAATGTAGCCCAAAAAAACGCAACCCGCAACTCCGTATTTTTTCCCGCAACTCCTTTTCTAAAATAGCCCAATTGTGCGGGAAAACCGCTACCCTGGCAACCATGCCTTAAAGCGACAGAACCCTACAGCCATTTTAAGGGTTTTTTGCGAAATAATTAACTTCCTTTTGATTTTGGAAAATCGCTGCAATTGATTTTTTTGTTTGTCTTGATCTGTAACATAAGTGTGGCAATTTTCAAGCATGTCCTTTAAACACAGTCTGAAATAGCAGTAAAAAACAGAAGAAAATGCTATATTGCATGCTGCCATTAGGTGGCGCTATAACTGACACTGTATTTCGCTCTATGAAATCCTTCAGACGTGGACTCTTAACACGCTTGACAAATTTTAACCCGATCAGAAATTGCATTGCTGAGTTATTAACCACTTCCTGTTCATATAAAAAGTTTGACTTTCGAGGACTGCCATTCGCGCATCGTAAAATGAAGTCAAAAAATCTTCGCAATTTAACATCCCATATGCCTTGCGAAAATACTGAACAACTTTGGAGATGAACAGATGAATTCTCTAGGGGGAGTTTGTTAAAGTATGAGATATGGAAAAGTGCCATTTTAAGGGTTTTTTGCAAAATATTTAACTTCCTGTTGATTTTGGAAAATCGATGCAATTGACTTTTTTGTTTGTCTTGGTCTGCAACATAAGTGTGGCAATTTTCAAGGATGTCCTTTAAACACAGTCTGAAATAGCAGTAAAAAACAGCAGAAATTGCTATATTGCATGCTGCCATTAGGTAGCGATATAACTGACACTGTATTGCGCTCTATGAAATCCTTCAGACATGGACTCTTAACACGCATGACGAATTTTAACCTGATCAGACATTGCATTGCTGACTTATTAACCACTTCCTGTTCAAAGAAAAAGTTCGACTTTCGAGGACTGCCATTCGCGCATCGTAAAATGAAGTCAAAAAAGCTTCGCAATTTAACATCCCATATGCCTTGAGAGAATACTGAACAACTTTGAAGATGAACAGATGAATTCTCGAGGAGGAGTTCGTGAAAGTACAAAGCCTGAAACTGTGCTCAATTTCATACAATAGTAAAAAATAACCCACTTCCTGTCGGTTTTGGAAACTGAATCCTATTGACTTTTTTGTTGGTCCTGATCCCTTACATAAGTGTAGTGATTTTCAAAGATGTACTCGCAATACAGCCTGAAATACAAGTATAAAACAACAGAAAAGGGTCTATTACATGTTGCCACCAGGTGGCGCTATAACTGACACTGTATATTGCTATTTGCATTTGTTAAGATATTCACTCTTAACCTACATGGCGAATTTGAACTTGATCGGACATTGCTTGGCCGAGTTATAACAACTTCCTGTTTACGACAAAATTTCGACTTTTGATGACCGCTGTGCGCACATAGTTTATCGAAGTCAAAAAAGCTTCGCAATTTAACATCCCATATGCCTTAAGATAGTGCTGCTCGAGTTTTGAGACGAACAGATGAAATCTCTAGGAGGAGTTCGTTAAAGTACGACGTGAGCAAAAATGGCTATTTTTAGAGGTTTTGGGAAATAGCTGACTTCCTGTCGATTTTGGAAATGAGATCCCATTTACTTATATTTAAGTTTTAGTACCCTACACATGCGTGGCGAATTTCATTCGCCTACGACAAACTCATAGCGCATCATAAGCTACAACGCGTTAGGTGGCGCTCTAGAGTCATTTTACCACACCCGCTTTTCAAAACACAATTAGACGTAAATTTTCACCGGTTCTGATGTGTGTGCAAAATTTGGTGACTTTTTACGCATGTTTAGGCCCTCAAAAGTGCCCGCAAAAACACGTTAGAAGAAAAAAAATAATTAAAGCTGCAAGCAGCGATCAAGGGCTCGAGCACCTACGTCGCCATCGCCTCTCAGTGGCCAAATCGTTACAATGCGCTCTACGACTGATCCTTAGTTTTAAATGCTGTTCCACCTGTGATCACTTGGTGGCGCAATAACTGATGATTGGGTAAAGTTCATTTTTACAGCTTTAAGAGTCAAAAATAGAATTAAAATGAAAACATACACCAAAGTGTTTCTTTCTCACTGCATTCATTATCTTATGCTGATACTAAAATTATCTTTATTTGTTTCTTACATTTTGAAATGTTGCCAGATTATCCAAGAGTTGTTAGATTATCACCCTTCAAATATCTAGTTTCATAACTGTGTATTTCCCTGGGATATTATTTTTGTTTTACTAAAACGAGTGGTAAACCAACAATTATTACCCATAAATAATAGTAAAGCACACCTGATATTAACTGTTAACCAGATGATCATCGTAAGAGCTAGTTTGATATAAGCATTGCAGCATCAATCTGTAGCTCTGTTCTGAACAATCTGCAGCTTTCTAAGCTGTGTTTTATTTGTCGCAGTCCAAACATCTGAACAATACTCCATGCATACATTTTTTTAAAGTAAGAGGTAAAAGAAAGAGCATTTTCTGGATACTGCAGTACCATTTGGCATGTCCTTGGTAATGCAGTCGATATGTTGTTACCATCCCTGCACATTATAGTGTTTAGAAACACACTGATAAAAACCTTGTATGGAGCTGCTGGTGTATACTTTGAAACAGGGTTGGAACCAGTACATGACACTGCCACTATATAAACAGGGACAGAAACATTATTCCATTGTGGAAATGATAGAACAATGATGGAACTGAGTCACTCTGAATAAAACTAAATGTTTACCTGCTTTTCCTTTGCATTATTGGCACCTTGTTATACTGATATATTGTTATGCTGAAATAATGGACTTTATGTTATTGTTATCACTGGTTGATCATGATCAGAATGTGCACATCTAACATGAATTTAGGTTCAATGGACATTTTAAACATGACAAAATTGTATTATGTTGTCAAATTCTGATCACGTGGAACTGATATTCACAATAAAAATCACATAGATCCATAAATAGATTTACAGGGCAAAACAAGCTGTTTCAGTTTCATTGTCTATTAGGCCCTTTATGCTTCATCACAATTATTGTGTGGTATTTATCCTATAAGTTACACACAAACCCTCAAAATAGGCATTGTGATTTCATTACAGTCTTTCTGCTTTGCTTTTTTTTTGCACATGGACTAAAAAGCAGCACCAGGGAGTTTATTACAAATGAATGCAAACATTTCACAAACAAATATCTTTTAAGTAGTAAGTCTAATGCAAATAAAATATAAACATCTAAAGCTTTTTACATTATATCACATCAACACATTTTTACTTTGTTTTATCCTTCTTTTTACGTTAAATGTTAATTATTCTAATGATTACGCAAATAAAATATGAACATCTGAAGTTTGTATAATGCTGTACATTTGCTGTAATGCTGTACAATATTCACTGCTGTAAGCAACTTGCATTTGACGATTGCATTCTTTTAAACTTATATTTATAATTAAACAATGTGTTACAAGTATATTTGACATCTACGCGGCATATAAGCAAAATAAAAATGAAAACGTCTTCACGAGTAAACATTTTATATGAACTCCATTGGCTTAGTCTGTGCAATCACGTGATTGAATGCGCGTTCACGTAGAGGGGAGCCGAAACTGCAGTCATAGAGGCAGTGGGTCTCAGCGAAGCACGGGAGATCAACTACTTTCAAACTCTCAGAGAGAGAGCGAGAGAGATGACAGCACCGAACTGGACGATCGCGAACGAGACACAGTCACTGTGCGCTAGTAGCGGTTGGCCACAAACTCGGAGAGAGAGTGAAACCGGAGCAGACGCGCATGTTAAATAGTCCGTCCCCGGACTCTGACGGGGAGTCAAATCACTCTCAACACGCGAAACGTCAATCACTCTCAACATGCACGCACATAAAAATAGTATAAACATAAATACAATATAAGCTCTTAAGCCCGAGAGTCCCAGGTACCGGGGACTTGCCCCTTGTGCATTACATTTTCGCTCATAGCTCATTAACCCTGAGAATGACCCCACACATATCACATACCGTTGTGCTCAGCGGAAACTCCTCTAAAAATCTAATTCAATTTCATATACGTTAACCACAGCTATAAGGCCATGCAAATAAACAACAACATGTCCGGAGTATAATTCATGACCAAGTTTTTGCTCTGCCAGACTGCCACTGTTTCCCATTTACAGCCATTCTCTTAAAGCCACAGTGACAGAACCCTACAGCCATTTTGAGGGTTTTTTGCAAAATAATTAACTTCCTTTTGATTTTGGAAAATCGCTGCAATTGACTTTTTTGTTTGTCTTGATCTGCAACATAAGTGTGGCAATTTTCAAGCATGTCCTTTAAACACAGTCCGAAATAGCAGTAAAAAACAGAAGAAAATGCTATATTGCATGCTATCATTAGGTGGCGCTATAACTGACACTGTATTTCGCTCTATGAAATCCTTCAGACGTGAACTCTTAACACGCCTGACAAATTTTAACCCGATCAGAAATTGCATTGCTGAGTTATTAACCACTTCCTGTTCATATAAAAGTTTGACTTTCGAGGACTGCCATTCGCGCATCGTAAAATGAAGTCAAAAAAGCTTCGCAATTTAACATCCCATATGCCTTGCAAAAATACTGAACAACTTTGGAGATGAACAGATGAGTTCTCTAGGAGGAGTTTGTTAAAGTATGAGACATGCAAAAGTGCGATTTTAAGGGTTTTTTTTAAAATATTTAACTTCCTGTTGATTTTGGAAACTCGCTCCAATTGACTTTTTTGTTTGTCTTGATCTTTAACATGAGTGTGGCAATTTTCAAGCATGTCCTTTAAACACAGTCTGAAATAGCAGTAAAAAACAGCAGAAAATACTATATTGCATGCTGCCATTAGGTGGCGCTATAACTGACACTGTATATCGCTCTATGAAATCCTTCAGACATGGACTCTTAACACGCATGACGAATTTTAACCCGATCAGACATTGCATTGCTGAGTTATTAACCACTTCCTGTTCAAAGAAAAAGTCAAACTTTCGAGGACTGCCATTCGCGCATCGTAAAATGAAGTGAAAAAAGCTTCGCAATTTAACATCCCATATGCCTTGAGAGAATACTGAACAACTTTGGAGATGAACAGATGAATTCTCTAGGAGGAGTTCGTTAAAGTACAAACCCTGAAACTATGCTCAATTACATAAAATAATAAAAAATAACCGACTTCCTGTCGGTTTTGGAAACTGATTCCTATTGACTTTTTTGTTGGTCCTGATGCCCTACATACGTGTACTGATTTTCAAACATGTACTCGCAATACAGCCTGAAATACAAGTATAAAACAACAGAAAAGGGTCTATTACATGTTGGCACTAGGTGGCGCTATAACTGTCACTGTATATCGCTATTTGGATTTGTTAAGATATGGACTCTTAACATACATAGCGAATTTGAACTGGATCGGACATTGCTTGGCCGAGTTATAACAACTTCCTGTTTACGACAAAATTTCGACTTTGGATGACCGCTGTGCGCACATAGTTTATCGAAGTCAAAAAAGCTTCGCAATTTAACATCCCATATGCCTTAAGATAGTGCTGAACGAGTTTTGAGACGAACAGATGAAATCTCTAGGAGGAGTTCGTTAAAGTACGACGTGAGCAAAAATGGCCATTTTTAGAGGTTTTTGGGAAATAGCTGACTTACTGTCGATTTTGGAAATAAGATCCCATTTACTTATATTTAAGTTTAGGTACCCTACACATGCGTGGCGAATTTCATTTGCCTACGACAAACTCACAGCGCATCATAAGCTACAACGCGTTAGGTGGCGCTGTAGAGTCATTTTACCACACCCGCTTTTCGAAACACAATTAGACGTAAATTTTCGCAGGTTCTGATGTGTGTGCGAAATTCGGTGACTTTTCATGCATGTTTAGGCCCTCAAAAGTGCCCGCAAAAAAAAAAAAAAAAAATAAGAATAATAATAATAATAATAATAATAATAATAAGAATAATAATCCTAACAGAAACAATAGGGTTCTTGCACCTCCGGTGCTCGAGCCCGTTGGGCCCGAGCTCCTTCGGTGCTCGAGCCCTAATAATAATCCTAACAGAAACAATAGGGTTCTTGCACCTACGGTGCTCGAGCCCGTTGGGCCCGAGCTCCTTCGGTGCTCGAGCCCTAATAATAAGAATAATAATCCTAACAGAAACAATAGGGTTCTTGCACCTACGGTGCTCGAGCCCGTTGGGCCCGAGCTCCTTCGGTGCTCGAGCCCTAATTAAAGCTGCAAGCAGCGATCAAGGGCTCGAGCACCTACGTCGCCATCGCCTCTCGGTGGCCAATTCATTTCAATGCGCTCTACGACCGATCCTTAGTTAGAATACGTATTCAAGCGAGAACTGTTCAAATTACCTAATGACACAGGCAACTCAAGTAAAAAATCCCTTCTCAAAGCGTCATGACCCCCAGGTGGTGCTAACGAGTCTAAATATTTATGAGTTGAAATATTTTTTGGGACTGTTTTGGCCAATATTCTGGGAACCTGTCAAAATTGGTAAAAATGCTGTTCCACCTGTGATCACTTGGTGGCGCTATAACCGATGATTAATGTTGTAGATGTGTTAGACAGGGACTTTTAGTATACTTGGTACATTTGGGATCGATCAGACATTGTATGGCTGAGTTATAATAACTTCCTGTTTCTGGCGAAACGTCAAATTTCGATGACTGGTGTACGTACATCGTTTATCAAAGTAATAAAAGCTTCGGAATTTAACATCCCACATACCTTAAGAGAAGATTTCTGGAGTTTGAAAGTGAGCAGATAAAATATCTTAGGAGGAGTTCGTTGATTTAATAATAAGACTAAATAAAACTATCTTGCTTGGAAGTAATTATAATATATATAATATAATATGCGTGATTGGACTGGTGCTGTGTCATGAGAAAGAAGCTTCGCGACATGGATTTTATTTGAAGGTTGACTCCATTTTTTATTTGAAAACAAGAACATAACATGAATCATGGAAATCACGAGAGTTCCAAACAAGGCTTTAATGAAACCATCAGCTGGGCTCTAGAGAAACCCTTTAATATATTCGCCCAGTGCTTCCAGGCAGAGCAGGACCTCCAAAGAGACTCCTATTCTCACAACCTTCAGTAATGGACCTTCGTTCATCAGTGAAGTGCACAGCCATGAACACCCCCACCAAACAGTTCCATGCTACAACAGTCCCAGTATCCGAGACAATCTTGGAATCTCAGGAAATACCAGCAATGAAGCTGCTGCTGCTGATGATGATGATGACCAGGTTGGAGTCTCCACCGCCAATCTCAAAGGAGAGAAGACAAACATTTAGTTGCAGAACTGATTGCAGATCCACGACAGCAAATGTGTTTGTACTACACTGGTGTCTTCAACATCATTACTGTCTAAACTTTCTAACTTTACCTGTATTTAGCATTTGCTCTGATTTACTTGTTTCACCATCAGTATTACATTCAATCCACTGTTTAACAAGTTTTATTATTCAAACTCTAGCAATAAAAAACCCTAACATTTACATATGCACTGTTTTAACTGTACCACAGTGAAGAAGGTTAACATTTCTTTGTAATTCTGATATTGCTGTGGAATATATATTCCCCATAAGTACAACTATAAGTTATATTTTACTTTAATATATGAGTATACTGTAATAAAAACTAAAGCAAACCACAGTTTATTGCTTCACTAGAACCAAGTTAATCTATAGTTAATTTAAGATTACTTAGTAATACAACAATATACTGTATAAATCTGAAATTTCTAAATTAAACAAATACAGTAATTACATTATATGATTACAGCATTTTTAACATGTTGCTTTAATTGTTAAAAACGAAAGTTATTTATCTTTTTATTAAAGTCCCGTCCGTTCGTTAGGTTAGGAGGTTCCTGGTCATTATTTACACAGAATTTATCATGAATACTGACCAGAGACAGACGCGCGGGTTTCCTGCTGGAGCTGCCCGTGCAACAGGTCAGGGAGGTGGGGCTGGATCAGTCGAAGCTCCCGCTGAACGCGACTGGGGTTCAAACTGAAGCTCCTGTGGAAATGTAGGTGAACCACGCCGAGCAAGGTTCCTCTTTGTAGGATTCTAAGCTCCTAGCCACAGCCCTGAACACGTTTTTGATGTTGTGGAGCAATTTAAAGCTTTGTGGTGCAGATAGAAACTTAACAATCCCGTCCGCCATTTTCCAAACCAATGCTGCGCCTCTGTAGCTTCTCCCACAGATCCGCGCACTCCAGTCAACACCTGAATGTCTTGCGTGCATTCAGCGGCTCTGCCGATCAAACACAAAGTAAACACGCGTGCATTCACTCGCGAGTTGCGCTTTATTTCCGCGCGAACCGCGCTCGATGTGAACGTACCTTTAAGCCCGAGAGTCACAGGTACCGGGGACTTGCCCCCTTGTGCAATACATTTCCGCTCATAGTTCACTAACCCTGAGAATGACTCTACACATATCACATACCGTTGTGCTCAGCGAAAACTCCTCTAAAAATCTAATTCAATTTCATATCCGTTCACCACAGCTCTAACGCCATGCAAATAAACACCAACATGTCCGGAGTATAATTCATGACCAAGTTTTTGTTTTGTGCTCTCTTAAAGCCACAGTATTCCCTGGCCCCTGCGGGGTTTCCCTTAAAGCAGGGTTGCCAGGTCCCAGAAATATTTCCAGCCCAATGACAACTCAAAATCCGCCCAAATGGAATGAAAACTAGCCCAATTTTTCAGTGTCCAATCAGATTAGACAACGGCTGGATTCCCACAAAGGGCCTTAAAAAAATTTATATAAGTTTAAGTTTAAAGTATTGGCCTTTTGTCTAACCCAAATTCTTAATATCACACATTGTGCTTTTTTAATACACAATCTCATACAATAAAGGTCAAATAAGAACATGTGCTCTCTGAATTTTTTTGACCCTAGTCAGAAGTGCCTACTTGTACTTGTTCAACCACAGACAACCGAACCGACGCTTCTGACTACAACGCTCTCAAGGAGTGACGTGATGATGATGATGCTTGATTGGTTATGTCAAAAGCACATGTGGCGCGCGCGCCTATTTGCATCTCGCAAGAAGCAGCATTTGTTGCCAAGTATTCATTCCCGGGGATCAACATCCACTAATAAAAGGTTCCCTTTTATCTTTGTCCACAATTATAATTTATTATTATTATTTATTTTTTTGCGGCCGCGGTACATTATAAATGTAGCCCAAAAAACCGCAACCCGCAACTCCGTTTTTTTCCCCGCAACTCCTTTTCTAAAATAGCCCAATTGTGCGGGAAAACCGCTACCCTGGCAACCATGCCCTAAAGCGACAGAACCCTACAGCCATTTTAAGGGTTTTTTGCAAAATAATTAACTTCCTTTTGATTTTGGAAAATCGCTGCAATTGACTTTTTTGTTTGTCATGATCTGTAACATAAGTGTGGCAATTTTCAAGCATGTCCTTTAAACACAGTCTGAAATAGCAGTAAAAAACAGAAGAAAATGCTATATTGCATGCTGCCATTAGGTGGCGCTATAACTGACACTGTATTTCGCTCTATGAAATCCTTCAGACGCGGACTCTTAACACGCTTGACAAATTTTAACCCGATCAGAAATTGCATTGCTGAGTTATTAACCACTTCCTGTTCATATAAAAAGTTTGACTTTCGAGGACTGCCATTCGCGCATCGTAAATGAAGTCAAAAAATCTTCGCAATTTAACATCCCATATGCCTTGCGAAAATACTGAACAACTTTGGAGATAAACAGATGAATTCTCTAGGAGGAGTTTGTTAAAGTATGAGATATGGAAAAGTGCCATTTTAAGGGTTTTTTGCAAAATATTTAACTTCCTGTTGATTTTGGAAAATCGATGCAATTGACTTTTTTGTTTGTCTTGGTCTGCAACATAAGTGTGGCAATTTTCAAGGATGTCCTTTAAACACAGTCTGAAATAGCAGTAAAAAACAGCAGAAATTGCTATATTGCATGCCGCCATTAGGTAGCGCTATAACTGACACTGTATTGCGCTCTATGAAATCCTTCAGACATGGACTCTTAACACGCATGACGAATTTTAACCTGATCAGACATTGCATTGCTGAGTTATTAACCACTTCCTGTTCAAAGAAAAAGTTCGACTTTCGAGGACTGCCATTCGTGCATCGTAAAATGAAGTCAAAAAAGCTTCGCAATTTAACATCCTATATGCCTTGAGAGAATACTGAACAACTTTGAAGATGAACAGATGAATTCTCTAGGAGGAGTTCGTTAAAGCACAAAGCCTGAAACTGTGCTCAATTTCATACAATAGTAAAAAATAACCGACTTCCTGTCGGTTTTGGAAACTGAATCCTATTGACTTTTTTGCTGGTCCTGATCCCTTACATAAGTGTACTGATTTTCAAACATGTACTCGCAATACAGCCCGAAATACAAGTATAAAACAACAGAAAAGGGTCTATTACATGTTGCCACTAGGTGGCGCTATAACTGACACTGTATATTGCTATTTTCATTTGTTAAGATATTCACTCTTAACCTACATGGCGAATTTGAACTGGATCGGACATTGCCTGGCCGAGTTATAACAACTTCCTGTTTACGACAAAATTTCGACTTTGGATGACCGCTGTGCGCACATAGTTTATTGAAGTCAAAAAAGCTTCGCAATTTAACATCCCATATGCCTTAAGATAGTGCTGAACGAGATTTGAGACTAACAGATGAAATCTCTAGGAGGAGTTCGTTAAAGTACGACGTGAGCAAAAATGGCCATTTTTAGAGGTTTTTGGGAAATAGCTGACTTCCTGTCGATTTTGGAATTGAGATCCCATTTACTTATATTTAAGTTTTAGTATCCTACACATGCGTGGCGAATTTCATTCACCTACGACAAACTCACAGCGCATCATAAGCTACAACGCGTTAGGTGGCGCTGTAGAGTCATTTTACCACACCCGCTTTTCGAAACACAATTAGACGTAAATTTTCGCAGGTTCTGGTGTGTGTGCAAAATTTGGTGACTTTTTACGCATGTTTAGGCCCTCAAAAGTCCCCGCAAAAACACGTTAGAAGAAAAAAAATAATAATTAAAGCTGCAAGCAGCGATCAAGGGCTCGAGCACCTACGTTGCCATCGCCTCTCGGTGGCCAAGTCGTTACAATGCGCTCTATGACTGATCCTTAGTTAGAAGACGTATTCAAGCGAGATCTGTTCAACTAACCTAATGATACAGGCAACTCAAAAAAAAAAAATCCCATCTCAAAGCATCATGACCCCCAGGTGGCGCTAACGAGTCTAAATATTTATGAGTTGAAATATTTTTTGAGACTGTTTTGGCCATTATTCTGATAACCTGTCAAAATTGGTAAACATGCAGTTTTAAAGGCTGTTCCACCTGTGATCACTTGGTGGCGCTATAATCGATGATTAATGTTGTAGATGTGTTCAGACAGGGACTTTTAGTATAGTTGGTACATTTAGGATCGATCAGACTTTGTATGGATGAGTTATAATAACTTCCTGTTTATGGCAAAACGTCAAATTTAGTTGACTGGTGTACATACATCGTTTATCAAAGTAATAAAAGCTTCGCAATTTAACATCCAACATACCCTAAGAGAAGATTTCTGGAGTTTGAAGGTGAGCAGATAAAATCTCTAGGAGGAGTTCGTTGAAGTATGAGACATGAAAAAGTGCCATTTTAAGAGTTTTTTGCTAAATAAATAACTTCCTGTTGATTTTAGAAACTCGCTCCAATTGACTTTTTTGTTTGTCTTGATCTGCAACATAAGTGTGGCAATTTTCAAGCACGTCCTTTAAACACAGTCTGAAATAGCAGTAAAAAACAGCAGAAAATGCTATATTGCATGCTGCCATTAGGTGGCGCTATAACTGACACTGTATATCGCTCTATGAAATCCTTCAGACATGGACTTAACACGCGTGACGAATTTTAACCTGATCAGACATTGCATTGCTGAGTTATTAACCACTTCCTGTTCAAAGAAAAAGTTCAAATTTCGAGGACTGCCATTCGCGCATCGTAAAATGAAGTGAAAAAAGCTTCGCAATTTAACATTCCATATGCCTTGAGAGAATACTGAACAACTTTGGAGATGAACAGATGAATTCTCTAGGAGGAGTTCGTTAAAGCACAAACCCTGAAACTATGCTCAATTACATAAAATAATAAAAAATAACCGACTTCCTGTCGGTTTTGGAAACGGATTCCTATTGACTTTTTTGTTGGTCCTGATGCCCTACATACGTGTACTGATTTTCAAACATGTACTCGCAATACAGCCTGAAATACAAGTATAAAACAACAGAAAATGGTCTATTACATGTTGCCACTAGGTGGCGCCATAACTGACACTGTATATCGCTATTTGCATTTGTTAAGATATTCACTCTTAACCTACATGGCGAATTTGAACTGGATCGGACATTGCTTGGCCGAGTTATAACAACTTCCTGTTTACTACAAAATTTCGACTTTGGATGACCGCTGTGCGCACATAGTTTATCGAAGTCAAAAAAGCTTCGCATTTTAACATCCCATATGCCTTAAGATAGTGCTGAACGAGTTTTGAGACGAACAGATGAAATCTCTAGAGGAGTTCGTTAAAGTACGACGTGAGCAAAAATGGCCATTTTTAGAGGTTTTTGGGAAATAGCTGACTTCCCGTCGATTTTGGAAATGAGATCCCATTTACTTATATTTAAGTTTTAGTACCCTACACATGCGTGGCGAATTTCATTCACCTACGATAAACTCATAGCGCATCATAAGCTACAACGCGTTAGGTGGCGCTGTAGAGTCATTTTACGACACCCGCCTTTCGAAACACAATTAGACGTAAATTTTCGCAGGTTCTGATGTGTGTGCAAAATTTGGTGACTTTTTACGCATGTTTAGGCCCTCAAAAGTGCCCGCAAAAACACGTTAGAAAAATAATAATAATAATAATAATAATAATAATAATAATAATAATAATAATAATAATAATAATAATAATAATAATAATAATAATAATAATAATAATAATAATGTTATCAA
>SRMA01024027.1:0-132500 GCA_007224835.1 Danionella cerebrum
GAGCCTGGAGGAGGAGGCACCGGAGGAGCCTGCGTCAGGATGGCGTCCTCGAACGGCTCTGGAACACACACGAGCGCATCCTTCAGCTTCTGCACTACACCGCACGCGATAATTTAGATTTCCATCACAGACATATTGTTAAAGTGATCCCCTGAACCCATTTAAACTCAACACTAGTGTGTCAGCCTGCACACCAATGAAGGACCCAATCTCCAGCCATGCCTTGGGAGCCGGAGCTCAGACTGTGAATGGAGAAGCAGGAGCTCAGAGCCTAGCGCTCCGGTGTCTCTCAATGACCCATCGAGTCATTAAAAGAGCTGTTTCCACATTCCCTCTGCTAGAGTGGTGCATCAGAGTCGGTGGGAGGAGCTTGAGGTTTCCATTTTTAATCCTCGAGCACATCTGCAGCTGTTAAAATTATTTTATTGATATCTCTGTGTCTTCTTCTGGGTTGTTTCTCTCAGGGTTTGAAGCTTTAGTGAAACTCACTCATGTCAAAGAGGTCCTTCCTGGGGCTGTCTTTAGGGGGTCCGTTCAGGCCTGAATCCCCCTGTGTGTCTGGCTCCCCCTGCAGAGCCGCCAGAACCTGTGTGTCGATGTGCTGCGTGTTCACGTAGGTGGGGGCTTCGCCGGCTTTCGGGGCTTTGACCTCAGGGAGGCTGTATATGTCACATGACCCTAAAAATGCACAATAAGTCAGAGCTGCGCATGATGCGTTCAGGTGTCATTAAATCTCAATGTTATTTGAAGATAATCTTGACACGAAACATCACAGGACTGAAACGTGAGTTTTGTTATTTATAAACTGTAGGTTTGTGCTTGAGCTTAAATTACAGTGAATTAAAAATTGTTTAAGTGATTTTTAAAGTGAGCCGTACCCTGATGAATGAACATGGGCCGCCCCTGGTAGTACGTCTGCTCGACTCCTGAGCCCTGTGTAGGTGACACGAGAAATAATGAAGCACTTCATCATCACCACTTTCAGCGCGACAGGACGTCATTGAAAGGAGGCTTCGTCATCAGCACGTGAACAAACCATGATTCAAGCTGTTGGCATTTCAGAAGTGTTTATTTTTGTATCTATAACTCTTACCTGGCTCCCGTCTTGCGTCTGATTGGTCAATCTGGCATCGATGAACCCTCCTGGAGGTGGCATTTTTCCAGGAATGCTGTTGTAGTACTGATGATCAGCAGACTCCTCCCCTTCTTCTGTCCAAAGGGGCTCGTCTGTACTCAGAACCCTAAAGAACAGAATTTCATTCACTCGTTCAGCACCGGCAAGTTCAGTTCTGTTTAGTTTTTAATGAGGAAAACAAATACAAACCCAGTAAAAAAGAACTACAAGAACAGCCAAAAGAAACTACAAGTATAGGGAAACAAGTACAACCTGTTAGAATGAACTACAAAAACAGGCAAAAAGAACTGCAAGCACTGGTAAAATAACTACAAACATATTTAAAAGGAACAAGAAAACCAGGCAAAAGAAACTACAAGTACAGGAAACTTACTACAAGCACAGGTGAAAGAAAATGCAAGAACAGGCAAAAGGAACTACAAGAACCGTAAAATAACTAAAGAACATTTAAAATAACTACAAGAACAGGGAAAATAAGTACACAGAGTGAAAAGGAACTACAAGTACAACCAAAAAAAACTTCAAGCGCAGGTAAAAGAACAGGCATAGAATAAAATACGTTCACACAGAGTTAAAAGGAAATACAAGCACAGGCGAAAAGAACTACAAGCACAGGTAAAATAACTACAAGCGCAGTTTTAGTTGAAAAGGAACTACAAGAACAAGCACAGACGAAAAGAACTGCGAAAACAATAAACAGGTAAGGATATGAGTAACTATTACAAACAAGTTAAAAATAACAACAAACTTAAGAAAAACATTACTCACACAGCAACAAATAACCACAAACAGGTCAAAGTTTGATGTAAAATAACAAACTACAATAAAATAAAATGACAAAAAATAAAAAGACACGCAAGAACAAATGAACACAGGCAAAGAAAAAAAACGAATATAAACTAAAAGTACAAGAAAACGGGAAAATATATGCAGGGGAAAAACCTGCCAAACATAAAAGAACTGAAAGAGATTTACAAATGAACTACAAGAGGAAAACAATGAAAGGCTCATGAATCAAGATCAAAACCTCGCGGGAACATGAAACAGAAATAGATTTGGGCCTAAGCAGAACGTCAGCTCTCTTGTGATGGTGGCTGACCTGTCGTGGAGGGCGGAGGGTTTGCTGGAGGGGCACTGCAGGTAGAGCTGGAAGCGCAGGTCGAAGGCCTGACCGATGGTACTGATCACATCCTGCGCCAGACCGTCAGAGCACTCCAGAATGTGGCAGGCTGCACACAGTTTATTCACGCCGTTATGAATACAATACAGTACTTTGTGAGAAAGCTCTGCGATAGGGATCATCTATTTTGTGTCATGCTCTCAATATTGATAAAAATAGTTCCAGTTTTCTACAGTAAACACGAGCTTCAGATCCTGACGGGGTTGAATCACCACCACTGCACTGACAGGAAGCTCAAAGATCCATAAAATGAACGAGAGCGTGATACAGCAGCCACAGGGATTGATTTTCTGTTGCTAAAAGTAGCTGTGGTGGGCCGATCAATCAATCAATCAATCGATCGCGCGCGTGTGTGTGTGTGCTGCAGGAAACAGGGTTCAGATGAGAGAGGGGCGATGTATCTTTAATGAATATGCAAACTCTGTCGGCCAATCAGAGCTGTCCTACGAGTATCTCAGAGAACAGAACACAAAGTAAAGATCCGCTTCATGAATATTTATCTAAGAATGTTTGAAGATCTAAATGATAAAACACAATGAGATCCGTACCTCTCCGGTTCACAGGATCCTTCGCAACGTAAGCCACATAATCCGTCGTGTCCTGTTCGGAGAACAGAGAGTAACCAACAACTCAGACTCAACTTACACACACAACGCTTTTCTAACAGCTTTACACATTTTATTTCAATATTTCTTAACTAATTTCCCTGCGTTTGAGGATGACTCAGAGAGATGCTGTAAGCTCTCACCGGATCTCCACCGGAGGCAAAGGAGATGGACTGCATGTGATGATTGGCGATTATCTGTGGAGACAGGAAGCAGATTCAGTCTCTTACAGAAAGAGAAGATCAGGGGGGGGGGGGGGGGGGGGGCTGTTTGATCCCTTTTCACTGAATCATCAAATCATCGCTGACAAGAACGTTTTATAAATACAAGAGGAAACCAACAAAGAGTTTGCAAAACTGAAACTGAGCCGCAAGCAGCAACATTTGGGTCCAGGCCACCTTTTGCCGTCACCGCTGCCTCAATCCTTTATTCAACACGGTGCTGGAAACTTTCTGCAGAGAATTTGCTCCATATTGATGAAGTTGAAAAAAATGTGTTTTGCACAAAGAAATTATGTTGAAACGTGGAGTAGTGCACAGAGCGACGAGGGTTCGAGTTCCAAGCCCATCGTCTTTCCCATCTCTGCCGTGCTTCCTGTCCTCTCTGTTCAGATAAAATCAGTAACGTCCACAGCCCAAAAATTATTTTGCAAATTAAAAAAAGAATTAGTAAAAGAAAGTACTTTTGGGGATTCAAAAATAAGTTTGCATCCCCAGATTTGCAAAACTCACATTTCTTTTGCAAAACACATACAGATCTGTGTTTAAAACATTTCACATTTCTACATTTTCCTTTTTTTTTTGTGCCGTGATATGACCCCAAACAGAACCTTTTAATCAACCACTGCTCTGACGCCAAGCCTCCAGACCATAGTTCTGCCCACAATCCTGCAGAGATAAGAAGGAACTGGACCTGTTTGGAGTCTGGAGTCATGAGGTTCAGGCTGCTGGTGGAGATGTTGAGCGTGATGCTCATCCCAGCGAACTGGAGATTGCTCTTGCCCAGAATACTGGAGAGCAGCTTAGAAGGAGCCTGAAAGGGAGAAAGAGAGAGAGGTTCAGGTGATTGAACACTCTACTTTCGCATCATTTCCCAGCATCCCCTTCAGGCAGCAATCACATGATGTTCTATTAACTAGATTCACATCTTGCAGCATTTGGCCGAGAGGGCATGTTAGCATTCTTGCTAATAACAGCCAACACCAGGAGCGCTAGTCTGAAGTGTGGTCAAAGCTGAGTATCATGCGTCTGCTATACCAGAGCGTCACCGCACCAGGCTTTTTGAGACAGCGCTACCTCAGCCTTAGGACAACACGAAACCGAATGGAGGATACCATTTATTTATTACTTTAATACTACAAACTATTGTGTCATTTAGTAACTGCGGGTTACTACGATGTCCTCCACTCACCCCTGCAGTGAAATTCAAATGAGCACGTCTTGCGTATTTCACAATCACCACCGGGTGGCGCAAAGTGGCCCGCTCTATTTTTTTTACCTCAGAAGATACTGAAATAGAGCATAAAGCAGCACAGGAATCATTAACAAAACAGAAGTAATCCAGTACGGGGAAGTACACTGGAAATAAGGAGACAAGGGACATGTGGAAAACAGGTATAAGAGTCATAAGGAAGTGAATGGTAGGAGAAAAAAATGGGATCCGAAAGACTCACAGGGCATGATGGGTAACAGATAATGGAAACAAGTGCAGGAACTTCACAAGCGGAACGGACGGGAGAAACGAGACACCCAGGAAACCCGCAGGCAACGGTAAAGGTTGCCCCCCACCACACACCCACCCACACACACACACACACACACACCTCCGTTCATCTGAAAGCAGCGGCGCTCACACTCGCAGCAGGAGGCGGCAGCGCTGATTACTGCTGCTCAGTGCAGAATGAGTCACCGCGCTCACAGGAAGCCCACACAGACACTCTGCGGAGCGCCATTTCTCTCTCTATCTCTCTCTCTCTCACCAGTCTTTCTCTCGTTTCCTCTTATTTCCTTATTCTTGTCTCATCTATTGGGATCAGAATAGCCGCATCTCCTGATTTGTTGGTGGTTGGATGAATAATATGTTATTGATGACATTTTTAACATAATGAATGAATGTATATAAAAATATAAGTTTAGATGTTATGAGGTTACATGAGGCTGCTTGACGATAAGTGTAGCACATGCTATGAAGCTAGCCTGATATAAAAAGTAAAATGTAATAAACTCATTTGTGGAACAAAGCAATAAGAATGCACTTAGAATCTCAGTAGTTCACTGATGAAGAACTTTTCCTGTTTCCTTCAACTGGCGAAACCCACTCTGCCCCATGTGTGAACGGATTACTGGTTTCAATGTGAAACGCCTTTAACTTGTGCTAAAAATGTTAGCATGCTGCAAAAGTGCGTCGAAACATCTTATAAAGTTAAACAAGACAGAGAGAGAGACAGAGAGAGAGAGAGAGAGTTAAAGATGGAGGTGTGGTGAATCTGAAGACAGAAATCCTTTCTTTTTCTCTTATCTGTTTGTTGTGATTTCATTATATTTAAGGACCATTTCCCTCCCTTAAAAACACATTTTGGTGCACTATTTGGCAAGCAGACGGACTTGCCGTGAAATGCACCCCTGAGATATTCCATTGCAGTACGTAAAGTCCCTTAAATGAACATGGAAACACCACAAGCAAACACACACTTCACTTACAGCAATTATAGAAAGCTCTTTTGGATGAAATGATTACTTTAAGAAAAGAAATGTATTTTAACTAACAAACAAATCCAATGCAGTGATTGCAGCAAACGTCACTTTCATTTTCGTGGAGCTGTTGCTTCTGTGCATCCCAGCAACACAAGCTCTGTAATGAGCCAGATCCTGAACACCAGTCCGTGATAAGAATTGCATTAAACCGTGCCTCGATGGGCAGAGGGTTGAGGACCAGCGGCCCGACCGCAAACCGAATATAAAACAGAATATTTTTGGCCAACTCTGAACTGCGGGTGATCGCGGGCACTCACTCATTTCAGGTAAACCCTGCGCATCACTGCCTCGCAACCAAGTCAAACTATTGCTGGAGACTCCCAAACCCAAAGTATGACCCTTTCTATTAATAATTTCAGGCTAAACTAATAACAGTTTAAAGGAAGCTCTAATTTCTGAACATACCTTTCTCTTCCGCAGGGCTCCTTTGGCACCGGGGACAGCTTCACACACCAGACTGATGGCCTCCCTGCAAACCAACAATACTGGACGTGAGAAACTCAGAGCAAATGATCTGAAAACACAGCTATCGCTGAAACCAAAGCAAAGCTTTCTATTGTTCCACACAAAAAAAATAATAATCGATTAAATGAATGATTTCAATTACAGTAATAAAAGCTTTGTAAAGAGCACTTCCTGTTTGTATGAACAGCTTCCGGGTTCACTCGACCATTAAAGGATGTGTGATTGCAACAAGAGTATTTGGAATTCATCAAACAAAGAGAATAAACAAATTAAGAAAAGAGACAAAGCAAAAGAAAAAATATTAAAAAGGAAAAGGTGGCACACAAACTTTGATGTTGGCTTGAAAAATTTCCATTTAAATTTTTTTAAACGTGCTAAGAGTGGTATAAACTTTGTTCCATTTATCAATGATTTTTTTATAGCTCAGTTGCTAGGGTAAGCAATCTGGTTGCTAGGGGGAAATCAATGGCATCATTAAACCAAGCCCTATGTTTCTAGCCTTGTGTAGAACTGAGCTATAGAGCTGTTGATTTGGTTGCTAGGGTAAAACATTTAGTTGCTAGTCATTGATATAATAGAATGTTCCCCATGTCAGTATGAGTAAAATAAAGCAAGTATCATGTCTCTATTATTTTTCAAAGCTGAGCTAGAGATATCCCAGATTGGTTGCCACGGTAAATATTCTGGTTGCTATGGAGGGGCCAGCGACATAATATAATGTTCCTTTTATCATTGTACGTTATATTAATCAAGCCCCATGCGTCTATCATGTACCATAGCTGAGATTTTAGTCATTGTGGTTGCTAAGGTAAACAGTTTGGTTACTACAGAGATGTCAAGAGTTGTCATAAAAAATATAAGTAGTTACTACGATTAAACTAAACAAATATCCATTTCTTTATTATGTTTTGTCTTGGAGATACTTTTGTTACGTTTTCCC
The DNA here is from genome assembly GCA_007224835.1 of Danionella cerebrum. Lineage (NCBI taxonomy): Eukaryota > Metazoa > Chordata > Actinopteri > Cypriniformes > Danionidae > Danionella > Danionella cerebrum. Next base: position 7,079 of record SRMA01024027.1, read on the forward strand.
AGGAATTTTTGATGTTCATTATAGTTCAATGTGCAATAATTATGCCCTTCTTGAGCATGGGGTTCAAATACTTCTGCACAGGGGTTCTTCCACAGACTGATCATTTCCACAGGTGTGATCAGTCTGACATTTCTACGAGGTTCTCAGCTTGAGTTACAGCTTTACAAAGTTTGCCTCCTGCGAGACAGTCATTGAGTCAAAAGTGAAAGGCATTCTGGGATATGTAGTGTTGAGCCACTGGTTAATGAGAGACAGTACAAAGCCATAGAGTATAAGAGATAGAGTATAATCTTACTGTAAAAATGTAAATCAGGCTGTGTTTGTTCCAGAAGGAAGCCGAGCAGAAAGCTGCACGTGACACTGAGATGTCGACCGTCACGAGCACACAAACCAGGCTCGGCTCGTAGCCACTATGCTAATGTTACGCAACGGCTCATCACACGCTCGCTCGGCTCATTCAGCAGAATAAACGAGCGTTTGGCAGATACAGAAGCATCAGAAGAGAGCTGATGACTGTCATGCAAAGCCAGACGGGAGCCATTAACTGTGATGTAACCAAAAAACTACAGAAAGCAGCAAATAAAAAAGAGATTAAGCAGATCAACAAATAAATGATCACCATCATCATCATCATCATCATCAGTGAGGAACTAAACAAACAAGTTATTTATGTTTGGCAGTGATAAACAATTGTGATGAAAATTTGTGAAAGTTGATGTAAGTTTATTTTGGAGCAAGAGTCTGGAATTGCTTCTTTTTTTTTTAATAAAATGCGTAGAGTTTAGAAGCATACTGTCAAAATATACAGGCAAACACACATTAAATAGCCCATATCTAATTTTTATTTTTTTTGGGGGGGGGGAACAAAGTGACAAGAGTTGGTTCAAATAACCTTTTTGTTTGTTGAAAATGATGGAATTAGTTTTGTGCTGAAAAACACAAAAGAAACTTTAGCGAAAACTATCAGGACTAACTAAACTAAATGAACATCGGTTTCAAAAAGATTGCAAAAATCTGCTGCCCGTGTTTTTGTTTGTGCTTCTGAAGTTTCATGTACACTTCACAAATTTGCATCGTATTTCTGGTGAAAACCTCTCACGAGGGCGGGATTAACAGCCGGCCGCTCTCATTGGCTACTGAGATTGTGATTGGCACCTCACTGAAACAGAAGCAGTGTTCATTTGCGGGAGGGGAGGAGCTACAGCATCTGCTCTCTGGTTTCATTCAGTCAGTGTGTGAGGAAGCCTACGGTTGCCAGATATTTTAACTACAAAAAAAACAATGACTTTTTCTGAATTTCGAGGTTGATGTACGTCTAATTAAGAATGGTTGGTTTTTATGCAAATGAAATAAACATGAAACAGGATAAAATAAAGTTCAGTGGCATTCTGTCAGTTATAATTTCTTCAGAACAATCTGGCAACGCTGTTTAAAGTAATATTTGTTGGAGAGTTGTAGGATTCGGCGAGAGATTTGTTTGTACCGTGTGATCTGTGAGCGTGTGGTGAAGTCCAGGGATCTCATGGAGCGCAGAACTTCAATGCAGCCCAGATACTGAAAAAAATAAATAAATAAATTCAGCCTAGAGACAATTTTATTCTAAAATAAACATAGTTTCCTTCGACATTCATTATGTGCTATTCCACAGTAAACAAAATCAAGCGTTTAATGTCAAGGTTCAGTAAAAAAGAACTAAAATACTGCAAGATTAAAGTAGGAAAAAAATGAATAAATGCATAAAAATATAAAATTAAGGAAACTAAATAATAAATGTATATAGTAAATGTTTAAAAAAAAGAAAAAGTTTAAGAAATATACACACGTTTCAACCGATCTGTATTTATTTATTTGTATCTTTTATTTATTTATTTATTAATTTTCTCATTTATTTTGTTCTGCATTTCTATCTCCATTTGTGGGCATTTCTGACTAATAAATAAATGTGGAAGTTAATAAATAAATTAAAGAGAAATAGATTTAGATGTGTTTTTTTCTGTTATTTATTTTTAAGAAATGTATTGATTTATTCAAACATATATTTATTTAAGTACTTATTTTGTTTATTCATGCATTATGTCTACTTTCAAAATGTATTTTATTCCACTTTATATTTAAAATTTATTTACTTATTTCTACTTTTCCTCCAAAGACTGAAGGTGCTTTACGCAGAAAGTAATCAACATTTACTAAACAGTAAAATAAGTGATTAAAAGCCATAAAGAAATAAAGATACAGTGTGATTGTTACACAATGCTCTCTTCACTAAACTTGCACTAAAACCATCCAATAAATATATTTTTAAAAGCATTAAATCCTTCGAGTCCTTATTGTAACCCGGCCAAGCTGCAGGCCTCCCTCCACGGAGATCTCTGTAACTTCCTTTCCAGCGGATGACATCACACACTCAGTGACATCACACAAGAGCTATTTATAGACTCCTCCATGCTGCATGAGTCACTCGGAGCGGCTCTCACAACACACAAGCTTCCATCTCTTGATAAATGAACCAGCGGATGCATGAGTCACCAGCACCTGAGGAGCACCTGAGGAGATGAAAACCTCTCCAGCGCTGCAGGAAGATCCTACACTTTTTAATACGAGCCTGTAATTACATCACAAAATTAACGTTAAAACAACACCGGCTCAAAGCGCTTTTAAAGATGCATCTGGCGCCTGGGTCTCAAACTGTGGCTGCTGCACCCCGAGGAGATTACTGTAAAAACGTTCCTCAAATGAAGCACTTTCCTCCAATCCCTGGAGAAACCCTCAAGCAAATTTAAGTATGGCATCACATGCAATCAGCTTTTACAAACTCCTGACCAATCTTAGCTGACAGAGGTTCAAAATTATTGCTCAAATCCACGAGGAGGAATCAGGGGGAGGAGCTACAGATCATTTGAGAGGAGGAGCTACAGAGCACCAGAGGGGAGGAGCTACAGAACATCGGAACCTGCATCGAATCTCCTCTGTTTTCCTTCAGTCAGTGTGTGAGGAAGCCTAGGGTTGCCAGATATTTCAGATCTCTGTCTAGGCAAAAAAACTAGTAGAGGAAGTGTTATTGCTATAACCATTTATAAGCTGTTTATTGTAAATTATATTAAATAATTAAAACAAAGATCATTTTGTTTCATTTTACCCTTTGTGACCTGACACAGAACCAAGTCGCCCTGAGCAGAGTTTTACGTTTTTGAACTTGCCTTTCATTAACACAATCCTTATATCAATATTTGATAGTTTTTCTCCACATATTTTGTACAATACAGAAATGTCCTGACCGTCTACCCCAAAGTTGTATTTCCAGGGATTGGTGATCAGGACTGCGGACTGGATTCCAGGACCCTCTCGCGCGGGAAATTTGTGTTTAAATGATTGAAATCATGTCTGTGTCGGTCAGAGCGCTCGTCTGCTCAAGGTCAGCAGCCGTGGCTTTAGTGAACTGGAGCATGTTGCGAGGGGTCGTTTGCGTCGGCTCAGTGAGTGAACTGCAACCAATAACACACGCCGGAGGGAGATGGTTTTAAAATGCATTAAAAGCTCCGAAACCACGAGAAATAGTCACGTGATGGGTGCTCTCTGCTAATAACACATTGATTTAGTTTCAGTGCATCAATCATGTTTCGGCTAATGTTCAGGACAGCAGCAGCACAGGGCGACTGCAACTCAAAAAAAAAAAGAAGAAGCAAAAAACAGTGAATTTAACAGTTATATATTGGGGATAAAAGTGCCCCCTTTTTATTAATAACTAAACAATAGTAATTTGTCAAAAATGTACACTCGCTGGCCACTTTATTAGGTACACCTGTCCAACTACACGTTAGCAGCAACGCAATGTAGACATGATGAAGACAATCTGCTGCAGATCAAACCGAGCATGGCGAAGAACGGTGATTCAAGTGACTTTGGACGTGTCATGGTTGAGGGTATTTAAGAAACTGTTGCTCTACTGGGATTTTCATGCACAACCATTTCTAAGGTCAACAATATGAAAGCACGGATCCACCCTGCCTTGTAACACTGGTTCAGGCTAGTGGTGGTGGTGCAATGGGTGTTTTCTTGGCACACTTTAGGTCCATTTGTTCCAATTGAGCATCGTGTCACCACCACAGCCTCACATGAGTTTTGTTGCTGACCATCTCCATTCCTTTATGACCACAGTGTCCCCATCTTCTGATGCTGCTTCCAGCAGGAGCACACTCCAGGTCATAAACCTCGAATCATCTCAGACTGGTGTTGGGTTCACTGAACTCAAATGCCCTCCACAGTCTCCGGATCTCAATCCCGTAGGGTGTGGTGGAACAGGAGAATCGCATCACGGATGAGCAGCTGATGAATCTGCAGCAGCTGCGTAACGCTCTCATGTCGATACGGAGCAAACTCTTGTTGAATCTGCAGCACAAAGGATTGAGGCAGTTCTCCAGCGCTAGCAAGGTGTACCTAATAAAGTGGCCGCAGACAACAGTTCTGTACATCTGTACTTTATAAATGGAACAGTGCTAGGAGTTTATTCTAAAGGCTCTGAAAAGCCACCACAAGCCGCTTTATAAGAATCTTTATGTTTCGATCTTTAAGATCCGCAGGAAACTAGTTGGTTTCGAGGACAAACCAGTGGAGGTTAAAAACGATCCTATTTTAGACGATACAGTGGCACCGGGATCATCATCACTACACTGATCCGTCCTCCATGCAACCGCTCGTGATGGTTTGATTCAATTCGAATCAACTGCAAGTTTAACACATCAAAAGGAAGTGCATCCAAATAGCGTAACCACGGCGACCAGAGCAGTGATGTCGTTGTGGTTACAGCGCTGCTACTGTACGATCGGACAGAGCTGCTATTCATCATCATCATGTCTGTGTTTGCAAACCATCTGATCTCAGACCGATTCAGAGATGATTCAGAGAACCTGTACTTGGGAAACCAGAACTCCACATGGTGTGGTTGATTTAGTTATTTTATAAACATCAAACAATTCTAGAAATACATTTTTTATTTTAATCAAGCAACTAGAGCTGCAGGAAATGCACTAGAGCTACAATATCTTTCATAGTTGTGTGATTGATGTTTAACATTCAGAAAAGCTGCCTGTTGACCTGTTAATCTGAAATATGCAGCTGGATTTGTTGGATAATCTTAATCAGATACTCTTTATCGGATCAGTTCACAGCAATACAAACATACCACCAACAGCATAACTAACCAGCTTCAACTGTGTAGCTCTAAACAATGCAGGAATTGTTTACATTTGTGGCATAAATCATCCTGCTCCTTTCAAATGATTAAGTTTAAACAGATGTTTTTCATGCACGACCATTAAAGTGATCATTGTAACCCATAATTGTTAGCATGTTTTCTCTGATACTGGAGTATTTAACTCAATTTAAACTCTGGTTTCCATTATATTTGTTTAGAATCGCTCAAAGGAAAAGAGGAATGTGGCAGAACTTGACCCCAATAACACAAATATTGGTTGTGTTCATGCACACCATAAGAAAAATACTTCAACATCTCTATCGGTTGGAATATAATTGGGGGGAGTAATATTAAAAACATTTTTCTGAGCTTTACGTTAAATTGCTTGTTATGTTACAGCTCATGTTATATATCTCTAGTTTGCATCCTCTGTGGTGGACCAGACTGTTCATAGCGTCCTCTTCCACATGCATGACCCACATCACACATACGGCATGAGGAGGAACAGTGTGTGCTGCTGCTCACCTGCGACCTTCTGCAGCGTACACATAATCCTCAGAGACCAGCACATGCAACACGGCTATGATTTAATACACACACTCATGAGCTGCAAAACGACGTGTATGTGCAGTTTTTAGCTGTGTACAGATTAAACTGAATCCACTCAACATTTTTCCACACCTGGCTTAAATGCGGTGTTTAAACTCTATATGGACAGTATATTGTGATTCGTATTGTATCATAGACTTTTTTATTCATTCATTTTTCCAACCCTCTTATTCCCTTTTGGCGTCACGGGGGTCTGCCGGTGTCTATCTCCAGCGCACATTGGGCGAATTGTGGGGGTGCACCCTGGACAGCTCGCCATTCCATTGCAAGGTATATCATAGACTTAATAATGTTATTAAACAATAATATTATTGTATCGTATCATGGACAAAATATTGTTATATGTATCGTATTGCGGACAGAATATTATCATTGTATCATACCGTGGACAAAATATTGTTATATGTATCGTATCGTGGACGGAATATCATTGTATCGTATCGTGGACAAAATATTGTTATATGTATCGTATCATGGACGGAATATTATTATTGTATCGTATCGTGGACAAAATATTGTTATATGTATCGTATCGTGGACGGAATATCATTGTATTGTATCGAGGACGGAATATTATTATTGTATCGTATCGTGGACAAAATATCGTTATATGTATTGTATCATGAACATAACATCTCTATGCAGCAAATTGTGGCGATAATAACGTATCATAGACATAATACCATTTTCGATGTCATTATCATGAAAACAATAACATATGCATTGCAGCGTACTCAAGGATGACGATATTACAATTGTATCGTGGACATCCCTTGATCTGTATTGTGAGAGAATCGTTAGCATCTCTAGCGATGAGTCGGAAAAATTTAAGAATGCAATTTATTTTCAGGTTTTTGTTTATGCGTTTCATAATCAGGTTCAATGTGATTACGAAAAAATGCAACAGACAACGTGTGCGAGTTACAGTAGATAAATATATCCCTGTAACTAAGTGCTCTGTGCCTTAAAATACATTAAAGCGAAAGGACGCTTTCGGGTCCTACCTTCACCACGTACGTCACTCCAGGTCCAGAGATCTTCTCGCTGGAGTGCAGCCATCCATGAGAGGGTTTATTCACCAGCCCTGCGCACCCCAGATTCCACCCCTCAGCCCCCGTTTGGAACTCCTCAGTCCTCTCCATCCTGCCCTTCTTGCCCGAGCCGAGGCTTCCAGGGTCTGGAGCAGCACCGGAGGCCCCCGATACGGTGGATGAAGCAGGGCTTGGTCCTGCCGCTCCTCCTCCTTGGAGCTTGGACACTGCCAGGTCTTTGACAGCGGAGGGCAAGCCCTTGATTCCCAGGAGTCCGGAGGAGTTGCTAAATTTGAGGTTGGAGACTTTATTGATGAGGGTGCACAAGGTGCCCGACTCCTCCGCCGAGGGGTCGGGGTCAGCCGGAGGGGTGTACGGAGGAGGGTCACCCACGGGCGGTGACGGCGGGACGGCCGAAACCTTGGTGTTCATGGAGAGACCGTGCAGAAGCTCATCGACGGAGGTCACTGACTCATTGCGGAATCGGTTGTATTTAGCACGGTGAAGCATTCCCTCGCTGTGCCAGCCTAGACACGAACGGGCGCATGTACCTCCCAGCAGACCGTCCACTTCTTCTTTTGCATCCTTGAGGAGTTGAGTGGGAAAGGGAAGCAAGCGGGCGTCAGGAAAATCCAGCGCTGAGCGGCAGCAACTCAGGGACCAAAAATAAACAACGAAGCGAGGAATCCATGGAGACAGAGAGGACGAGGACAGAAAAGAGAGCGAGGTCGCTCCTCTGCTGAGGACCGGAGAGAAAGAGAGAGAGAGAGAGAGAGAGAGAGAGAGAGAGAGACAGATCTCTAGTGAAGAGATGTCTCTCTCTCCCCCTGCATCCTGGCAGATCTCTGAACATGCATGACTCACTCGGGAGGAGAGAGAGAGAGAGAGAGAGAGAGAGAAAGAGAGAGAGAGAGAGAGAGAGAGAGAGAGAGAGAGAGAGAGAGAGAGAGAGAGAGAGAGAGAGAGACGCTTCAACACAAGCCTCGCTCAACACTGCAGAACAATTTCTGTTACAGAAAAAACCTCCCACCTAGAGCTCGGTGCAACCAATCAATTTACAAAAATTGTCCCGTTTGTAGAAACGCCTCCTGCTTGAAATCGGAGCCAGGATGAAATCGCCGATCAAAACAGTGGAGGAACATGTATGAACTGGATCGCGTGTGCGCCACGTGTGCTCTCAGTTCTTATCAAAACTCAAATCACACAAATGTCCTCACATCGAAATCCGACACGTTCCCTCCTCAAACATCCAGCTCCTGAATGAGCTTTCCGTGAATAATTAAAGCCCCCTCTCAAACGCGCAGATGTGATGCCATCCCGATGCTCCCGAGCTTCCCCCAGAAGTCATTCATGTGAAATGTCCAGAGCTGCTCGTCATTCACAATCTTCCTGTGCTCTGCGGCGAGCGCACTGCAGTCCTTCCCAGCGTCTCGCTTTCTGCAACAACAAAAACCCCTCAAAACACAGAGAGAGAGAGAGAGAGAGACGGAGAGCGAGGGATTCTCTTGTCTGGAGATGAAAGCAAACGAGGCGATGCTGAGGAGAGCACACAGAGAGGATGCTGGGGAGGAAGCTGGAGAACGCTCTTGAATGAAGAGTCAGACAGACGAGGAAAGCTTTCTGTGAATGAAGCCAGGCCTCGGCAGCTTCTGCACGGCAGTCCCTCGGGATGGAGCCCGAGCCGGCCAATCAGAGGAGAGCTGGATGACTCATTCAGGGAAGGCTGGATGAATAGTGGGTCGAACCACTGGAAGCCGAAGTGATGGAAGCAACCATTCACCTCAGGATGCACAGGTTTCAATGGATTTAATAACACGTTTACAGTATAATATCTTTATTTACTGAAAGAAATCACTGAAGGAAGGAAAAGAATTCAGTTCCATCAACGATTCACAAGATCTATTGGGTACCTGCAGGCTTTTATTTCAATATGTTTCATAAATAAAATGCCCTGATTTACTTGAAACATAAATCCTTTTCAAAAGCTAAAATTGAAAAATGACTGTTAAGTAAAATTGTACATGAAATTAAATATACAATTTAATCATTACAGGAAAATTACAAGACAATCAAGAACTTCTTGTTTGTCACTTTAAACAAAAGCATCTGTCAAATGTATGAATTTAAATGTGAAATGTACAAAACGATGTTAAATGATATAATATATTTCATAGTTTTGTACTTTTATAATGATTATTTAAATTATATTTGATTATATAATAAAAATTTAAATTATATTTAATAATAACATATTTGTTATGATTAAATATTAATGAATGTAACATTAAAAAAAGAAATATAGAAAATAACAGATATAATAATAAAAATTATAATGTTTGGCCTCATTTGGATTTTACAGAGGCAGGAAAAGAAGAGCTACTGGTCTGATTGCATTCAATGATCTATGCTAAGCTAATGCTAACAGTGTTATCGCCAGGTCTGGTGTCAACAAAGTGGAGTGTTAATTTATATGAAGTATTCAAAAAACAAAACATAGATTTAAAAATTAAAGATTAAAATGTGACTTTGAAAGGAGCATTGAATATCAAAACCACTAGCCTGACGTCCCAGGACAACCCTTTTCCAGAGAAAGAGAGAATCAGAGAGAGAGAAAGAGAGGGGATAAATGAGGGAGAGAAAGAGAAAGAAAGAAAGAAAGAAAGAAAGAAGGGGAGAGCGAGAACAAAGAGAGTGAGAGAGAAAGAAGAGAGTGAGTGGGGAAGAAAAAGGAGGATGGAGAAAGTAAGTGAGGAAGATAGGCGGTGGAAGAAAGAGAGATGCTGCCTACAGGAACCTTTACTGTAACCATAGTTTCAAAAACAGCATAGCAACAGGAATGTGGTGAGGGGGAGGGGCTTATGGACTCACTGCTCACCTCACGAGAAGCTCATTGGCTCTGTAGGGACGAGGGTTTTCCGGTGTGGCGCAGTATGTTCCTGGTGCTCATGCCTCTACATGTGTGGGTGCAGGATGGACAGAGTTTCAGCTGTTACCATGGAAACCACTTCATGAGATCAACATTCGTTTCCCTGCAAACAAATTATGAAGCAAAAAACAAGCGTCAGTGTAACAGCGCTCGAGGAGGTTTGCTTTCCAGAGAATCACAGAATCCTGACGCTGATTTGAAAAGCTTTCGAGTTTCTGTGGAGCCTTCTGTGGAAATATTTTAAGAGCGCTTCACCATTTCAATCTTTAAATAGCATCCAAATGCTCCTTTTGACGTTGTGATTGATATGACATGATACATGAGTCGATTTATTCAATCAGCTTTATTTATGAAATGCTTTAAATCAAGATTATTTTACAGCAACAAAATGTAATACTTCATTGAGCCATAATTTTTACATTTTTAGGAGGATTTCCACACATCATCAGAATTTTGTGCAATATAAGCATCGTGTGATCAGGAAGACAAAAAAAGAACAAAAAATGCAAATTGAAAAATTCTGAACTTTGAGGAACATTGTGTGGGTTAATAAAGACTGCAGTGTGTTTCTTTTTTTCAACACTGTGTCTCAAATAATTGGTTTGAAATTAAACAATCTTAAAAAAATGTATTCTTATTATTTACAGAGGTTTCTATTGAGCAAATCAAAATTGCATTTTTACAGAAATTAATGTTGCATTTTAGCTTTTTTAGAAATTGAGAATGTAGCCGAGAGGCTTAAAAAAAAGAACATGTGTACATCCTTTTATTAAACCCTGGAGTATATCAAATCTGATTTTTATATATTCCTATATTTTAAGAGATAAGACATGTGACATGGTGCATCATGAAGTGTACTGGTTAACTTGTATGCAGATTCAATGGTTACTAGGGTAACTTGTGTGGTTGCTAGGGAGGGGTCATGTGATGTTTTCTTGGTACAAGCTGGGACAACATGCGTGTCTGTTTTTCTGAGATTTAGTTCTCCTGAAATGGTTTTATTCTCTAGGGTAAATGGTGTAGTTGCTAGGGAGGGGTCATTGAAGTCATATGATGTTCCCCTCGGCACTCTATGTGGTAAAACCCCACTCGAACCTGATTTTCTGCAGCCCAGATATAGGTACTTTCTCTACTTTAACTATAATACTTTATTTGTAACAGTGTGAAATGCATACTGTATGTTATTTCTCTTTCACACATTCATAAGAATGCAAGTAATTCAAAGTATATCCCAGCTTTTCCACTTTAGAAATTTCGTTTATATAGTATTTTTTGATGCAAATGGGTGTTTCTAGTTGCTTTACCCCAAATGTTAAAAGAAGGAAAGAAAATAAAACTTGACACAGTAACTGGTTTATGCTTAAATCTTAAATTTCACAAGACTAATTGAGCTGGTCATGTCATTTGCGTGTCTTACGCCAATAACATCAGCTATGATTATTAAAATGTGTAAAATGTCCAATAAAGAACAGCAGTGTGAATGGAACAGTCTAGCAAGAGGTGGCGAAAAGAGCAGCGTGTACCCATACATCAACTATTAAAACATCTTTACTTATTCAGAAGCTCTGCATAGCCAAAATGGTGTGAACTACATAATTTTGGTGGTTGTTAAAAAGCTAAATCATTAATAAACGGTGTTTTAAATGTGGAGACTATTCTTGGAGTGATTTTACCTCAGGCCAGCCGCAACCACAACGTGCGCGGTCACGCGGTTCCTTGTAGCCACGTGACCACGCTTAGCCAATCAGAAGCGGCCGGTCCGGTTGAACTGTGGGTTCAAAACTGTTTCGGTTGAAAGTTGCCAAAGTTTGCTGCTTGACCGTAGTTTCGCGTGTTTCTTGTTCTCGAATGTAAGCTAACGGCAGTTTATTCGATCTAGTGTCTGAAATGTCTCATAAACAGATCTACTATTCGGACAAATACAATGATGATCATTTTGAATACCGGTAAGCTGTAGCTTCTGCTGTTCCAAGGCCTCGGTGCCGCGTTTGTTTTCATGTCAGTTATATAGTCGAGCTTCAACGAAATCATTTACTGGCATTATTACTTTTTTTCTTAACTGAGTTAGAACTCAGTTGTAACCCTGTTAATATACATAACTATCACCTAAATGTACAAGTATCTACTTAGATTACATAAATTATGTTCCAATTAATAATTTGTGTATTTTCTTTTGTAAAAGATGTCTGTATTATTAAAAGGTACTGATGTTAATTGAACCTATTAGTACTCATGTTCAGTTGTCTCTGTTTTTATTTTCTGTTGTCATTATTTCTAGCCATGTGGTATTACCCCGAGAACTAGCAAAGATGGTCCCGAAATCTCACCTGATGTCAGAAGATGAGTGGAGGAGCCTTGGGGTCCAGCAGTCGCTTGGATGGGTCCATTACATGATCCATGAGCCTGGTCTGTACACCTTCATACATGCTATTCTTCAGGGGACTCATCAACTTCTTTCTGTCAAAGTTGGTGGCACTGTAAGAAAACTGAGGGCGCTAGAACAACATCTGAGCTTGCTAACACAGTAACTGGGGGCGCTAATACAAGACCCGAGGGCACTAAAACACCATCCGGTTGTGCTAAAACAAGAACCGGGTACACCCACACAAGAACCAGACAGGCCAACATAAGATCCAAGATTGCTAACGTAATAATTTGAGATTGATAAGACTAGAACCCTGGTCAGTAACACAAGATGTCAGCGTGATGATCTTAGAACCCAGAGCAACAAAACTAGACCTGAGTAGAACTATAAAAAAATTACCCGTTCAAGCTTCTGTGTCATAAACGAAACACACTCTTGTTCTGTTTCCCCAGAGCCTCACATTCTGCTGTTTCGGAGGCCTCTACCAAAATGAGACGAGTTCATGGGCAATTGTCCTGCTCCTCTGGAAGTTCCTGGTTTCTGCATGTGGTTTTCAGTGAAAACTGTACAACTAAAGCCCGTTTATGATGGATTTCTGTGAGCTGCCTCAAGAGATTATGGGAAATGTATTTTCAATGAAAATGTAAGAACTCTTTAACGGTTAAAGCTCTAATCCGGTTTTGTTTAAGTGTTGGTGAAAGAAATCATGTGACCTCACTGGAAGAAGTTAAAAGTTGAATTGATTGTGTGTTTAATAAAAGTCTTTGGTGCATTGTCAAGCGTTTAGAGACATTATTTAGTGTTTTGTTAATGAATTAAAGCACAGCACTAAAATATTTCTGTGGTAAAACTTAGCTATGCTAAAGAAACTTCTAAGTTTGTATTAATTCTTACTGTAGAGATGATTTCTGATTAATAAAATGTTTATTAGTGATGTTTCTAGTCATACTGGAAGCAACTGTGCTTCTTGAAACAGGGTTTATTTAGAGAAAACAATTATTTAACCCTCCGTCACAGAATTGCTTTAATATTTGAATTGTGACTGTAATCTTATTTTATTTACGGTGCTTTAAATAAAGATAATTATGCCTGAGTGACGTGTCATCCATCAGCACAACACTAGATGGAGTCACATCACGATCATTAATCGTGGTGATTGGTTTAAAAATCAGGATTTCAAGGTTTTCATGCCCCACAGATCACAGTTTTTTTTTTTGGGAAGGGGGGGGGGTTCTGAGGAAAAACAGGTTCATTTGAAGCTTGGCTGTACAGGTTTATTAAAGTTCTTCATGTTAATGGTGGAAATAATCTGAGACTGGATCGTTTTTGTGAATTTAAAATCTGAGATTTCGTAAATTTGAAAGTTTGTACCCTTTACTCCACAGGGGGGCGATAGCGCACCCTAAACTGCTACAACCGTCAAGAGAAGAAGATTTCTCTTCGCTGAAGAGAAGGAAATAAATATTACTACTGAAAACTGAGTAAAGATGAACTACAGTAAACTTACAATAAAGGTGGAGATTAAAGAAGAGCCCTGTGAAATAAAAGAGGAACAAATCGGTCAGAATTTCCCTTTATTCTCCTTAACTGGATAAAGACAGCATTAGCATCAGAAGCTAGTGAGTTATTTTGTAATTTGTTCTGTTTAGGGCCATTGGAGGCGAATGCAGTACAGGGGAATTTATATCAAGAGACGCCGCTGAAAAAGAAAGAAAAGGAAGAAAATGAAAGCCTTCCAGAGACTGAACAGAAATGTAAAAGGAAACCAGCTGTAGACACTAGGAATGAAAAACCTTTCACTTGCTCTCAATGTAGTAAAGGTTTTACTATTAAATCAAACCTCACAAAACATTTGAAGATTCACACCGGAGAGAAACCGTTCACATGCTCGCAGTGTGGAATGCATTTCAGAGAAAAAAATAAACTGAGAAGTCATGAGATGATTCACACTGGAGAGAAACCGCACAAATGCTCACAGTGCGGAAAGCGTTTCAAAAACATAGCCTCACTGAGAAGACATGAGGTTATTCACACCCGAGAGGAACTGTACAAATGCACACCGTGTGGAAAAGGCTTCAAAAACATAACCTCATTGAAAAAACACGAGTTGATTCACAGCGGAAAGAAACCCTTCCAGTGCTCCTCGTGTGAGAAGAGTTTTATTCAACAACAATCACTGAAATATCACGAGAGGATTCACACTGGAGAGAAACCATACACATGTGTGCAGTGTGGAAAGAGTTTCAGAGACACATACACACTGAAAAACCATGAGAGGAATCATTCCGGAGAGAAACCCTTCCAGTGCTCTTCATGTGAGAAGAGTTTTATCCATCCACAATCGCTGAAATATCATGAGAGGACTCACAACAGAGAGGAACCGCATCAGTGCCCTTCATGTGAGAAAAGTTTTGTCAAACAACAATCACTGAAAGAACATCAAAGGATTCACACTGGAGAGAAACCGTACAAATGCTCGCAGTGTGAACAGACTTTTGCAGACAAAAATAAACAGAGAAATCACGAGACGATTCACACTGGAGAGAGACCGTACAAATGCTCACAGTGTGGCAAAAGTTTCAAAAATGTAGCCACACTGAAAAAACACACGGTTATTCACACTCGAGAGAAACCGTACAAATGCTCTCGGTGCGAGAAAAGCCTCAAAAACATAGGCTCTCTGAAAAAACACGAGTTGATTCACAGCGATAAGAAACCCTTCCAGTGCTCCGTGTGTGGGAAGAGTTTTATTCAACAACAGTCACTGAAATATCACGAGAGGATTCACACTGGAGAGAAACCATACACATGTGTGCAGTGTGGAAAGAGTTTCAGAGACACATACACATTGAAAAACCATGAGAGGAATCACTCTGGAGAGAAACCCTTCCAGTGCTCTTTATGTGAAAAGAGTTTTATCCATCCACAATCGCTGAAATATCATGAGAGGACTCACAACAGAGAGGAACCGCATCAGTGCCCTTCATGTGAGAAAAGTTTTGTCAAACAACAATCACTGAAAGAACATCAAAGGATTCACACTGGAGAGAAACCGTACAAATGTGTGCAGTGTGGAAAGAGTTTCAGAGACATATACAGGCTGAAAAAGCACAAGATGTCTCACAACACAGAGAAACCACATCATTTCTCTTCGTGACAATT
The DNA here is from genome assembly GCA_007224835.1 of Danionella cerebrum. Taxonomy (NCBI): domain Eukaryota; kingdom Metazoa; phylum Chordata; class Actinopteri; order Cypriniformes; family Danionidae; genus Danionella; species Danionella cerebrum. Next base: position 22,363 of record SRMA01024027.1, read on the forward strand.
GGACAGACGTTCTGTAATGATCTTTTTTAAAGGTAGGTTTTCAACTTAAGTGACAATATCCAAAGTTCTCTGTTAAACATCTGACGGCTTTTCTTTGACAGACCTTCAGTTTTTGAAGTTCAGAAAAAAACACGTCCCTTTACCCGGACTGTACGGCACAAGCAGATTTCAAGCCTCCAACCACTGCACCTTTCTCTCTCCACAAACCTGCTCCGCCGCCTGCACTTAGACAACCTTTTGCTTTACAGTTATCCATAATATGTAAATATTGTCTATGAGTAAATGTTTTTGTGTAGAATAGAGTTCTCCCTCTCTTTGTACTTTCAATCAAAAATGAAATAAAAGAACATGAGTATATCCAAAGATTTATTTTTAAGCTGTGTATGAACAAGTTAGACATTTTTATTGAGTGTGGCTTTGTGTCAATGCATGTGAAGTTCAGTTTACTGCGAATAATGTTTTTATTTGTAAGATCTGTCATTTGCCGAAATTTTCAATGATGATTTCTTCAGATAACTGAATGGATCAGAGAGTGTCTTTGCCATCGTTAAACGATCACCAAGAAAGCCAATTTATGCCAAATAAGAAAAAAAAACAATCCTAAGTCATAGCTATGAGAACTTTCATTAAAAGACTCAAAACATTTTCCAAAATAATGAATAAAGGACTGCATTTCATAAAGGAATGATCTCTCATCATAAATATGAGAATCTAGATTGTTTTAATGCTTTAATATTGACAGAAAGAAATAAGAGCGATGAAAGTGGGGGGAATATCTATGAATGTCGTTTTTAATAAAAAACATTAACAGTTGGTGGCGGTAGTGCGCCAGGAGTCAGGTTTGCCAGCCGCCTGAAAATAACCGAAGAAGAAATTTTCCTTTCGCCTTCGCTAAAGCAATAAACTAAAATTTAACATGGAGATTAAGGAAGAACCTTGCAGAATAAAAGAAGAGGAAACCGAAGAACCGATAGGTCAGAGTTTCCCTTTATTAACGGCTGATGACGAACAGTAATATGAAGCTAGCATTAGCATTACATGCTAGCGGACTTTATTTAAAGCAATTCGCAAATGTGTGTCTTTTTGTAATTTTTTCGGTTTAGGGCCACTGGAGGTGAACGAAGTTCAGGAGAATTTGTATCAAGAAATATATCTGAAAAAGGAAGAAGAAGAAGAAAATGAAATCCTTTCAGAGACTTTAGACAATTTTAAAAAGAAACCAGCTTCTGAAAAACCTTTCACTTGCTGTCAATGTGACAAGGGTTTTGCAGTTAAATCAACACTCACAAAGCATTTGATGATTCACACCGGAGAGAAACCACACACTTGCTCACAGTGTGGAAAGAGCTTCAGAGACACATCTGCACTGAAAAATCATGAGATGATTCACACCGGAGAGAAACCCTTCCAGTGTTCTCTCTGTGAGAAGAGCTTCCTTCAACGGCAATCGCTGAAATATCACGAGATGAGCCACACAGGAGAGAAACCATATGAATGCTCGCTGTGTGGAAAGAGCTTCAGAGACATCTACAGACTGAAAAACCACGAGATGATTCACACCGGAGAGAAACCGTGCAAATGCTCACAGTGTGGAAAGGGTTTCAAAAACGCAACTGATGTGAAAAAACATGAGAAGATTCACACCAGAGAGAAACCATACAAATGCTCACAGTGTGAGAAAAGTTTCAAAAATGTTGCAGATGTCAAAAAACACGAGAAGGTTCACACCGGAGAGAGACCCTTCCAGTGCCCTTTGTGTGAGAAGAGTTTCATTCAACAACAATCACTGAAATATCATGAGATGAATCACACCGGAGAGAAACCTCACACGTGTGTTCAGTGTGGAAAGAGTTTCAGAGATATATACACGCTGAAAAACCACGAGATGATTCATACTGGGGAGAAACCGCACAAATGCTTACAGTGCGGAAAGAGTTTTAGAGACATATACACCCTGAAAAACCACGAGAGAATTCACACTGGAGAGAAACCGTATCAGTGCTCTTTGTGTGAAAAGGGCTTCAGATTTTCTTCTAACCTACAGTTTCATATGAAAAAACACCAAGAAGTTAAGTTGAGATTAAGCTCGAGTTAAAGGTGCGGTGTGTGATCTTTCAGAGTCAATACTGATGTTTGAAATCAGGGAAACAAACACGCCATCTTCACAATCTTGATCGCAATCTGCCGAGAATATTCATGAAAAAGGAAGAATATACTGTTAAGTGAAGCAAACCTGTCCAGGAGAAACAAAGCTACCTGGAAAAAGTACAAAATAAAGCTAGCTTTAATTCTCTCCCTTAGCGCTGATTGGCTACCCATCTGTTTACATGGTGGGCGGGGCCACAGAATTCCAAGCTTTTCCAGAAATCACAGACCCCACCTTTAAAGCAACTGTAATGTGATTAAATGGGTGGGAGAGACTGACGTGTTCATGGAAAAGAGAAGAATGATGAGTGTATATTGGAAGGGAATATTTAATCCATGCACAGGTCCTTGATATCCTCTGATTATGAAATGCAAGCACAGATAAAGACGGATCATGAAATGTGTTCATGAAACACAGGGAAAACATTGTAAAATCGAGGAAAATACGCTCAGTTCAGTAAGAAAAGAAGCAACAGATGTACAGAACGCTGCAAACATTTTAGGCAGGTGTGAAAACGTAAACAAAGAATACTTTCAGAAATACAGGTAATGTTTGTTCAATCAATATTTACTGTTCCTGCCTTTTTCCTTTAAACCAGCTTCAATTCTTACAGGAACACTTGAAAGAAATCAGAGATTATAGTCAGGAGTGTGATCCACCAATTAACCCAAACAACTGATAATCAAGTCATGAACTGAAACAGAAACAGCTGTGTAAGAGGTTTAAACTATGTGAGCAGCAGTCAAACTGATGTGAGGTTGAGACACAAGATATCAGTTACACTGCATCAAGTCTCTCTTACAGAAGCACAAAGAATCCGTAGATGCATTGGTCGGCTGAAGACAAGCAACAAGATGCGAGTCACATCAAGGTAACCCTTTGAAAACATGTCCAGCAGCAGTGCAAAGCAGTGCCATCAGGTCAGAACTGGCAGAAAACCGTTAGACCCATTTACACCCATCTCCCGTCCTTGTCAGCAGTGGTATTCGTGGAAAAGTTGCAGCCAGAAAAGGCATATCAAAACCAGGTCAAGTGCCTCAAAAATACGTGAAAAATTGAAACTGGGTGCAGAAAATGGCAGCCGGAGCTCAGGAGTGATGAGGCAGTAAAGAATAAGTGTCTGCAAGCAACGGTGAAGCATGGTGATGGTTTAATAAACATCTGGGGCTGCAATTCTGCAAATGGAGTTGAAGATATGGTCAATATATACATGGTACCTAGTATGTTATGATATAGGAAGACCTCTTGAGAGATTTGAAAAAGCCAACATTAAGTGTATGTACGTATATACTTAAGTTTATTTTATATATATATTTTTTTCCTTATGTACTGTAGCGCATGGATGATAAGCTGAATTTAAGCATCACTCCGAAGCAGCAGGGGGCAGCAATTTTCTCTTTTCGCCGCGAAAAACTACAGAGAAGAAATTTTCCTTCGTCGAAGAGAGGAATTTATTACATGGGAACCGTTCAAAGATTAAACACAGAATATTAGAGTAAAAATGGAGATTGAGGAAGAACTCTGCAGGATAAAAGAAGAAGAAACCGAGCAACAAATAGGTCAGAGTTTTCATTAAGATGAAGATAGCATTAGCATATTAAGCTAGCAGACTTTATATGAGATATAAAAAAAAACTAATTTGGTTCTGTTTGTAATTTATTCTGTTCAGGGTCAGCAGACGTCAATGAAGTCCAGGAAAAAATATTTCTGGAAACACATCTGAAAAAGGAAGAAGAAAATGAAATACTTTTAGAGACAGAAGAGAATTCTATAAAGAAACCAGCAGGAAAATGTGGAGCTGAAAAACCTTTCACTTGCTGCCAGTGTAAAAAGAGTTTTGCTCTTAAATCAAACCTTACTAAGCATATGAAGATTCACACCGGAGAGAAACCACACACATGCTCACAGTGTGGAAAGAGTTTTAGAGAAAAAATAAAATTGAAAAACCACGAGAGGACTCACTCTGGAGAGAAACCATACAAATGCTTCCAGTGTGAAAAGAGCTTCAGAGACACATCCACGTTGAAAAACCACCAGATGATTCATACTGGAGAGAAACCGCACACATGCTTGCAGTGTGGAAAGAGTTTTAGAGAAAAATATAAACTGAGAAATCATGCAATGATTCACACGGGAGAGAGACCGTATCAATGCTTGCAGTGTGGAAAGAGTTTCAGAGAAACATCCAAACTAAAAAACCATGCGAGGATTCACACTGGAGAGAAACCGTACGAGTGCTTGCAGTGTGACAAGAGTTTCAGAGAAAAAAGCAAACTGAAAATTCACATGATGATTCACACTGGAGAGAAACCATACTGTTGCTTGCAGTGTGGAAAGAGTTTTAGAGAGACAACCACGCTGAAAAACCACAAGATGATTCACACGAGAGAGAGACTGTTCAAATGCTCACAGTGTGCGAAAAGTTTCAAAAACATAGCCACACTGAAGTATCACGAGAGGATTCACACCGGAGAGAAACCGTATCAGTGCTCCTCGTGTGAAAAGGATTTCAGATCTTCCTCTAACCTACAGTGCCATATGAAAAAGCATCATGCCGTACTATGGACGCATAAACAAAGACATTTTGATGGGGCTAAAAGCAACACGGATTGAACCAAATAAAATGCAAATAGCACTATTAAATGTTTATATATTGTGATGTGATCTTAAGGTGGTGCTGTTGCCAGCTGATGTTTTGGGGATCAGCGGTAGCTACTGACGACTCGCACGAAGCTTGGTGCCAATGTATCAAAATATTGCAGAGATACAGGTTTAAAACCGTAATGTCTGTCAACACAAAACATCTTGCTAGCAAGGTCTGAGGATGTTGCAATTCAAAACATTCTGGGAGGAGTTTGTTTAGTTCTAATTTAAAATGGCGGAAGTTCAGTCGATAATGGTAATACTGGTATCTACGTGCTCTGTGGAGAAAGTCAAGAGCACATTTCTGATTTTAGCTGTTTTTTTTACCACAAGGTCTTTCTGCCTTAACAGTTTTTAAAGACCCATTCCTCGAAGCTTCACCTGCACACAGAACCACCTGCTGGCCAAGTGTATGTTCACCGGAATCTGAACCACTTGATGCATTGATTGTGTCGGTTGTGAAGCGCTATGAATTACAAAAAATCTACACTCCTCACTGTCCTAAATCTCTCCCTCAAAAAACTTCCCAAAGAAACCATGTGGTACATCCAGGTAGCAAGGCTTTGGATGCCAACATTTTTGGCACCTCCCGTAAACCCTGTAACATTACTAGTTAAGACTAGTTTTATGATTTCAGGACAAACAACCTGGAGGATTCAAGCCTAAGTAAGAATTGTGCATTTCTCCTGACCACTAGGGGGCACTGTGCTGAAACTTTGCAGACACTCTAAGATCATAGTTCTTATAACTCACCCCAAGTTTTGAAAAAATGCGTTAATGTGTTGCAGAGATACAGCCTTACAACCACTTTATCGAGAGTTATATCATAATTGTACGCAGGCCATTGGGTAACACTTCAAGGAATCAACTTGAAATCCACAAGGTTTGGTTAACATCATTGCAACGAGATCTGGAGAAATAGTGCAGGAGTTTGCAAAATAAGGTTCACTTATGGACTCCACACATCCTTGTTATAAACTCATTGAGCTCTGGGTGGCGCTTCAGGGCTGTAATTACCTGAAAAACGAAGTATCCAACTACTGCTCCTTTCTCTCTCCAGCAACCTGTTCTGCTACCTGCATTTAGACACCAGCATACATTGTTCACCTGTAAATATGTGTCAGTCCTTCCTTGTTTCCTAGTTTGTACACTGGAGTCCCCTCTGTATCTCAGCAAAGGTGATTCTGACCTGTTACATTTTATCATTGATGAAAGAATGTTAAACATACTATAAAAAGATGAAAAAAAAAACACAAAATAAAAGGAGAATGTAAAAACAAAATGAAAAATAACTCTAAATGTCTAAAATAGTTAATAGCATAAATGAAAATTTATTCAGAAAAGACATTGAGACACTCCTAATTAAAACAACTTAAAAGCTTTTTTGTTTGTAGTCTTTGATTACTGTAACAGTAACTAAATTAATATCAGATTCTAGGACATATAAATACAAATTTTCTTTAAAAGACAAAAAACAGCTATAGATATAAAAAATATATAAATAGAATGAAAGACAGAGAATGTAAAAAGATAATTTCCTTATTAAAATAAAAACTACACCTTCTGGTGGCGGTAGTGTGCCAAGAGTCCAGGTGCAAACCACCTGGTTTTTGTAGAATTTACTTTCTGTGTTAGAGATTAATAAGAGGGAAATAAGCGTTTTCTATACTCCCGTCCAGTGGGTGGCGGTAATGCATCGGTACGTTGGTTCGCCAACCGCCATTAAACTCGAAGAAGAAAATGTCCCTCCGCTGAGAGAAGAAGAGTTTGTTGCTGCTTAAAGATGAACTACAGTAAGCTTAGAGTGAAGGTGGAGATTAAAGAAGAACCTTGTGGAATAAAAGAAGAAGAAACCGAGGAACAAATTGGTGAGTGTTGACAATCAATGCCTTCAACTGCTGATGAGGATGGAGATAGCGTTAGCATCTCAAGCTAATAGACTTTCTGTAAATCATTTTGCTAATTTTGTTTGTAATTTGTTCTATTTAGGGTCACTGGAAGAGAATAAAGTCACTGAGAATTTGTTTCATGAAACGCATCTGAAACAGGAAGAAGAAAAAGAAAACGACGAGACTGAACAGAGTGTAAAAAAGAAACCACCTGGAAAAACTGGAGCAAAAAAAACTTTCACCTGCTGTCATTGTGACAAAAGCTTCAATCTTAAATCAACCCTCACAAAACATTTGACGATTCACACCGGAGAGAAACCGTACAGATGCTTGGAGTGTGGCAAGCGGTTCAGAGAAAAAAACAAACTGCGAAATCATGAGATGATTCACACAGGAGAGAAACCCTTCAACTGCTTGGAGTGTGGAAAGCGTTTTAGAGACAAAACTAAGCTGAAAATACACGAGAGGATTCACACTGGAGAGAAACCATTCACTTGCTCACAGTGTGAAAAGACGTTCAGAAACAAAAGCACTCTGAAAAACCACCAGATGACTCACACTGGAGAGAAACCACACAAATGCCTGCAGTGTGGTAAGAGTTTTATTCGACCACAAGCACTGAGATACCACCAGATGATTCACACCGGAGAGAAACCATACATATGTTCCCACTGTGAAAAAAGCTTCAGAGACACATCCGCACTAAAATGCCACGAGAAGATACACAGCAGAGAGAAACCGCACAAATGCTTACAGTGCGGAAGGAGTTTCAGAGACACGTCCACACTGAAAAACCACGAGAGGATTCACACCGGAGAGAAACCGTATCAGTGCTCTTTGTGTGAAAAGAGCTTCAGATCGTCTTCTAACCTACAGTTTCATGTGAAGAAACATCATCTCGAATGATCTCAGATCTGTTTTTTCAACTCATTTAAAAACAACAATCGTTTTGTGCCCCGTCAGCTACTTCCTGTGGCTGTGTATTGGCCAAATCTTCAGATAAAATGTGGCTTGTATCACCCATACATACAAATATCACAATTATGTAGCCAAGTCACATTCTTGTATTTAATTGCAGTACGGCTGAGTTCCGGTTATACCTCACTGGCCGGATGTAGCCCTCATTCTTCTTCTGAAACCTCAAAAATGTAAAAAAATTCAAAAGCTACTTTCATTTTTAGCCAATTAGAAGTTGTCCCCTTGTTTTTATGTGTTTTTTATATGTATAATTTAATTTGTAAATGTATATATTTTTACTTTTCCTGAAATGTTGATTGTGTTTGTTTTGTGTAATAACAAATCCCTACAGAGATGCTTATTCACCATCCGATTGGCAACCGTTAATGATTTTGTTTAAAATCTCATTTCAATTTCCATTTTCCCCTCTATACAAATTGTACTGTCGCATGCAAAAATGTGATCAACTGCGTCCATGCGCCGCTCCTGAAGAATAGTTTGGTGGCTGTAGCTTGAACTATCCTGGAGGAATATGTTTTCTTTTACAATACAACATTTAAAACACACATCTCATCTAAATTTAAAGATTTCTTTTAGTTTGACCTTTTGAGAATAAAAACTACAATTCCCATTGGGGGCGGTAGTGTGCCATGAGTCAGGTTCGCAAACTCCCTTAAAACAACCGAAGAAAAAATGTTAAATCGAACGAGAGAAGAAGCTGCTTAAAGATGAACCACTTTGAACTTGCCGCAGAGCCAGAGATTGTAGTAGTTCTCATCGGAACAAAAGAAGAAGAACCAGAGGAACAAATAGGTCAGAGTTTCCCTTCTTTTGAGGAGCATTGAGATGAAGATAGCATTAGCATCACAAGCTAGCGGCTTTAAAAGAACGGCTTCGCTAAAATGGTTGTTTTTGTAATTTGTTCTATTTAGGGTCATTGGCAGAGAATGAAATTCAGGAGAATTTATTTGAAGAAACGCAGCTGAAAAAGGAAGAAAATGAAATCCACTCTGAGATCGAAGAGAATTTTAAAAAGAAACCAAATGGAAAACCTTTCAGTTGCGCTCAGTGTGGAAAAGGTTTTACAGTTAAATCACAACTAACAAAACATTTGAAGGTTCACACCGGAGAGAAACCGTACAAATGCTCACAGTGCGGGAAAGGTTTCCGAGACGCCTCTACACTGGAAATTCACACGAGAATTCACACTGGAGAAAAACCCTACCAGTGCTCTTCATGCGAGAAGAGTTTCTGTCACCAAAAATCACTAAAATATCATGAGATGATTCACAGCGGAGAGAAACCACATGGATGTTTGCAGTGTGGTAAATGCTTCAGAGACACATACACGCTAAAAAACCATGAGAGGATTCACACTGGAGAGAAACCCTTCCAGTGCTCTTTGTGTCAGAGGAGTTTTATTAAACAGCAATCGCTACAATTTCATGAGATGACTCACACTGGAGAAAAACCATACTTGTGTGTTCAGTGTGGAAAGAGTTTCAGAGATGCACACACACTGAAAATACACAAGAAGATCCACACGGGAGAGAAACCCTTCCAGTGCTTGTTGTGTGGGAAGAGTTTTGTTCACCAGAAATCACTAAAGTTTCATGAGATGACTCACACTGGAGAGAAACCATACGGATGTGTGCAGTGCGGAAAGAGATTCAGAGACATACACACGTTGAAAACCCACGAGAGGATTCACACTGGAGAGAGACCGTATCAATGTTCTTTGTGTGAAAAAAGCTTCAGATCTTCTTCTAACCTACAGTTTCATATGAAAAAACATCAAGAATTATTTTTAAGCTCAAGTTAAAGATCATGCAAGATGCAAAAGTTGTTTGGCTGCTTCCTGTGGCTGCTTTATGGCCCAAATGTCGAAATAAATTGTGGCTCGTATCAGTTCATGTTTGCTTGGACAATAGTGGTTTTCCCACAGGTTTTTCAACCACAAGCTCTTGTTTGACTTGCATTTAATACAGATGAGTTCCAGTATTATACGTTGCATCAAAATGTCTCCGTCTATGTTCTTCCAGTGCTGTTTGTCGTTCCATCATATATATATATATATATATATATATATATATATATATATATATATACATACATCCACAATGTGAATCTCAGTACAGCCCATCTGGCACCAACCACCAATGCCATAGTCAAGGTCCCTTAAATCCCCTTTATTGCCCATTCTGATGCCCAGTTTGAGGTGCAGCAGATCGTTGGGACCATGTCTCCCAGAGCATTGAGCTGCTGTTACTTCATTGGCTGATTAGCAAATATGCGTTGTACCTAATAAAGTGGCCAGTGAGTGTATCTCTATTCTGGTGGTCTCTGAATTACTAACCTCTATGTTTGGTGATCCTGGTGTGTTTAACCAGCCTTTAGTCTATAAAAAAAATGGTGATCAGAAACGACTGGATGTGTAAGCATCACACAATATTGAGATATCCAGATCTGGAGAAATGCTGTTTACTTTACAATTGTCTGAATCTGAAGACCAGCTTAAAAAGTTAAATTATCATTTAGTCCTGCTAAATATAAAAGGCTCTGTAAAAACTTGTTTAATTCTCGTAAGAATAAACGTTTAGTAGTGAGGCTAACAAATTAGTTGACTTTCAATCGTACGTTTCAGTAAAAGGTATTTGAGATTAACGGTGTCCTTTGCTGTAAAGGTTTCTTAAAATAATGTATTTTACGATCAATGGTTCGATTTATTTGTAATGAAAATAGTTTAAGCATGGGCTTAAAACAAAAGAGCGTTAGCCTGATGCTAATGTGTTAGAATGCTAGGTCAATCCATTTTTACACCTTACTTTGGTTAATCAATGCGTTGAAAAACTATTAAAAATACAACAACGCTACTATTATTATGCATAGCTTACCAGAATTGTAAGAATAAAGTTTAAGTTAAGTAAATACATTAACTCACCCGAGCAGGTTGAAGGCTAATCCAGAAACAGCTTGTTAGCATAAAATATGAACGAAGCAGAAAGATTTTTATACATAAACATAAATCGGTTAGATATGTAACTACACGCAAAGAGTCAATTTATTTGTCAATATACTGGCTTTAAAACAATATATTTACGTTAAAGTTTAAATTAGTGTATGCGCGTGTTAATGCTAGCGTTAAAGTTTGTGTCACATTCTTTTTTTCACAAATTCAGTCCATATTGTGCACCAAGTGACGTCTGAATAACAAGTTTCGGGAGGAGTAACAAGTTAAGCTTATTAACTGTTTACTATTTAAACCTACTCAACCAGAGAAACCTCTGTCAATCTTCAAGCTCCCTCTCTTTCCACCCTGTCACCACACATTTGGGGTTTGAATAACAGAACTCTATGAATTCTCTGACAGCTTGTCTAATACACTTGTTCTATAGCAAACAGGCTCATGTGTACTAGGCAGGTCCAGGTAACAAAGAATTGAATAACAATTTAAAATGTACATTTGTTTCTGAAGACATGGCTTTCTTGTTGAGGTTTAATCTCAGAACTTTCAGAACAAATGGATTTGAAAAACACAGGTCTGACATAAACATAAAAAAATTGAGATCATTCTTCTATTCGAGATGTTGGTTACTAACGTAAAAATTACAGTTGTTTCCTTTTAGACTCACATTGTAATCATCTGGCATCTGTGGTTGCCAAGCATAATACTGTTAAAAGTACAACCACTAAAAATCAAGTGATCCAGTTTTCTAACAAATGTAAAAAAAAAAAAACAGCAAAGCCGAAAATTAAACGGAAACAGTATTTTTGGTGTAAAGTTTCCACATAAATTGATAGGAATTTTTCACTGTGTACAATGATGAGAGTCTTTAAGAAGAAATGAACTAAAAAAAACACAGATAATGTGACTCGTGAGGTAAAGAGAGGATCCTCTGAAGCTGCCGATGACGAACGCTGAAATAAAAGAGCAGAAAAAACACGTCCATGTAATCTAAGCTCTCTTCATCTCCCTCTCTCAAGCCTCTTTCAATGTAGAGGGAAATCATGTGATGATGCTGCAGCTCAAAGATCATCTCGGCGTCCATCACAGAGGTCCTGCAGAACACACACCATTACGTTCACCATCGGCATAACAAAGATGTCAACCAAGCCGCAAGGTGGATTTGGAAGAACCACCTTCGACTACCAGACTCCTACTGTAGTTTGGAGAACATCTAGCTGACATCAAAACCCTGAATCTCAGGAGGTGGCGGAATGTTAAATGAGAGAAAGCATTATTAATAATGAACGCATGTATTTTTAGCTCAGCGTTTTTAAATACTGGATGAATACACACCCACCGAATGAATGTGAGGAGCCAGCAAACACGTCTTTAAAAATAGAAGAAACTTTGATCAAAATCAAGGGTTTAGATGTGTGTAGGAATCTATTGGTCCATAAAGCAAAAACACCAGGTTGACAATTTCTAAACTTTGAAAAAGAATATTCCTAATCTAAAGAAGTACTAGTGGTAATGGCTCATAAAACATAAAATACCAGATTAAAAAACACTTGAAGATGTCTCCGTTATTTATGCATTTAGCATTTTTACAATTTCATTTTTTGTTAACAATCTGCTGTGAATTAATTGTACGTGAATCTGTGAATTTGACAAATTTTATTGTTATTTGAGACTGACCCATGCTTCCCTCCACTGCTGCAGGAGCGTGTTGTGTTCAGACAGCGCCTCTCTCCACTGATGAGCGCCGGTCTCTGCAGACACCAACACAACCAAAATCAAGTTTTACATCTGAGATTTCAAATAAACCAAATGTTTAATTAAAGCAATGCATTAAACCTCTGCCGACGGGTCTGATGTGGACCTCTGAGGTGTCGTTTCCTGCCCTGGAGACAGCTGTGCATCGATACTGAACATCTTCATCCAGAGCCTCACCCTCTAGCCAGCTGCTCACCAGCATGGCATCATGGGAAATCGTCCGTCTGCCCTCTCGCACGGCATCATAGGAAATCGTTTGCCTGTGCTCAGAGACAGGTGTCTTCAGGGATCGACCATTTTTCAGCCACTCCACTCTCAGATCTACAGGACCTGAAGGAAAACTGCTCTGATGGAGAGTTTGGAGGCAGAGCACAGCAAGCTTTCAATCAAGGCCATGCTGTTTGTGCTGCTACATGCTCTCAAGCACATGCAGGACGCTCATTTTAGACGGTTTCAGATGATGCGGCATGGAGGCAACAAGGTTCCTGGTTCGAGTCTCTGCGTCCTCTCCCTTGTTTTCTCCAACAGTAGACCTTTGCAAGCTTATCCTAAATCATTTACTCCACAATCACACACTGGTGATGACAGAACGTGGCTACCATTCCGTGCCTACGACCTCCTGCCCACCACCAAACACACCTCAGCTGTCACACACATCCGTACAGGTCAATGCGGGTGAAGTGATTTCCCCAAGGCCACAACAGCAGAATGGACCTGGTGTGGATCAAACGGACGACCAATACACCACTTGCATGTGTATTTAACAGTTTAATGTCACACAATACTGGCGTAACCCCTCGTTCCTTGAAGGATGACGACCACTGGAATCCGCTCGATCAATAAATACTGTAATAATAATAATAACGATCATTTTATTCGCAAGTAGAACAGAACGTTTTTATGTATTGAGCTTTTTTCAGGCTCAGCGTGCGTTCAGCAGAACCCTGTGGCCACAAATATAATTTATTAAATATTTTAAAAGGCGTAAAAACGATTTGTCACTGTTTTGTTTAAATTAATTCTCAACAATTCACTTTTGATGAAGGGATATTAAACAACGCAATAAAATATTACACATCTGTCAGACATAAAAATAACATTTAACAGTATTTTAATTTAAAAAAATTTATTCAGTCTACCATCAAAGGTTCAGAGGAAACATTGTACATCTTGATATTTACAGAACATTTACATTATTCACAGAGAACGAGCGAGATAACGTTCTTGAAAACACAGAGACATCATTATAGAGTTATAAAAAATTGTAGAGAAAAAAAAAGCGATTGAGTCAATTTGGTAGAAGTGGGAGAAGAAGCAAGTCTGGATGAGTTCCAGTAAAATAAACAGCTAAAATAAAATGTAATGTTACAAAGCAGGTCTTTCAATGCAGAGCTTTCACATTACTAAAATACAATTCAGAAAAATGGATTTCATGCTCAGCAAATCATTAATTAAAATTAATTGTCTCCACAAAAAACGATAAAACCGAAACCCTCTGAACACTGCTGCATGATTGAGATCTAGCATCAGGTGTTTCAATTTCATCGTCCAATATCCATAAACACGCACACATTTACATATGTATATTTGTATATACATAAATGTACACTATTAATCTTTTTGTCTTTAATAAATAAACATAAAAGAGGCATTAGAGTAAGTGCAGGAGATGCAGAGCATGCACACACACCAGACTCCTCAGAGCCGCTCCTCCTCCAATCAGAACTTGAATCAACTGTGTGAACTGACGGAAGCCACTCATCTCGAACCATTACGAATCCAAGAAAGGTTTGTTTGATGGTATGGTTTGGTTTGGAGATGGGGTCAGATGGATTGGAAACGCTGATGGCTCAGACAACACCGAGTTTAAATCAGTTTATTTGTTGAGGAGGTTTAGCTGCAGACCGCAGGAGGAGACACTGTGGTAAACGGAGCCTAACCATGCACTACTTTTACCTTTCCTTTCATAATAAGATGTTTTGTCACACTATTAAAATATGCTAATATTTTTAGCTTAAGTCGATGGCGATTTGCATTGAAAACGTCTTCTTTTTGAAATCTTAACACCTCGACAAAAAACATTTACGATCATTCTCAACATTTTTGTTTATATGCAGGAGGAGGAAAAATCAACTCATTAATGAAGAAGAAAGCACCGGAAGCTGATGGTCCGAGGGGTTCAGGGTTTCGGCATTTGGTCCATTGATGTCACTAAGAGATTAAACATCTGAACTAGTTGGAAACGTTTTGTTGGTAGTTAGCACTACAACTGAAACACTGGTTTATCTAACGTTTCGATTATATCCAGAGATCAAAAACATGAAGAAATACTTTTAAAGCTGTGCCAAAAGCTGACGATCTGGTTTCAGGAAAACTCAACAGTAATTGGTTGATCTCTTCACACACACAGACCTTGCACACAGCACATCGTCAACATCATGAAAAAAAAAGAAAAAAGGAGAAACAGCTAAAGTGACTTTTGTAACTTCACTTCTACAATTCTGAGCAGATTTGATCCAGAGAGGAATTGGGAAAATTGCGCAAGGTTCCATTCTGTAGAGCTGCAGTGCATGCCGTGTGGAAGGTTCCAGAGACAGACGTCAATAGAATTACAACAACTTCAAAAAAAAGCGAAGCGACTAACTGTTTGTGTGAAGTTTGGGTTCGCAATCGTTCTAAAAACACTCCCAGCGGCCGAACTCAGTCGCATCCGCCTCAGTTGATTAAAGCACCAATCAGAGAGCGGAGGGCTGGATGGTCAGAGGGGCCACTCACCCAGCGCCAGGCAGAGCAGCAAGAAGCTCTGGTGAGGATGAAGAGACCAGGACTGATGATGAAGGAGAGGAGGGAGGAGAGAGGCACCAGCAGCAGAAGCGGAGGAGAGAGATGCCTCGTCTACAGGAGGAAACGGAGGAGGAGCTGAGAGAAAGAGGAGATGATGAGAGAGGAGGAGCAGATGAGTGAAAGACAGAGAGGGGGGGGGGGGGTCGGGGTGATCTGATCCATTCAGAATTTATCATTCTGTACAGGAATAAATCACAACAGAGCGTCTCCACAGTGTGATGATAATAAACAAACCTCAAACATTCAGTCGAGCGTGAGCGAGAGACTGTGAGTAGAAGCAGGGGAGAGAGAGCGTTAGCTGCAGAACGTTTCGATCTCGATCATCGAGTAGAAGAACCGCTGGAGATCACAGATGAAACCAGCAGAACACTGAACCAGCACCGCCGACCAGTTTCCCAGAGCCAGCAGCAAAACCTTCTTCCAGCAAGATTCACTCAAGTGTTTTATTTAAAGTGGTTTTCATTTGTGCGATTAAAAATAATGAGTGTGTGTGTGCGACCCTCGTTTAAATGTGTTTAGTTAAGACAAATTTGTTATTTCTATTAAAATACATGATGTTAAAAATATTGTGTATTTCGTACAGAAGAGTTCAGGGTTTTTATTGATGTTTAAAGGGGTTTTGGAATCTTTGAAGGGTTGGAATTTGCATATTTCTCTTTAGATTTGAAGTTTAAATACGAATATTAAAATTTAAATATTGTTGCATGTATTTTAGCACAACTTACAAAACAATGCCATAAATACAGATAGAACATTATAATACTGTTTTGAAACCAGAACACAAAATAAAAAACAAACAAAAAGAAGACATTTAAAAATGTGAAATAATTTAAAAAGTTAAGGCTGGAAAACATGGCATAAAAAAGTTAATGTAATCATGTTTTCTTTTAAAGATTTTATATAAAAACTGTGAAATTAACACAATATTTTTTTCAGCTAAAGAATTATAAATAAGTTAGATCTGTATCAAACCACTTAAAATCAAACATAACTCGAGGAAAGAACCGTTTGTTACCAGCACTGGGAAAAGAGACAGAAAACTATAGTGTTACACCATTAAATCCCCAGCAAAAACCAGTTGAGAATTCCAGTTTAGGACAGAAAAATCACTCAGATTTACCTATTTGGTAAAGAATGTTTCCAATTTGAAATCTCATCAGGAAAATAGATAAAAATTCAAGTTCTTCCTCGATTTCAGGATCACCGAATTGCCAGACTGCGTTCCTTCTCTGGACACCCTTGTGATCCGCAACATCCCGTTTCACACAAGGCCTCGAAGGACTGGAGCAGATGAGGGACTAAGGTTGAGTTTTCGATGGTGGTTTTGGAATGTTTAGCGATAACTCTATCTCTGCTAGACTTAGTATTAAAACATTGCACCAAAATAATCAAATAAATAAAAAAATATTCCAAAATAAAAAAACACCAAAAAGAGCATCAAAATCAGTCCCCAATTCCAACTTGGAAAACATCGCTGAAACTTACCAATTTGGTAAAGAATGTTTCCAATTTGGAATCTTATATTGCAACCGCTGCGGCTCTTCTCACGCATCATCAGCATCAGCGAATTCGATTGGCTGAGAAACACAGTCGATATCAAAGGGCCGATCCTTCGAGGGAGTATCATCGAAGCTGTTTGAGCAAACGCCTCCGTTCCCACACTCCGGCTCAGTCTCATAGCCAGTGTCTCTCAGTAATCGTAACGGATGCGCCGTGCTCTGATTGGCTGGATCAGTCTTCCCCTGCACGGCATCCATCAATCCGGCCTCGCACGCCGCATACTCAACCGGTGGTTTCTTTTCTGAGCCTATGAGTGCCGCTCTCAGGCGCAGACATGGCGCCGGCAGGTACTGCATGTAGCAGTTATATGCCAGAGCAGCCAGGAAGAGCAGGAAAAACAACAGGAAGAGCGCCAGCAGGGCGGCGCTGTTGTCGTGCTGGAGGTATTTTGCATCAAGCACCTCGGGCAGAGTTGGAAAGTTGCTGACCTCTGGTGCGGGATTGAAGGATTTGTGTTTAAATACTGCAGTGTTTGGAGGAGTTGTTAGTGCAGAGGGGGGGTCCGTTTGAGCCGAGGTTAATCCAGGGGTGTTAATCGGGTTACCTTGCGCTGTTGTGGTGGGATCGTGAGTGGAAACAGAGGGTGTGGTTTCAGGAAGATCCAATCGAAGGAGGAATCCGGAGACCAGGCGAGTGAAGTTTCTTCCACCAGCGAATTCGACGGTCCAGCACTCGTAGTGTCCAGCGTCCTGTGGCATCACGCTATAGATGAGGAGTCCACCCGGACCCATCAAGAGGAACCGCGAGGCTTCGCTGAGGAGCTCCCCATTGAGTTTCCAAAAAACCTGAGCCCGGTTTGAGCGGACGGGACATGGGAGATCGGCAGAACCGCCCGGCTGGACCACAACCAGACGATAGTCCTCCAGCGGCACAGGAGGAACTGGGGGAGAAGCAGAGAATCCATGAGACTTTTCAAAAGGATCGAACATTACTCAGTTTTGTCATATTCCTGATTGCAGGCGGAGGCTAACTTCCACAAACTCTACATTAAGAGCAATCAGATAAAGAGTTGTTGGTTGATGGCAGCCATGTTTTTTTCAGAAGGACACAGAGGTTTCTTTTTCCCGGTTTATGTGCCAGCAAATGAGTCTCCTCAGACTTTTGGATCTTTATGTACATATCTGCCAAGTTTCATCTGTGGAGTAATCATTAACTTTTTAGAAATTATTTGCCGTTTAAGAGTCACTGGTGTACCAAACTCTTCCAACGGGGAAAAACTCTCTGAACTCTTTGATCTGACCAAAATATCAGCTTTTTAATCGCCATCCTTGAGCCAAACACCCCAAACTAAAGCATCTAAAATCTGGAGAGTTTTAAGAGCAACTATATGGAACAAATTCCCAAATGTTGAGGATTTGAACAAAGTTTAAGCTCAAAAAAAAATGTTGAGTAATTAAACACAATTTTAAGAGCCAATTTATTTTTAAACTTGTGGAGACTGCTCGTTTCAACGCTGGCAGCAATATCTATTCATGCAATAAGAAATGAGACAGAATAAATCACACACCTGGAGGACACTTCCCAGCGTCTCCTCTGAGGTTCTGAATCAACGACCTGCAACCGGGAAAAAACAGAGGAATCTATTATTAACAAGATCATTAAACCCAAGCTGCTTTACTCTGAACCTGCAGGGATTCAACCAGTGAAACAGACGCTGGGTGAGTGATGCTGCTTTCTCAAACTGGAAATGTGGCATTGGCATCCATTTCAACTTTCTACCGATCTCCGGGAAAGGAAACCCCATCAACACAACAGAGCTATCTTCCCTCACCGTGAGTCCGCCTGGTCCTGGAGGATGTTGATGCAGGTGGAGGAGACGGTGTCCCAGGCGCAGTACGGATCTCGAGCCAGAACACACTCCATACAGCACGAGTACTTCTGACAGAACGCTGAGGGAACCTGAACCACCCCCGAGTCTGATCCAGCATACAGAAACTGAGGCTAGAGAGAGAGAAACCGTTGAAACCCGTCCTGAGACTGAAGTGTGATCCATCATGGATGTGTATCTACCACTCCGGACGAGAGCAGGAGAGTTTTGATGGGCTCGGGTTTCCTAAAGAGCTGAATCTCTTCCACCGTGTGAACCTCGTTCTCCAGTATCACAGACTTGTGCAGGAATCCTTTATCTGAAGGAAGACATCGGCAGCACTGAACCAGTAGAATGCATCCATCCTGAACGTCACGATCTTAATTTGTATCTCTATAATTAGTCACAGAGCTGTCGAACCGGTAACTCTTTGCTCATTTCAGAAAAAAAGTGAGGGTGTGGTGGGAAGAAACCCAGAAGTAGAGAGAAAAGAAAAGGAAGAATAACAAGGTCTCAGTATTCTGTACGAAGAATGCATGGTAGTCAGAGACCATGAGCATCATATATTTAACATTAGCCCTTATATTTGTGACGTGGCCGGTGGGATTCAACATTTATTTGTGGGCCAATTTTCAACCTCAAGGATCTTGGCAGCAGTTCCTGGTTCATCATCACATGCCTCTACTTTCAGGTTTCTTCCCACCGGAGTCTTTGTTCGTCAAAGGGAATCTATACACATTACCTTTCTCAAACCTTTCCAGTGCCACCAACAAGCCAAACTTAGATATATTTAGGATCTGACCAAAGCTCTTTGTTGAAGTTCTACCAAACAATTATTGAGATTTTACCAAAATTGTGTGTACCCTGGATCCTTTAAATTCTGTACGATCCTTAGAATTTCTTGTTTATATAAATGTGTTCCTTTTCATTGTGCGCTCCAGATGGTTTTGGTTGGTCAAAGCTGGTTTTATATGTGAACCATAGTAAACTCTAGGCTGGCGGAATATAAAATACTTCAACAGTGCCGACATTTCTGAGTTAGAAACCAAGGATTAGTCGATGCGGTTATGTGATCCAGGACGACCCACTACACTGAGGTGAAGGAAAGATCTGATGCTCTGAATGGTCTGATAACCAGAGCTAGCCTCACCAGTGGTGGTGAAGAGCACGTGGTAATGCACGTGGTCCAGCGCCCGGATTCGGTGCACAGTGATCTGTGTGTAGTTGGTGTTTGTGGCCATGAGTCGAGGGCCGTTCCCGATGGGCATCAGCGGATCCTCCAGCAGCGGGTGGTCCTTGACGAACTGAAGAGTTTTATCCGGGAGGAACAGAGACGAGCTGATGTTCTGCTGCCGGTTCAGACTGCTGATGCACTGAAACCATCGATCAAAGGTGAATCTAACCAAACTCCTCGAGAATTGGGAAAGTATGAGGATGAGGCATCACTTAAACAGCTCTCACCGCTCCGGGTCTGGGACTCGGGGGAACGCCGTCGTATCGGACCCACTTTGTGTGAGACTGTTCCACCGTCACCTTCTGCATGAACTTCCCTCTGGAGAAGACCTCGTGCACAGAGCTCATGTTGTAGGCGCACACCGCTGACAGACCCACGTTCCCCCTGAAAAACACACAGAGAAAGCTCTACATAAAAACACAAAATAGCCTGAAAGAGCATCTTTAAACATTTCTTTTGGTTATTATCATGAGAGAAAATCAGATGAAAATGATGCCATTCCTCAGATAAAAATGTTTATGATCATTTGAAGATATCTTTCACTCTCTCTCTCTCTCTCTCTCTCTCTCTCTCTCTCTCTCTCTCTGTGTGTGCTCTGTTTTTGTTGGGAAACACAGGAAGGTGAGGAGACATGTTTCTAGCAGGAACTGGTTGAAGCTGTAGTTCAGTGGCTGACCATGTGAGGCAGAAGTGAGCAGATTCCCATTTACACCATCATAAAAACAAAGCGTTGAAGCAGCCGCTCCGAAAGACTCACCACTGAGAAGTGAAGACCCCGTATATGACGTTGTCTCTCCAGTGTGGAGCTTTCAAAATGAAGACGTCGTGGACCACGTTGAAGACGAAGTTGAGTTCAGGCATGGAGCAAACCAGCTTGGCTTTCAGAAACGACGTCCACTTCTTCTGCAGAGTCCTCTGCCCGCCCAGATCCCCCTGGAAACAGCAGGGGTGTGGGCGAACTGATCTCTTCTGTGGTTTATCAGGATCTTGTCATCTTGTGATGTTCCTCACCTTACAGACACGAGCGATTCTGGGAATAAGGAGCTTGCCAAAGAACTCGTACTCCACTGAGACCTCGGTGAAGAAATAATAAACCTTATCATCGTCTGCTTCCGGACTGCTCTGGTCTTCCCGGATCACATCCGCAAACACGAAACTGGGCTCTGAGGAGAAAACTATTCATTTATATTTTCAGAATACTACAGTTATTCCAATCAAAAACGAGCCATTTTAGTTCCAAGTATTTAAGGGTTGAGCTCATATAACCGGATCTGGAATTGATGTGTTTTGTCAGAACACGTGTTCGTCGAGAGTGTCTGTATGGATCACCGTTGAGCCAGGAGGTCGAGTACTCGGTGCGCAGTAAACCCTGAGACGCAGACGATCTGGAGATGATTGGTTCACTACCCAGGAAGTTATAAGCCGTTCCTGAGTACAGTTCTCCATCTGTGAACGACACACACAGAGAGGAGTGACCCGAGCTTAACCTGGAGACAAGGAACTCTTGGTTTCAGATCTCAACTCACCAACCATGACGCTGGTAAAGCTTTGCGCCGGGTCAAAGGAACACTTTCCTCGTCCGTCTTCAGCTCTATTGAGCAAAGTGAAATCCTGCAGAGACTGAAGAGAAATGGAGACGATTTGTAAAGGGTGAACCAATTTTTAAAAATCCTTTCCCATAAACCTAGAGATGCATTCACGGATGGATCCCGTATTTGGTCAAATACTTCTTTCCTTTACTCTATTTCTCAACATCTCTTTGCTTCTTGTCTAACGAATGTTCTTTAACGTTTTAGCATTTTGATGAGGAGGTTGTTTGTTTATGATTTACCTTTGTAAACGGTACAGTAAAGTGTAGACTAGAGTACCGTACTTTAAACTAATCCTGACTTTCAAAAAGAATAGTGTACGCCAAAGTTGAGTAATGGAGTAGTGTAGTGCAAAGGAGAGTCGAGTAGTTTAAAATAGAGCAGTGTAGAATAAAGTCGGAGAACTGTAGCTTAGGGTACAATATTGTAAAGTCGAGTAGCTCAGAGTAGTGTAAAATAGAGTGTCTGAAAGTAGGCTGTTGTATAGTAGTGTAGAGTTCTGTTGCTTAAAGTAGAGCATAGTAAAGTACAGTAGTGTAGCTTAGAGTATAGCATTGTAAAGTAGTTTAGAGTACAGTACTGTAAAGCACAGTAGTGTGACTTAAAGTGGAGTAGTGTAGCTTTGAGTAACGTGTTGTAAATAAGAATGGTTTAGAGAACAGTTCTATAAAATTCAGTAGTGTTGCTTAGAGTAGAGTAGAGTAGTGTGGAGTACTGTCACTTATAGTAGCGTAGCTTAGAGGAGTCTGGAGTAAAGTAGAATGAAGTGTTTAACGCCGTGTGAGTTAAATTAACACATTAAGAGAATGTTTATTCAACTCATAACTTTGTTTGTAAAAATATGTTTTGGGAAGTGAGTAAAACCCACCAGATAATCACAGAGGGGCTGAAAAGCGTGAGTTCCACAAACGTAGAGCTTTTCTTCATCCAGCACCTGAAGAACCCGGATGTAATTGCGACAATCCGTCTGTCACAAGGTAAAACTTAGTTAAAGCACGAAACAAAGATCAGAGACAGTTGGCGCTCCAGGTTTCTCTTGCCCCAGTTCTAATGAGTTACCTCTTTAGATTTGCCCTTTAAAACGCACATGGACACGTCGTTCTCCGGGACTTTCCACAGCAGCTGAAACAGAGGAGTTTATGATTACGAGCAGAACACGGAAGAGGGTCATGGAGGCACTTCTTTCACACAGGGTGGATTGTTTCACAGGCAGAACCAGAAATCCTACAATCCCAACCTGGAACACCAGGAAATAGAAAACCGATGACTGGAACCTAAAGAAACTGTGCGTGACCCAGAATAACTGGCACCTGGTTGCTCTTGACGGAGATGTTGCTCATGTTGAGTTCATAGACGGCTTCTCGAGCCCCGACGAAGAGTGAGCCGCGCTCTTCACTGAGCAACAGAGTGGTGTAGTTGAACACGCCCGGCTCCCAGAACTCCAGGAGATCCACCTCTACCACACATAGACACGACACATCTAGATCACTCGTTTATCACTCCCACAGGATTATCATTTCTGTGTATTTATCGATTTCATCTATTTCTTAAAACAAATTATTTCAGATTATTTTGAATAAAGATCCTGTACTCACCCTGGTACGACCATGAGCTCCTGGGGGCGCTAGAGGACTGTGTGGAAACCTCCAGAAGCAATGCCAGAAACACTCCCAACACGCTCAGGGCCATGCTCCCAGACTCCGGGAGCTTCTGCAGCGTCACGTTCCCTCTGTCACAGATAGAGAGAGAGCAGATGAGCACCGGAACACACACCGGGGTCATGCTGGACTTTTCAGCGGCGTCTGGTTCTCTTTTACACAACATCGCAGTTTAGGGACATGCACAGAGACATGGAGATTGGACAATGAAACTGAAACACTGGTTCATTCTGACGGCAGGTTTGACACTCTGGCTGAGGTTCCAGTTATTTTGGCAAGTGCCGTTGCACATTTCATTAAGTCATGGCCGATGAAGGGGAAAATAAAGGTTAAAGAACACAATGTTTTTGTGACGGGAACTTGTGATTACGAGTGGAAAGGCTGGGGAACACAAAGACGTTTTCAGTGAGCACCAATCAAATGGTTCATCAGATGGATATCGAATGACTGGTGCTTCAGGTCAAACCTCTCTCTCTCTCTCTCAAGGAAATAAGCCTGGTGACAAGTCTCCAGAATTAGCTCTGGTGACTGGGATGAAACCCAAACACTCGATCAGCCGTCGACGGCTGCTGCAACTGTGTTTGCTTTATTTATAGATTCAAAAAGGTTTCCTTCTGTACATTCCTTTAGGTTTTTGTTTTAAGCTTTTTAGTTGAACCTGTTGAAACAAAGGAAATAAGAGTAAAAACAATCTGTTTGAGAAGTAAGAATAACTCAAGGGCTTGTGCTCCAGCTCATCCAGGCAGGTGTTCAGGAAAAGCTGTTCACATCCCAGACCTTTATTCTTCAGAGGAAGAAAAGAGCAGCGAGATTGAAAGAAGAAAAGCAAACAAACACAGAGAGAAGGAGAAGAAGAGCAGAATGTAATAAGACACAGGAAACAGCCTCAAGATACGACACAACAGCTCTTCGATCAAAGCTGCGTCCGCTTCAGTTCACTCCTGTTTAGCTCAGGTTTATTTACTCTGAGCTTTTCCAGATGCATTGGTGGGGGGAGGGGTAATAGGTGAGAGGAGGTGGAGAGCAAGCGATAGAAAGAGAGCAAGAAAGTGGGAGAGGAGATAACGAGAAAGGGAGGGAGAAAGATTGAGAGAGAGACTGAAAGATCATCAGATCCTCAAACTTCCCCAGATTCTGGAACTCTCTCAGATTCAGTGAAGCTCCGGCTCATTCAGAGAGAAAGAGAGAGAGAGAGAGGACCAGATTTCAAAGCTCTGCAGCTCAGAGAAGCAGACGGTGGATCTGACACCTCACCATCACTGATCACACTGCAGTGAGGCAAAAAAGGGAGAGAGAAAGGGAAAGGGAGAGAGAAACAGGGAGGAAGAGAGAGAAAGAATCACTCCTGATTGAGTAGCTGCTGGTGGCTTTGAGGCAGGAGAAGCAGCCGTGGACTCGGCGTGATGCCGATGTTAATTGATCAAAGCTGATCTTTTTTAATAAGAGACGAGGATCTCTGGAGCACGATGACAGCGTTCGTTCGGAGATTCAGAGTTTTCCTCGAGGTGAATTCAACATCAGGAGCTGCGTGAACAACACAGAAACCCTGCGCCGACAGGAAGCCTCACGATGCACTGGAATGAAGCGATCATCGATCTGACGCTGATGAGATTCTGCAGCTCCAGGGCAGGGCAGCCCTGACCCTCCGCTTACACACGCGCTGGAGGAGGTCAGAGGCACACAAAGAGGCTGTTGTGTGTGTGTGAGAGGAGGCTATTACAAGCACACAGTAAACAATCAACAAAGCCCGAGTGTTGGTGAGGTTTCACGATGGGCCTCTCGCTCACACGAAAACTTCCTCCTGAGAGAGAGACTAACACCACGCGCCGGAGCAGCAACGAGCGTTTCCTGATTGATCTATGCTCACAGGAGTGATGCCTCCACTTCTCGGCAGACGGTTGCCACTGCCTTTCAGTCTGTAACCAGAGCTACCGATTTCTACCTTTCCCATGTGAAACTCACAGTTTCCCTCTAATCATTAACAGCTTTTCTGCAGTTAAGCTCGCAGTGACATCATCGTTTGCTGTTCCTCTGGTAATGCTCCTGATCCTGCGACACGTGCAGCACCTGTTTCCCTCAGAAACACAGGCTGCGGTTAACACTGGCAGCTCTCCCAGTGGACCCATCTCTGAAACATCGAGACCCTGCCAACTGTGTGAGACTCTCACTCTTTCTCCCTCTTTCTCTCTCTCTTTCTCTCTCTCTCTCTTTCTCTCTCTCTCTCTCTTTCTCACTCTTTCTCCCTCTTTCTCTCTCTCTCTGTCTCTCTCTCTCTCTCAGGACGCCTGCTGACAGCTCCCTCGCCTTCCCTGCACACGTTCTTGCTTCCAGAGCTTGTCGGTGCGTCTGACCTGCAGTAACGGACTGGAATTATTTTGTACAGCCCATGAATGTCCAGTTATATGGATATAGCAATTTTTTTAGATAAAAAAAAAACTTTTCCTGACTGTTAAATCCTTCAACCAGGTTCCAGAAGTGGGCGGGGCTTCCCACTCAGTTAACTTACAGTAAAGAAAACTTTAATCAAATAATTGCATTGAAGTTTAAATTCTTCAGCATCCATTAAACAGCACAGGGTTAACTCTTGGTTAATTAGTTAATTACTGAGCTAAATAAAAATGTGCTCCCAGTTCATCAGTGTCATGGATGAAACACAACCCCAGTAGCTCAAAAAAACAGAAGCGGCACTGGTGTGTAATCTGGCAACCGCAGCAGAAAGAGGCTGCATGACGGAATGATCCAGAAATACTGCCCTGGAAACAAACTCCAGTGTGGCATCAGAGCGAGTAATTAATTATTCATGACATCATGGAAGTGTGTGAATAACCACAGCGAGAAAAAACAGCTCATGACAAGAAAACGTTTATCTGTCACTTTCGTCTTTAAATAAAACTGTGCTTCTTAACATCTGAACAGGAACATTGTGTTTTTGTTTATTTATAATTATTACTTATTGAAATGATCAATAAGTACATAAGTACGCACATCGGTACAGAGTAACGAAAGCTTTAATATTGCATTTAAAAAAAGATCTTTTGCTGCTTAAATGCTTCCGTATATAACTTTTTGCGCATCACAAAATCTGCTAAAAGCATCAGAGCCTCTCTATAAAGAAACCAGCCGCTGCGACTGAAATAACTCCGGGACTGAAGCTGTATGAGGTGGAGAGCGACAGGAAACGCTGCGTGAGCTGTAATTACACCAGACCAGACCAGACCAGACCACACTGAGCCTGTAAAACATATATTTAAACAGAGCTACGGAGAGATGAGAGAACATGAGAGAGAGGATAAACACACGCTGGTGTGTGACGAGCACCTTGAAGCATTACGAGAAAGGGTTCTGACGTTCACATTTACAACGCTTCAAGATCAATTGAGGATTTAGGGGATTACTACGACCCTCTGTCGTCTTTGTTTTAACAGAAGAGTGAACGAGAGACAATCTGAATTTGATCGTGTGTCTCCGCTTAGAAAACACACCTACACTCTTCAGTGTAAAGAGAAGACAAAAGATGAGACAAGGAGAAGGAACCAGGGGAAGACTAGAGAGCACAAACCAAGAGGCGTACTCTTTAGAATGAATTGTTTAAAAACCATCGTTAAGAGCAAGAAGCAGGGACCTGGATTACTGGATTCATCTGCAGAGGTTGTATCACGAGGAATCAGTTCAGGTGCAGCATGAGGACTCTGAACAGATTAAGTATGAGGATCTGGCACGGGTAGTTTACAATGATGAGGCACAGGTGGATCAGGAGGTGGACATGGGAGCGTGTGTGACAGGGAGAAGGCGCTGAACCTTGAGCTGCCAGACTTGGATTCAGTGTGTGTGGCCGTGTGTGTGTTTGTGGATTCTTCTCTGAACAGAGCTGGTGAGTAAATGCACCTGTCTCCCTCTCAAACACACAGAGCGAGCGACCGATCGATCCGGGTCAAGGAGAGTTGTGTTACTCGCGGCATTTCTGCTCGACGCAAGCCTAGCATCAGCAGAGCAGCGATGACGAATCAGCAGCAAGATCGAATTTCTCGATCCAGTATCTGTGAGCAGATCTCAGATCAGGACAAACAGGTTTTTTACGTTTTTGTGTAAAAACAGTTGTTTGCTATTAAAGTGATCCACAAAACATTCATTTTAACTGAAATCTGACAATTATAAAACAAATCTCCAGAGATGGGAATATATTATTATAAATGTATTTATACACAGTGTACTAGAATGAATATTTAATGCATTAAAAAGTATATTTTATTTAAAAATCCCATCCCACAGAGAATGAATGACAGCCGTGACGGAAGGTCGCAGGGAAGCGGGTGCTTTTATCCTCGACTCGTTTCCTGTTCATCCCTGCGCTCCCTTTGCCCTGACGACTCTTTAAAGCCAGAGTAAAACCCCAGGAGCCGCATCTCGCCGGCTCACCGCCGCATCTTTAGCATCACAGTCATTTCACGCTCGCATTGAGTGCTTCAGATGGGACAAAAACACCCTTCTGGGCCGCTTTCAGCAGGCCCCCAGCATCCGCAGCACCTCTCCAGCAATAGCCTGGGACTTGGCAGAGAGGAGAGCAACTGTTCATTTCCACGGCCAGAAACTAATGCGTCTCATTGACTACCCACAATGCCAGCCAAAAACAGTCTGATGAGAGAATTTACACGAGCAGTTTAACCCCGAAAACGTACAATCTTAACACTCGTCTCAAGCTTTTTTATACAGATATTACCATATGCTATGCAAAGGTGTGGGCGTGCCCCTGTAAATATTGGTGATAAAACACAGGAATATTTGAGAATCGACATAAAATCTCATCAACATTTATGACCCTCAAACAAGATTTACAATAATAAAAAAGAAACATGCAGCTTCAAAAAACGCCTGTCCATCCCCAGCGGGCGGAGTTTCATGCAGTGATGTCATCGCAGCATGCACCTCAGCAGAGGAAAAAAAAGGTAATTTCTGACCTGTAACTCTTCCACAATGCTGAGGAGATGAGCTGATCCGTCCTTCAGAGAGAGCTAGAAAAGATGCCGGCTGAAGAGAGAGACACACAGATGAACACCGGGGTTATGAGATGAGACGGATGAGGGTTAAACATCAGACAGAAGAGGAGGAAGCAGCACAGGAAAGCAGACTCACACAGGAAGAGGGCATGAAACCTTAGAGAAACTGCAGCAAATTCATAATAATGAAGCGATAACGTCAACATCAGGAGGATTTCGAAATGAAAACGTTGGGCTACCAAAACCAGAGCAGTGCTCCCCGGAGGGCCACGAAGTATTTTACAACGTTCCAAGCCCCACAAGACAAAGCCAGAGCTCGGAATCTCACAATAGATAGCTGGATAGAATGTGGAAACTCATCCCAGCACAGCTGACAGCGATCCAGCAAACACCGCTCATGGCCAAACTTAACCGAAGAAGCGATAGAATGAGATGTGGGTCATACAGAGAAAGTGCTCAAGCGTCTGGAAAACAAACCAGCCGCAGACAATCAGAGCAAGTCATGCGGACACGCACTCGCTCGTCCGCACACAATGGCCCCGGCACGCTCGAGTCCAGGCCAGAGCTCCTTCTGATTCTCACCAAACGTCTCCATTGATGCTACAAACGTCAAACTCAGTTCTCTGTTCTCAGACACTTGTGTTCACACTGTGGAGGATGGCCAATGAAACTGAAACACAGGTTGGAGCTTGGACTTACATTTTACTAAAGCAAATAAAGTTTAGTCTAAACCTGCCTGGAGTCTCTAACGCCAACCTTCTGAAACCTCCAGAGTTTAATGTTAAACACTTGAAGGTTCAGCCGGTTTTCTGCTGCTGCTCTGACATGGTTTATAATCGTGGTAAACAACACCGTCCAAGCTTAACCCCTTCAGGCCCCGTTTTAACGTTAACATATTGTTTTTGGTTAATCTCACTCAAATATAGTGTTCAAATTTTAGAAATTCAAATTTAAATATATAAAGATTATATATTATAGATTTATATTTTTAAATATAAATATAAATTAGTGACTACTGCGTACGTAACTAAAAAGAAGCACTTTGCTCCAGTCACAAAATAATTACTTTTTCAATTGATTTATTCTCATTTGGCACAAACCACAGCAAATGTATTTAGAGTGTTTTCATTGCTTCATTTTTTAAAAACGGCAACATTTGTACAAAACGTGCACATTGCCCACAATTTGGAGAAAACGTGCCATATTTTTATTTTATAGTGTAGCTTGATAACTTGCTGTCACTCTACACACAGTAGATATGCACATACCAGCTGTAATTTGGCATAAAAAAGTAGTCGTTTCACAATATATATGATATATTATATGATACGTTTATCTCTGGATCATAATAATTTCATTGTGTAGTTTTTATTAATGTTTGGCAACTTTTTACTTCCTAATAGAACAGTGGTCAGACACACGATTAATGTTTGAAACTCCTTCGCTTTTATGTGGTTGAATTGGTTGAGGACTAATTGGAGAAAAACGTTCGATGAACGCAGGAAACTGCAGAAGAGCGACACGCAGACGTTCTCCTCCAGAGGCCATTCAGATCTCTCCTTCACACCCATTCACTCCGAGTGGCAGGTGTCCGGCTCCCCCGTCACATCACTGAAATTGATGAGCTCAGAGTCAGAGGTCGAGACTCTTTACATCGAGAGGAAACATCCGATATCACAGACATACAAAACATGTCAGCAACATCCGGCGACGGTGGAAGAGCAGGAGTCGCTGCTCATAAAGCAGAACGTCTATTACGGGGCATTCAGAGCGATGTTTGATTGTTCAGGGGGAGATCGGAGAACAATCACTTTTGATTGATGAGAGGAAGACTTTGGCTCTACAAAATAAGAGCGTGATATTGTTAGTCTTAAAGACATTTCCATACGTTTCTCAAGCAGAGCTCTCAAGAGGAGACGGGAGATGAGTTCTTAATCGACTTCTGCTCTCAGCACTGACAACTAAGAAAAGCTGATAATCGTGATAAATATTTGAGGTGTGAAAAATACACTGAAAAAAAAAAATCAAGAGCAAATTTTACTCTAGGCATACGCTGCGAGGAACTGAACTTCTAGAGCTCAGACAAGAGAGCACATGACCAATAGAAAAAAACAGCCATGTGCTCAAGCTACAAACACTCACAATGATCCATGAGACAAAGCACATGACTTTTTAACACTAGACAAGACTCCCGTGCTAACAACACACAGAACCCCCAGATCTCTGCCACAAAACAGGAATGAACAATACTAGACTAGATCTGACAAAGACCTGACACACATCAGAAACTGAAAACAGACGAGGTTTTATTTCATTTACTGAGCTCTTAATATTTTTGGTAATAATCTTCATAGGAGATCTTCATATGTTCCTCAATGCAGAAAAAGCACATTAAACTCTGACGTATTTAGTTAAAATGATGTGTTAAAACTATTTGACTGAATGATTGTGATCAATTTTTGAAGGACAATGCAATACACATTTTTAAAAAACCGAGACACAGACAGGAAGACAGGAGGAAGGGCGACAGAATGATTCTCTTCCTTTTCGTCTCTTGGGCAGCACATTCATCATTCCTGCACTCGGACAGTTGAGAAATGAAGAGCGCAGGCGATACAAAGGACGCCCAAATCAGGGGCCTCTGGTTGCTAGGAAACCTTTGATCTCAGTCAACAAGCTTTGGTGAGAATCTGAGCAAATCTGAAATAACGATATCGAAACATACGGAAGAGTTCTGAACATTACTTTCTCGCTGAGCCCCTAGCATCTGAACACCATAGAGCTGCTGTGAGAACAGCTTGAAGAACCAGTGGTCGCGCTTCATGTTTGGCTCCATACTGCAGCAGTGTAACAGCAACCAGTGCTCTAGCACCCCAAGACCCCCTCTATCATCCCTTGTCCCCTATACCCCAAGGGTTGCAAAGAACTGCGGCAGGCTACATGTTGATGCTTTAAGCCTTGAGCTTCTTATTGAAACGCTGCGGAATCCTCTGCCGTATGAATTGGGCACGGCAGACGTTCAACCCATGCAGCAGAGGCAGCAACACGGTCACCCAACACCTTGAGCATATCAGGCACAGTGAGGAGAAATGATGATGTTGGTTCATCTCCTGTGAAGCATTGCCCAATACCCTACTTGCTGCAAGTCCATTTCCTACCATTTTCCCGCAGAATAATTAAAGTCAAGGGTGGTACCCTCCACATTTCAAACTCTAACTGGATTTTTGAAAGTGATCTGATGGTGGTACAATGCTGCAGCTCCTCTCAGACTCCACAACGGTTGACAGCCTCCAAGCAGCATGGAGCAAGCACTGAGTGACTCTTTTAATTATGTTGGGCATCTATGTATGCGTCTGTATGCATGTGTCTCTCTCACCAATGCTCTTCTGTTGATTAAGCTTGTTTCCAGGTGACCAAGTCATGCAGGGATCTCCTAAAATTCAACAGGCCACAAGGAGATGAAGGGGCCAGCTCTTGGTCTACATAACTTGAAATCCCCTGTGGGGGTTAATTCCACCATAGACTCAGCCACAGAAGGAACTCTCACTGAGCGAAGTTTCATGTACCTCCCCATGTGATTGTGAGTGCAGTGCAGGCTTTTCTTCCAGGAGCTCTCTTTGTTCCCTAATTTTGAATGACTAGTATAACATTTTTATATTTATATACAGTCCCTATCGACTGCTGGGCCTATGGTTTGTTGTCTGACTTCGAACTATCACAATTAAATATGCGATTTTATTCAAGTCACTCGGTCTCACACAAAACCTTCATATCAGCACTTCTCTACATTAGGCTTCTCTCTCTGTGAAGCTGCTTTGAAGTATCTGTATAAAAGTGATAAATAAATACACTTGACCTTACTAAGTGCGATGAGGCCAATCACACATGATCATTTGGGAAACGTTGTAAATCATAAGACAATGAAAGTGTTGACGGAGACTCACCAAAACATATAATGATTAGGGGTGTAACGGTTCACGCGGATGTATTGAACCGTTTCGGTGCGGCCTGTTCGGTTCGGTACACTTGTGTACCATTTTGGTATATTTTTTAAATTAAATAATATACATTTATTATTAGCGCGATATTAAGTGCAGTGGAACATTGTTCTTAGGTGAGTTTCCGCACGGACACTATTGAGTGATGCACAGCAGAGCTGCACGGGTAGCTGTGAGAAATGGCAACAGCGAAAGAGAAGCCAGAGCTTGAAGACCCTCCCACCTCACTACGGTCTCCTGTTTGGGAACACTTCGGCTTCTCTGTTAAAATACATAACGGGGAAAGACGAGTGGATAAATTTAAAGTTGTATGCCAACATTGTTCCACGGAGATCGGGTGTGTGACAGGCAACACATCTAACATTTTCTACTGCTGGAGATATTGTCACTGCAACCAGATCTGTGCCCTCTTCAGAAAATGTGGATAGGTTCATCTTTTTAGCCAAAAACTTAAAACTTGAATAGTTAGTTTTTGTTGATATATAAGCTGAAGCTGTTGCTAGTGTTAAAAGTTTTCAGGTCCTAACTAGTTGCAGTATTTCATTTTTTATTTAAAAATGTGTATTTCTTTTTAGCGTACCGTTACACCCCTAATAATGATCCTTTAAAATCATGATAGGGGCTCTTTCTGAAATGGTAGGAACTTTTCATGAACTCGCAGCATGTGGGATGAGCATCTAATGTTCCTTTTGAGATGCATCGCTTGAGATGCAACTGTTGGAATGTTAACCTCTTTAATATCTTTCCAAGTGCTCCAACAAGCAGAGGAAAATAAGGATTCAAGCCAAACAGAAGAACAAGAGCACAGCCAGCAAAAGATCCACGATTCAGTCGAGATAAGAATGCAAAACAGCTCTAAAGCAACGTTGAGCGGCTCCATGGGGCCCGAGGAGACAAACAAAAGGCTTCGTGTGCACAAGAGCTGGGGATGCTTCAACTGAAAGAATCGATATGGATTCAGGAAATCCTCAATGGATTCTTAACAAGTTTCAGACATATTTCCTTCTGTTTTTTTTTCACAGAGTGGAAGCATTTCACCTCTCTGTACGTGTAATGGAACATTGATAGGCAAATTATATTTAGATATACACCATGCAAACTCTCTGATGAGTGGCGCTTTAAACAGGTCAATAAAACGTGTTGCTTCACGTCAACATGTCAGAAGTTGATTACCACACAGTAAAGCAGGACTCACTTGAGCGTCATGGGGTCGAGTGTTGAGTACAGACTCATTAAAGAGGCTTTCAGTGACTCGGGATGATGAAGACGGGGTGGAAGGCTCTGCTCAGGATCTGCGGAGAGGACACAAACACTTCTGCTCATAAATGCTGCATTTCTAAAATATATTCTGTTTGTTGAAGGCACAAGATTCCCAGCACTGGATGATGAGGGACACAGGACAAAAGTGAGTCTCAGCGGGTCTCTTTGGAAGAAACTGCATCCACACAAACACTGAGCAAGAGGTGAGATGCTAACAGGCTCTCAATTAGCCTCCACTTAAGGAAAGGGGTTTTCTACAGGCTTGGGAGGGGGATTCCATTACCATGACGACGGTGGAATCCCATAGAACTCATTCTGGAATCCATCGCCATGGAGACTGAATCTGATATTATTAACTACACCGATACAAGAAGAGCATGGGATGCGAAAAATAAAATAAAAAAAATGTTTATAAAACAAATATAAAATAAGCCAAGGCACTCAAATACATATCAATAAAATAATACTCACCAATACACAAGAAAACAAATTAAAACAACTACTAACACAAAGATTGCTTAAAACAATAAGAAATATCAAGCAAAATTAAGCCAAGAAACTAAAAATAAAACAGTCATAGTATAAATATGATTATAAAACAGTATATAAATAAAAAAAGCTTGTGTTAATATTAAATAAAAATTTAAAGTAACAAAATAGAGATAGTCAACAAAATTGTAAAAATAAATTAGACACAAAGGTTAAAAAAACAAAACAGAACAAAAAAGAACCAAAATATCAAAGATATAAGCAACAGTTTGAGTAAATAATAATTCAAACATAACAAAAAAAAACGTAATATAGCAGATTATAAAATGTATTGTATTGTTAAATTTAAAATTAGTAAATAAGTAGTTTAAACAGTTACATTATTTAAAACACAAATAATGCATCTTCAAATAAAACACTTGAATGAAACAATAAAATATAAATGAATGTGTCTAAATACAAATTAAAAAAACATAATAACCCATTAAAATTATTCAATAAGTATACAAAAATGAAAATGGAGGAAGATTAAAAACAATTACAACATTTCGAAGTCCACATGAAAACAATCGATTCTGGTTTGCATGTGATGTTATTTTAAATTCCTCCCGTGCTCCAGTTTAATGAGATTAGAACAGACGAGAGCACAGCACGCTCCAGGAGAGTGTTTCCTAAATGATTCACTACGTCAAGAAAGAAAACGATGGACAGACGTCTCTTAAATGATCCGCCCGTCATCAATATTCTCCTAGCGGCGGTGAACAAACCCAGCGATGTTCTGTGAACTCACCCCGAAGCAACCAGAGAAGAGCTTCTGACTGCTCTCAAACAGGTCCTTTCCTTTCCGGCGCATCAGGGTTGATCTGTCATGTTCTCCAGGAGTCTGCTGGATGTTGATCTCTCTCGAATATCGGTGAAACATTAACGCCAGATTCTAACACACTCACGGACGCTCCGCGGGGCCGGTGACAGCTGCACAACCACGAGCGATCAGCTGCTGCGGCCGCATGCTTGGGTCTGCTGACAGGCGA
Organism: Danionella cerebrum; assembly: GCA_007224835.1. NCBI lineage: Eukaryota > Metazoa > Chordata > Actinopteri > Cypriniformes > Danionidae > Danionella > Danionella cerebrum. The sequence continues at coordinate 57,182 of SRMA01024027.1, forward strand.
GATAATGAATGCACAGGCCTCCTCCTGCAGCACAGAAGGGGGCTGGGGCTGGGGTCTCCTTTTGTTTAAAGGGTCACCGTGTGTCAGAAATGCACTGAGATGCAGTGGTCATCTCTCTCTCTCTCTCTCTCTCTCTCCCTCTCTCTCTCTCTCCTGCTGAGCCGATTCAACTCCTTTCTGTGCGGCATTTCTACACAAATTCACCAAATAATTAAAAACATGAGAAAAATCAAAGCAATTGCAGTGGGTTTCTTTGAAATGTTGAGTTTGGAATCTGACTCGAACTTCTTTGCTAAATGTAAAAGTATCCAAAACTATACTTTTTATAATTCCAAAACTGCTAAACTTTAAAGCTCCCCCAAACGCTCTGTTTAGCCATGTTCCACCCATCGCTACACTTCCGCTATTAAAGAATAGGTGATGTAGATGAAGTTCTTTCTTTCTTGTTGAAGGAACTTGTAGTTGTCTCTTAAATACAAGTAAACGCTGTAAGAAACTCGCCAGAGTTGCAGTTATAGCTAAATTAGAAGTGTGGCACAGTGGGAGAAGATTCTTAGCTCTATAGCTGTACGTAAACTACATATAAACTACAGCAGTCATCAGGAGCAAGGAGTCCTAGTCGTCTATGGGATTATGGTTTAGAACCTTCATGAGCATCTTCTTGAGCCACTACTGTTTGTTTTGAACCATTGTCCTGCTGGAAACCCAACACATTACATTTCTAAGTGAACAAGGCTCTCACAGATAATCATCACATTATTATTAAAATTATATAATACATTCTCATAAGAATAAATATAATTAATACACTCTTAAAATGGTAGCTTCTTGTATAATACTCGTTTGCTAAATCTGGCAACCTCTAATCTCAACAGAATTTTCTGTCTTTAAGCAACACAAAAAATACTAGTTGGCATAAATTTAGGTTCATATAATTTTGTTTTTAATTTTAAGTTTTATTAAGGGCAAACTTGATGGTTGGAGGAGGTTTGTTTACATCAGTGTTTGTCCAGCTTTAATTAATCATCCATGTGTTTACATTGAAAAAGTAACTAATATTTACATAATTTTCACCCTCCGTCACATCTCTGGAGCTGTAATCTCATCAGGAATGAGCACGCAGCAGCATGATGGATTATAATGAACCGAAGAGCACAGAAAATGAGATCTGGAAGCGGAACGCGGGAAGTTTGAGAGGTCAGAACGAGGGTAGAAACTAAATTATGACTGAAACAGACTTTCAGAGAGAGATAAACGTGAACAACTCCAGCCGCTTTTGAAGATTTCGAAGTCACTGACCACTGTGATGCAGAATTCCCCTCCACGTCCTGCTTCATCTCAAACGCTCCCAACGAAAGCATGAAAGTTCACGGCAGAAAACCTCTGATGATTAAAGCCAATCGAGAACCATCTGGACCTTTTCTCATCCGCTCAAAAATGTTTGCAGTGATTTTTCTCTACGAGAAGCCTTTCTGTGATGATTTGCTAAATGTTTTCTTAAATCTGTGAAATATATCGATTGTTTAGAGATGCTGAGGCCTCACAGAGCTAGAAAACAAGCTCCTGCTCTGCATGCAAATAGAAACAATATTATCACTGCTTCTAACCTCATCAAGCCGTGTCCAAACTAGAGGCACGCAAGAGATCAAGCCCATCCAACACAAAGAGTCGTGTGGAGAGAGCGCTGCACTTCAGTAAATCGATTCTCTTCGGGTTCAGTCAAAATGAGGAAAGCGTGAGTCTCATCTACAGACTCCAGATCTAACGGAGGCTGACTGCCTTCATCTTCTGAAAGAGGGGTTTGATTGAAGCCTAAACTGAGCTCAGCGAAACAAGCCCAGTGAAACTTTACTGGTGCGACCAGGTGGATTTATGAGGCAGGGCTGTGGCCCTCAGGAAATGGCAACCTGCTCCTAGAAATCCAGGATAACCCCAGACCCCTGAGGTGCTTCCAGAACGACCTTTGAGACGGAACCTTTCTCTGTGGTTGAAACTTTATTTCAGGGTGAACTGTACCTTTAAGAAAGTTTGCGGCTGATCTGAGGCAACACAAACTCGGCTCTGGTCAGATTCTGGGGGTAATTAGCATTGAGGAAGGTAACAGAAGAAGTGCGTCCCTCTCTCTCTCGCTTTCTCCTCTGAGAGATGCCGGCAGAACCGAGACAAAGCAGGACTCTGTTCAAGACTCGAGAGTTGCACTTTCGTGTGGTTTTGAAGGTGAAGGAACTAGAGAAGGATCTTTTTCCTCTGAGCAGAGAGTGACTCTGAGGGCCTTTACCCAGCGGTCACAAAGACAGAGGGAGTAACAGCACACCGTCAAAACCTGAGAACCAACTACACCAGATTTGAGTCTGGAGCTTGAGTTTGTTCACTAGGGGTGTGTCTATATTTAGGGATCTAAAAATGTCAAAATGCGCATCATGGCATTGCTAGCGCAGGAGCTATAGTACACCATGAGAACAAGCATCCGGATCTAAATAAAGCTTATGTAAAATTTCAGTTTGTACATTTTTAATGAGCAGATTAGTTATAATAGCTTTCTAAAAGATTATTTTCTGGCCAAAAGTGAGATGGAGAACTTGTGTTGTCGTCGTGCGTATATGTTAATATCGTGACACTTATTGTATTGTGGACTTTATGCGTTTACGTGTGAATGTGAGGTGACTAGTTAAAAGGTTGTTATAGACCCCAAATTTTACGAGTCTCAATGGATTTACATATAAATACTTTTGTGAACTTAGAACTAGACAATTCTCTGCACATTTTCTAACTGAAGAAAGCTAGATTGACACATTTCAATAAAATATCTCACCATAAGCAACCAACTGTGACAAAGAGACGTGCCATCCTGTTCATTAGGGACTAGAGTGACCGGTGAAAGCGGACAATGGCGACCACCGTTCTTTTTACTACTTTTAGCCTCCAGGGTTCAAGAAATCACTAGCAAAAAGGTGCAATATCAACTACAAATGTTTTTTTCTTCTTTTCACTGCAAAAGAGAGCACCTGCAATTTCTACAGTAAGCCTTCTGCATGGCACCATTTTTGATAAGCATCACAGTCTCGTAAGAACGTGTGACCTTGCAGGGTGTTCATGTGATTGAATGCGAGATGTTGTTTACAGACATGGAACAAAGTCTTTCAAGAGAAAGAACGAAAGCTGAGAACGTTTTAACTTTATGCAAACAATAAGTGACTTGCAATAGACATTCAACGAGAAGTATTTCAGGTGATTCAGGAGTCAGATTTAACTTTAAAGTCTTAAAAGATTGAGCGTAGCGGCCAGTCTCAGGTGCTAGCTTCACTGGGAAATACAGCAGGGTGCCCATCTGACCCAGCGCCAGCTCATCTGGGTTAACCGCTTCAGTCATGAAGCTAGGACATTGCTTATTGACATAAACCATGTCCAAAAGAACATGTGTGAGATCATTTCCTCATTAAACATGACCAGAGGGACTAATCTAGCATCAATAAAGCCATCAGGGAGGTAGACGGGTCAGAGCATCCGCTCTGATTATTACTGCACCAAAATTAACTACCGTACTTTACTGGTAAAGTACCAGAATCATTACAAAACCTTATTATGAGATAATTTAACCAAATTAGCCAAGTATTCATGTCAAAATTTATTTTTATTGTTGCATTATCTTATAGCATTCAAGTTCAAGTACATTTGGCAAAATCTTTTACAAAGAAAACATTCATAGTGCTTTATGAAACGTGTGCTGGTCAGTGTCGCAGTTTTTTCTCCTGGTGGATTTTTTAAAGCCTGACATTCAACCAATGAGAACAACAGTTTTTCTAAATAATGCACTTATTCAATAAAAAACCCTAAATATTATATAACATATATTATAGTCATTAACTTGACTCTTTTTTTCCTTTCAGGGTCATCTCCAGCTCACTTTGGGCGAAAGGAGGGGGTACACATGTTCCTCACACACACATTTAGATCATGCATGTTATGATCCATGCATTTTCACATTCACAAACTGAAGCTACTTTTGCATTAAGGAGGAGAATGTAAAAATACATTAAGTATCAACTTCAACAAGTCAGTGATCAAGTTTCTTGACTGCTTTTCAGTCTATAGAGGAAATTGTTCTTAAAATGTAGATTTGTAGTGTAGCCTCAGTTGAATATAAATTCTCTAAATCTCACAATCTTGTAAAGCTTTCAAAGTCATTTTACGCTTGAAGACTCTTTTGTTAGTTTAATGAAAAGTCTGGGTTAATTTATGCGAGTTTAACTGGAGACCTCTACATGACCCTAAGATCTCCAAATAGCAATTTTAAAACGCAAATAAAACAAACTATTTCAACTTTTTAGAAAAAAGCACATTAAAAAAGGGAACTTTACATTAATTTAGTAAACTCCATAACAAATAAAAATAAATTTAATCAAACAAAAACAATATTTTCACATACAGTTAACTTTATCTGGTGTGATTTATAATTTTCTGTTGATCACAAATATATTTTTAAAGAAGACTTTTATGATGGATTTAAAAAAAATACATGTATGCCAATGATTTCCAACATATGCTATAAATAACAAAGTAAACCACGTTTAAGCCAAGTTTAAGCAGAAAAAGTACCTAAACTGAAACGTTTATCCCTTTAACCGTTTTTGAATAAACGTTAGCCAGCCGTTAAAACACAGACGAGCGGCTGTCAGTCAGCACTGAGCGTTTAACCGTTTAAAACGAGCAAACTAGTTGTAAACTCCCTCATATGGAAACAAACACCAAACAAAGTAGCCAACAAACACGACAAAAGCTTAAAATTGAGGAAGAATAAGATATAATCGAGGACTGAACCTGCAGCAAAGCAGGCGATGACGGAGAAACACGAACAAGTGCAGCTCAAAGTCCCGAAACCTCCCGAGACCAAATCCATAGATACCGGAGAAAACAACCGTAAAAAAAAAACAGAATAAACTCAGCGAATGAACGCAAGTTACTCACCAGATCGACGGAACGGTTCCGAAGAATCCGATGGTGTCGGTGAATCCACGAACGCGTTAAATGGTTAAAGTTTAAAGAGTTTCTGACCGAGGGTTGAATCTGATGCCGTGCGGAGGCTCACTCCTCCTTAGCTCCGAGTGGGGGGAGGAGGGGGTGGGGTGACAAAGACTGCACTGCTTTTAGAAGTAACTCTAATCTAAGTTTTTCATTTCTATCTTTCATTTTTCTGCATATTGTTATGCTATTACGATTGTGTTGGCTTGTAGAAGACATTTTTTCCTCTTTTGGACCAAACTTTGTCAATTTGACTCAGGTTGCTATACCTTTTCAGACTGGTACCACTAAAAGAATTCTGGGAAATTACTGAGAATCCTGCAAACATTTCCATTGACCTTATATGGGGTCAAACTTTGTAAAACTGTAACTCAAACTGAGAGCCATATAAAAACTTCAAACTGACAACACTTGTAGAGATTATCAGTCTGTTATGTAAGAACATATCAGGTATGTACTCCAGGAACGTGTGAGTGACCCTAAGCTCAACACCAACCCTAACCCCAACTCCAACACCAATCCTAACCTTGACCCCAACCCTAGCCCCAACTCCAGCCCGAACCTCAATCCTAACCCTAACAATTATTAACTCTATTTCTAAACAAAGATATCAAAGCAAATTTACTGGAAAGAGCCATTTGGTGCTGCGGGAGTGGTGTTGGTCATGTGATCCAAAATTACTTCTTTCCATCACTACACAGAAGTACAATGAATTCATAAACAGAGATATTGCACCTGGAAAGAGATTATTAGTTACGTAACAAGCCTAAAAACCTTACCCAGAGTCATACAGAAGTGTTATATAAGCTCAGTGGGTTTGTAGCATATAATGCTATAACCTAGATTTATTTAATCCTCAGGATGCTGCTGGTGTTTCAAAATAATAATACAAAAGTCTGTTTTTTTTTTTTAAATATTGACAAAAACTGGCATTCCATAATAAACCAGGGTTAAATCAATGAAACTGTACAGAAACGAGATTAAGCCTAATCTCTTCTGGAGGCAGTATATGGGCAGCATAATAACAGAAAGCTGCTGTCAGTTGAGGGTTGTGCGGCGGTTTATGAATGAAATGTCTCTTGTTTGAGTTTCTATCTCTTCAGCTTTGTTAACGACAGACACAGGAGCAGAAGGAAGTTCAGGGATTCATGGTTTTGTGTGATGATATCAGGCAGATTCTTCAAGTGCAGGCATTTGTTCAAAAGGCATCGTGCTTGAGGAGCAGCATTTCACGCAGCACTCAGAGCAGAACCTGACACAGCTTCACCCAAACAGTCCTTTCTGAAGCTCTGAGAGTCTGCTGTTATCCGTGAGGAGCGTCAGATCGGACTCTTCATGTGGATCAGATCAATTTAACATTTCACAGATCAACAGTTAAACATTTATTCAGTGAACTGTATGTGAAACTGGAGCACGGCTACGTTCTTGTGCTCTACAAAACCAATAGAGTGGTTTACCCACACGCTATACTTCCTGAAACTGAAACAGAAACAGATGCAGATTCACAACTGTCTCAAAATTGAGTTTAGATAGAATAGCCTTAAAAAGTGACACGTGAGATCTCAGAGCAGAAAGATGAGATATGTTCTGCCTCCAGGCTTGAGAGTAAGGCAAGGAAAAAAGACACAGAGACCAGCTCTCTCAGGTTCCACATTGAAATTGTTATTCAAAATAAGTCACTCAAAGCTTGTTTCAAGGTTGCTCTCACCTGGGTTTGGAGCCTAAGAGCCACTCTGAGGCTTAAATGATTTTCATAAGGACTTGTTTTTCTTTTCTCCTGTTGTAAACTATGTTTTATTGTGTTTATCCAGAATATTTAGAACTCAGTTGATAGAAAGCCATCCAAAACACACCCAACCCTTTGGAGAAGAATTCTAGAGCTCTGTGATAGTAACACGTGGAGAATGAAGGGATCGGTGTGAAAACAAAAGCGATCATTTAAAAATCTGTCAATCATTTTCTAGTAAACTACCAGAACTACGCATCATTTCAAAATAACACCCAATCAAAACAAGAAAATCCTCAAAGCCAGAGGTCCAGACTGATTAGGAAAGAAGCCTTTGTCCCTGATCACACCCTTTAGCCAACTAGAGCAGGACGAAAAGGCTGTCTTGTGACACCAGCGTACTCCCTGAGGTCAGAAGATCAGGTTCCTAAGACGAGACTGAAAACGATGGCGCTGTGATGCCATTCTGCCAACATTAACCGATGCCAACATTAACAAATCCGTCTATAATGCCAAATACATGTTTCTCATTTAAAATAACCAGAAGAAAAAGCAAAGTTGCTGCTGCAGCACATCGAATAAATCATCAAAACATATTGAATATGTTACAGTGGATAGCAAACATTGTCTGAATAGTATAGAGTGCTTTTAATGCCTTTTCTGGACCATCTGTGTATTTGTGCTTTATATATTTTCTGTTTACATGAATGATATTTACCTCTGTGACATAACATCAGTTAAAAGTGACCTTTGCACATCCTGCTCTTAGCAAAGCAATAACCTTTATCAGAGAGCACGTAGAAATGTAAACAGAGCAGTGTTCTGCAGTTATATGTTATATTCACGTATAGTCTCCCGAGGTCATAAAACAATTAAATAGCTCTGAAAATACTGAACACTGTCTCTGACGAATTTTTTGAGATTTGTACTCAACATAAACTTATCTGGCATTCGGAAAACAAATATTTGTTTAAACGTGAATTAAAACAGATGTCCATATTTATTAAAAGAGCTGTTGGGGCTCGGTTTGAGGCCTTAAATTATTTATTTAATAAGACAATTTCGTTTAGAATTGTTAGTAAACAGTGTTATAGTTTCAAGCATTTAATGTTTAGTTTAAGAGGCAGAGAATGAAGTTTCTCGATATTAAAGTCTCGCGCGCCCCCTTGTGACAAAGCAATGACAAAATCTTTTAAAATTGTATTACCGGTACTTTATATTTAAAATAAAGACAAAATACTTTAGCACAATAAAAATTAATTAATACGAGTTTAAATGTTTAAATCTGTAGTTTTATTGCACTGTCCTCAGTACACACTTAAAAAATTGTAATAATTAAATAAAAACTTAATAAACTTAAACTTAATAATTAAAATTAAATAATTACTTTCAACTTGCAGGATACTTTACTTCAGGATTTTCTGCTTGTAAATCAGTTTATTTTAAAAATAATACTATTACATAAAGCAGACTGTAAAAGTAAATATTACGTTAAATTATTAACAAATTATATATATACCCATATATATTCGTTTTAATCATTTTTATAATAGAAGAACTTTGTATATAATAACAATTACTAACAATTTATTTGATTTGTTTCGGTCAATAGCGATTCAATCCGCACAAGGCTTGTTTATTTTTTGTTCACCGCTAGAGGTCGTAATAATACACTCCATTTGTGCATATTTTCTCTCTCGTTGTAAAAAGATGTATATATTTTTCAAATCAAAATATAATAATAGTATAATGCTTTTTGGATATTTTCTTTATAGTAAATGTTGATTGGGCTAAATAGTTAATACATACATATTTTAACTGGCTTTTCAAATACTGTACTTGATTCTTTCACTATATATATATATATATATATATATATATATATATATATATATATATATATATATATATATATATATATACTATATATATATATATATCTCTCACTATATATATATATATATATATATATATATATATATATATATATACTGTGATCAACCATATCACCATTTTATTAAGGGGAATATAATTGATATATGTTTTATTTTATATTTAATTCAGTCAGTTTTTTTATGCAAAAAGGCAAGACTCATTTAACTCTTATAATGAAACTCTTTAATATAATGAACACATCTGGATCCAAAGCGAACCCACTTCACTTCTGTTCACACATGGCACTTTTGTTCTCAAAATAACTTGAGATTTTTCAGAAAGTGACGCCACAGACACAAAATGAATTAACAGCAGACGACTCATTTGCATGCCAGGTCCAACAGCCAATCAAAACTTGGTTCAGAATGACATCACACACTCACGTTAATCATACAATCATCCCCTTCATCGAGAAAAGGGTGAATTTAGAAGCACACAGACCAATCAAAGCAACAGAAAATATTATTATGATACACATGCATGGGTGTCATCAGAAAATCATCTGCAGTTTCAGACGGGACACATCAGAATTATAGATACAAGACATACAGAGGTTGGTCAATGAAACTGAAACACTTTAAAGTATGTTGGTGCAAAAACACACTCATTGTTTTAGTTTCAGCATCCAACTCCTGTAGAGTCCGGTCTTTGGAAAACACATCTTTTTACTCCAAAAACACCTCAAAATCACACAATCAGCATCTATAGACAGAGACATTCACCCGAAAAATAACTTTAAAGTCACTTTACAACATTTAGACGTGAACAGGACGAGATTTCATTCAGATCGAGGCGTCCTCTTTAATTTCTGTGAAAATAAAAACAGTAAAACATCCTTCAAAACAATTTCTGCAGAGACGGAAGCAGAGTCCATCAGCAAGCTGTGTGTGTTGCAGCAGCAGAGTCTCAATGGCTTTAAAATCATCTTTATATGTCATTATTTAATATTCACATCCTATTGCACAACTTTCTTCAGAGTTTTCTGCTACAAATATCTTGTATTTTCTCATATAATATGAATCTAGCTATGCACTTAAACATCCTTTTTTTAGGATTCAAGCATTTCAAAAGCGATCTATTGATTTAAAGCAAGCCTGAACTGGGTGTTTCAGCTTTGTAAAATAAATCACAAAATATTGTCCCAAATAAATTAAATAAATTAAAAAGGGTCATGAAAGGTGTTCCTTTTAAAATTAAAATGACAGCAAAAAAGTATAAAATAAATTCCATATTAAGATTTCAAAAGATAATCAAAAACTAAATAAATAAATTATAACAATAAAATTCAAACAAAGTAATATACAAAATGTAACAAAAGCTTAAATGAAGAAAGATAAATGATAAAAAACAGAAACAATAATAACTAGAATGTTATAGGATTATAATAAATTAGATAAATAAACACAAAAAATGACAAAACAAAATAAAACACTAAATAAAATGAAAATAAACACAACAAAATAAACTATAATAATAGATAGAGAAAATATATTGCAAAATACAGAAAATTAAAAAAATGGAGTAAAACTACAATAAATTGTTTATATTTCAGTGTTGAGTCTGCATCGCACGGAGGATGAAAGCACTCTGTAATAAATAGCTGCATCAGGGCTCAGGGGTCACGTGAGGGCATTGGGGTTACATCGGGTCATTGTCAGAGGTCGGATGAGGAGGTTGTCGAGGAGAGCGGGCTCATGAGCCACGTGTGCGGGCTCGCGTAAAGGTTTCGGCTCGTTTCTCAGGTGTGTGGGGGGTCAGAGGTCACATGAGCACATTGGAGCGTGTGTCAGGAAGCCGCAGCCCCACCAGCCCCCCGGCCACCAGCACGGACGAGGCCAAGAGGATTGGCACGGCTTTGGTGATGCCCACCAGAGAGCCGAAGATCAGGTTCCCCAGCACCGCCGCCAGCTTACACAGGGCATTACAGAAACCGAAACCAGTGCCCCTGCAGGAGAGAGAGAACGAGAGTCAGGCTACGACAAACTGAACAACAGGAACCATGTTAACCCTCATCTACGATTCTTTCATCACGAGACTTCAGAGAGAAATCGGTGCCGGCGGAGCAGGGTGTGATGATGGACGCAGCAGTAAAGCCAGGCAGGAGGATGTGTGTGTGTGCGCACCTGCGGTTGGTGGGGTAGATCTCGGCAGTCACCACATCCAGAGAGTTCCAGGCGGAGATGCTGAGTCCGTTATAGAGGCAGAGCATGGCGATCATCATGGACTCACTGGTGCCGAACCACAGGAAGAAGCAGCTGATGCCCGACAGAACCATGGAGCCGCCTGCGCCACACAGAGAGCGACACGCTTAGCAGACAATCACAGCAACACGCACCGCTGCAGGGACTGACCGAGCATGCTGAGCCGTCCCACTTTATCCATGAGGAGGGCGGAGACGATGTTGCCCGGCAACACAGCGAGCGTCCCCAGAAAGTTGATGAAGTACACCCAGTAAGCGCTGTAGTCGTCGTCGAAGCTCATCTGGCAACCCGTCTTATTATGAGCGAAGGAGGAGTTAACGACGGAGGAGCCCAGGAACTTACTGTCATCGATGTCTGAGAGAGAGAGAGAGAGAGAGAGAGAGAGAGAGAGAGAATCAGAACAGCAGAACATTTATTAACAATCACAAAAACATAAACACTGCGACTGCAAGGGAAACTGACAGGTTTGAGATCATGTGATCAGGAAGTTGATTCCAGCTACGAGCAGCAAAACAACTCAATGCAAGCCTCTCAGTTTCCAGGAGCGCTTTGCACTACATTTCCCATGAGCCTCAGCAGTCTCTGCTGCTGGAGAGTGTTCTGCTGAGTCATACAGACCCTGACATGACCTGGTGAGGTCTGGGCAAACACAACTGCTGGAGGAAAATACCTGTTTAAGTCGAGTGCTTAAAAGATTCTTAAGTGGAGCTGTGCTGCACAACTCTGGCACTGGATTAATGCTCGGAATCAGAGAGCGCCAACACCTGGCTGCTTTCATCGTAAAACAAGGAGAGATTGACTCTCACTCCTCCGTTTTAAAAAACACATGGAAAAAGGGTGTGGTCAGCTGTGAATTTGCGAGACAGTAGGGAGCAGTTTCCATAAAAAACAAGCGAGTGCAAACCACTGCTCCCTTTCTCACTTGATTTTTTCAACTTGGGTCTCTGGTGATCATTGTTCACAGTTGGAGCACACCCAATCAGCTGCAGATATTGTGGTCCTGAAATAATGCACAACGTTGAATCAAACTTGCCTTAAGTCTTGATTCCTGAATATATCTCTAAAGCAACCTATGGGTTATAGCGCCATGAAAGATCCGTTTTTCTGCCGCTGTGTTTGAAGGACATATGCAACACTTACGTACGGTCCAATAGACCTACAAAAAAAACTCTGATAGAGTGAGTTTCCAAAACCAATAGGAAGTCAATTATTTAGTAAAAACCTCTAAAAATTTCTACTTTGGCACTTTAACAAACTCCTCCTAGAGATTCCACCTCCTTCAAACGCCATCACTTTTAACTCAAGGCATGTGGGAGGCTAAGTTGCGAAGCTTTTTTGACTTTGTTAAACTATACACGCGCGACTGCTGTCGAAATCAACCTTTCACCATAAAGAGGAAGTTGTTAGAACTCAGCCTTACTGTGTCTGATGGGTCCCAGATTAACTCTTAACAGTCCATGTCTGAACCACATACACTCTCGGTTACAGCGCCACCAGGAGGCCACAGAAAATACAAGATGTAACATTGATAAGCTACTTTTTTTTACTAATTCTGACATAAGTGACAAGAACATTGGCCAAAACAATTAGATAAAAACTGATTCATAGCGCCACCAGGGGGTAATGACATGTATTGTCCAGTGCTTTTAACAATTCTCTCTTGAATGAATCTCCTAAAGAATTATTGTTGATAGTGCACAGAGCAACAAATGGTGCCGGAGGTGCTTGAGCCCTTTGATTGCTGCCTGCAGCTTCAATCGTTATTATCATGCTCGCAGGGTACCAGTGTTGTAGAAGAAGGCTTCGATGATGCTGCAGTTCTTGAAGTAGGAGCCGACGGAGCTGACGTCCTCGAAGTAGCAGCTCTGAAAGGTGGAGTTGATGAACGTCACCGACTTGAACTTCATCCCGATGAACCTGAACACACAGCAGGACTGCGGTAAACACCCGACGGCATTAAAAGTATGGGAGATATAAACCAATTCCTAAAGATCTGGTTGCCAGGGTAAACATTTTTGTTGCTATGGAGGAGACAATGACATAATGGTATGTTCCGCGTGTCACTACGAGTAAAAGAAACAAACCCCAGGTCACTAAGCCAAGATGGAGATATACATAAATATAACAGTGTGGTAAACAGTGTGGTTGAAAGAAATTCTGACCGTTGCGTTTGGATCTCACATTATTTTGAGAACCCGGAGATCGTTTGATGTGTATTGGAACTGGTTTGTAAGCTGTAGATTCCCAGTTCCATGTCTATGTGCTCAGATCTGATCTGTTCATAAACTCAGGAGCTGGAGCTGCAATAACATCTGAACAAAGAGCTTCATCAGGAGAAAGAGAGATAGGAGCCTTTCATTTCCTGCCTCTGTTTACGCGCAGATGCACACTCAACACCGTTTGCTCTGAATAAGAGAGACTTTTATTTTGACGTCAAAATAACAGGACTAGCTTATGATATGAAGAAAACATTTTTATGATCATAGCAACCTTTTCGTCCGGATTGATAACCTTTGGAAAACTGGAATAATGAAAATAAGTGATTTTTCTAATTCACACACAATCGACAAAGAGAAGATCTTGGGAGCGGAAGGCTCTGGTGGCCTGTAAACGAGGGACTTATATTTAGTAAATTGGCCCGTGTGACACACCGTACCTGTCATTGATGAAGGCTCCGTTCTTGTGGATCTGGTTCTCCAGGGTGAAGTTGAAGGTGAAATCCTCGATTTTCTCGTTGGTGTGGATTTTAACACGTGAAGCATATTCATTCTCCTGAAGGTGTTTGATCACATCTGGAAACCACACCGACAGCCCGTAGTACCTACACAAACGCACAGGAAGTGATGTCATCGCTGTGATGTATAAATAAAGCAGGTCACAGAGAATAGAACTTCTGAGATCTGTGATTAATGTAAGCTCCTCCGTGGTGGCTTCAGTTCGAGAAAGGCATCCGCTCACTCTTCAGCTAGAGGAGAGGAGGTTTATCAGAGATCTCACCCAAACGACAGCGAGAACCAGACCACGGCCAGCCTCATGGTGTTGTCCTTGATGGGGTTCTCCCAGCACTTCAGGAAGGTCTTCCAGATCTGTAAAAGAAAAAGCGTTCTTTTACAGTAATTATGTCTCGAAGAGCCTAGCTTTTCTAGTTCTAACGTTTTTCCTCAATCCAAGCGTCACCAAATAAAAACCACCACATTGTTCTGCGGTCTTTCTTTTTAACACTAACACCTTCAATTTTATTATTCTCAGATCCGGTTCATTTAGTCAAATTTGGTGAACTTCTAGCCCCGGGGACCCTGTTGGTCGGAGAGTCTTGCTTTGGTTTGACCTTTGACATCTTTTTTTTAAGACTTCTTGGAAATCCGCTGAAAAGTCACAGGCTCTTGCAAACTCTCTGTATCCTCCTGACGGACCATTTCCGAGCAGCAGGGTGCGCTCAGTTGGCGTCATGGACTTTCTGTTAGCTCTTGATTTATAGTAAGTCAACGTTTTGTAAAATGAATACGTTACATTTCATGAGTAACGCATTATTACATTGATTTAAAACATTGTTTTTCTTCCTTACCATCTCTCCTAGACCTTTCGAACTACAGCTACCAAACTTTACCAAGATATTTAAACTGGGCTCAAATTGCTGTATCCTTTCAGACTGGTACCACTAAAGGAATTCTGGGAAATCACTGAGAATAATGGGAAATCTTTTATTGACTTAACATGGGGGCAAAATTTGGAAAACTGTAACTCACTGTAACTGAGAACCTCATAGAAACTTGAACTGACCACATTTGTGGAGGTTACCAGTCTGTGTAAGAACATACCACTCACTGTGCAAAAGTATTTGAACCCCAGTGGTTAAATATTCACCATTGACTTATAATGGACATAGAAAATAAAAGGGAAAAGGCAACGAAAATATCTTCAACATGAAACATCGTAGAGAAATGTGGATTTGGTTAAACTTACAGCTGACACTGACACGGACAGCTCCCTAGCAACCAAAAAGTTTACCATAGTGACCACATTTTCTGCACTCTATCTCAACTATGGTATATGATAGAGACATGGAGGTTGGTTTATATAACATATAGTGACAAAGGGAAAATTATAGAATGTCTCTGACCAAGATATTGGTATAAGATATAGAAACGATTGAATTACAAATCCTTGAGGTGTTAGAATAACATAAATATATTAGTGTTTCAGAGGTTATTACATTTTTTCGGTCATTACCTGTCATTCACTGTTTCTTGAGTCACGTAAAACTAGTTTTCTGGGTAAAAGTTATACATTCAATGTGTGCTGCATTTAAAACAAAACCACGTTTGGCCCACGAACTGTAAAGTATGCCAGTGCCAGACAAACTTTCCACTTCTCCTTTCCTCTGTACTTCATTTGAGTTCTAATCTACTCCATAATCAGAAAAAAATATTTGCAACTCTTTTTCAGAGAATTTGCACTCGAGCTATTTTTCATATTCAAAAATGAACCTTTGTGCAAGCCGCCAGCATGAGTTTGTGATTGTGTGCACTCACCGCATGCAGCTCGCTCCTGATGCGGAACAAAACTTTGACTGCAGGGTTTGAGGACTCGCTCTTCATCTCCACCAGCTCATCCAGCTGCTTCGGGATCTTTATCCGGTTCACCTGCAGCACAAACACCTTGGTTCACTTAGAGGATGCCAGGAAGTGATGGAAAGCCCTTGCACCCGATAACTTCTGGTACTTTCAACGATGTACAAAGTGAAACGAGTGACTCACGGTGAAGACTTTCTCTGGCTCTCCTCTTGCTCGCATGTTTGTGTCATGAACCTGCTTCAGAACCATCCAGGCCTCATCGTGTTTGCCCATCTGAACACAGACATACACACTTTACATCCAGAGAATGAATCTAAACCCAGTTCACCAACAAACCAGTCCTCTCCGTCTGGCACCAGGAAACATGAACACATTACCCCTATTCTGTACACCCTGCACTGGCTCCCAGTTAGCCTTAGAACTCAATATAAAATACGTTTATTTGTATTTTGTGCAGTGAATGAGCCCTGTGCTATTTTTGTGAGACTTTAGTCCCATCAGCTCACCAGCAGAGTCTTACAATTAGCCCGGAAACAACTGCTCGTGATTCCGCGGTAAGAAATGGGAGCTGGTATAAAAACTAAACACAAGCTTCTCTAAACGTCATTATTTTTTTTCCAGTCTACAGTCAGACTTTTCGTGTATAACTGCTTTGTGTTCGTGTCCAGTTAATAATAAAATGAGCAAGCAAAGAGAACACGGTGTGAGAAATACGTAAATGAACAAGAGCAGAGCGCTAGAGTGATCACCTGCAGGTAGAAGCGCGGGCTCTCGGGCATGAAGGTGAGCGCTACAACCGCGGAGACACAGGGGAACGTGCACACCACTACAAACACTCGCCAGCTGTGAAACTGATACGCTGAACCCATGCTGAAGCTCCAGCCTAGAGACAGAAAGAGATTCAATTCAATTACTGTCAATACCAAGGCCAGTGGGTCAGACACTTTTAATCAGCGCCCTTTCGGTGGCTGGAACTGGTTGTGACAAGCTCTTGGCTGACTCCACCCTTGCTGCTGATCAAGGGTTCCTCCAACAGCTATTCAGTTGGGATTATTGGCACTGCAGCTTCAGTGAAACAAGAGTCTGTGTTCATTATCCATCGTTTATAATAAACCTGGATCTAAAACTGACAGCTGGACTCTGGTCCTCTATTAGGTTAACAGGAAATGGGGACTCCCCTGGGATAAGAAAACAAGGATAGTTGTGAAATCCAGCCTTTAAATACAGGGAATTGGGCTCATCGCGGACCAGAAAACAAGGATAGGTAAAATAGAAGAAGCTACATTTAAATACAAGATATGCAGGCTCATCCAAGATCTAAAAACAAAGGAAAGTTAAAATCCCCATTTAAAAACAGGAAATGGGGGTTAGCCTTTGGTCAGAAAACAGTAATAGTTAAAATACGCCGGTCAAATACAAGAAATAAAGGCTCGTCCGGTTGTGTATGATTTCCAAGCAAGGGCGGAGTCTGCCGTTTCCATGCTCTCAGTCATGTCAGAGAAGATCCAGGACATGCTGAAGATACTGTCTGTATCAACCCTAGAGATCTGGAACAAGTGGCCCAAAAAGAAGCAAGTGTGGGCTTCCCTGATTAGAATGCAGCCCACACACAACGCCACCAGATAAAGCATATGAAACGATCCACTGGAGCCATTCTCTGTAAATCTACAGGTATGTGGACTTGATTGTACAAGGTTGGAACTAAGGACTAAGGTTGGTCCGCCAGGGCTGACTTTGGACATGTCAGATTCTGAGCGTTGAAAGTAACGTACCGTAATTGGTGAATAAATGAAAAAAAGCAAAGCTTATATTGTGTTTAAATTGAAACCCCTGTGCAATGCGTCTGCAGAACCATCAGTTAGCATTCAAACAAAAGCCATCGCCAGAGAGTTCCCAGCCAGACACGTTTGTTTTGCTGTGCGCGTGTGTGTGCGCGCGGAGTCTATTAAAGATGCCTGCAGGAGTGAAACTGCTGAAAACACACACTTTGAGTGAAAAATGATCATTAAAGTCGGTATCATTTTCCACATCACTGCTGCTCTCACACTGCGGAGATTGACTACACAGACCATATGGAGGAAAAGAGAGGAGTGAGGGTCTGCGCTGCATAATGAGGAGCAGAGAGTTTTCACTGATGGAGTTAAGAGATAGTGAAAACCTATTCTGGGGCACGGCTTGTACTTGGAGCTGCTTTTGATACCTTTGATGACAGCCTTTTACTCAAATGCTTTGGTAAAGCCTGGTTTAAATTGCAGTTTGAATTTGTGCCGCAGTGCTCAGGAATTCCGTTCTGGGAGGCTACCTTTTCTGCATCTTGTAATCTCACTTAAGCGTGATCCTCATGATCATTTTCATTTATTTTAAAGATACATTTTTGCTTCACACACCCTGGCGAAACGTTCGATTTCTTCTCCATTTTCAGAAAATATGAATGCTAACATCAATTCCTCCGATGATTCCCCCGATGGTTTGGAGAATCCATTTATCGTCAAACAGCTGTGTTTACTCTTTTTAACCATAACTGCAACAGAAACTGTCCAAATGACCCTGATCCTAATATTTTGTTATCCCCCTTTAGGTGAGGTGGTTGTGGATGAGGTTCTTTATCTTCTCGGTTGGTAAAGCAGCACTTTCTTCTTGATAAACTCTTGTAAATTTTGGCATGAACGGCACGTTTGAGTTCGGCTGATTCCCAGTTCTTTGGAGATCTTTTTGTATCCCTTTCCTGTTTCGTACAGTTTAACTACCTTTTACCGTAGAATCTTCTTTCCCCATCGCTCAGAATTCAGAAATGTTGGCGCATCACTGAAGCCAGAATCTCCGAAACCTTTTCTGCACAAACATTGATTCCATGCAGTTATTCGGGTTCGGGGTGCTGGTATATCTACAGTGGGTGGAGTAGGTATTTCATCCCCCTGTGATTCTGCAAGTTCTTCGACTTAGAAACCCTGGAGGAGTCTAGAACTTCCAGCATAGGTGCTTTTCCACTGTGAGAGACAGAATTTAAAAAGACAAATCCAGAAATCGCATTGTATGATTTTTTATTTATTAATTACTGAGTTGAAAAAGTATGTGATTACTTTCCTCTCATCCCAATTTCTTATTGACCTCATCGTAAGAGCGCAGGCCGAATAATTTTATTTTAACTAAACGATATTTAATAAGGTTTACAAAACTGTTTGTTTCAAGAATCTCTGGATTTCATCATTTCCAGAGGTTGGAGGACACCCAGAACAAGCATGGTCTTCCACACTCGTCAAAAAATTGTGTGTGCGACTCACGGCATCCTCCTTAAAAACCGCTTCTGTGGCAGATTTTATAAAGTCGTTATTCTTTTAAATTTACCACTTTTCAAGAGGAACAAAATAATGCAACACTGCGCTCAAACTTTAACCCACAAGCTGACTTCGGGACGGTCTCTACTAGCGCCATCTAGAGTGAGAACTCTCTACTACACCTATGAAGGGTAGTGTGCTCTCAGTCTGGTTATTTCAGAGATGTTCAACAGCATTAAACGCTGGTCTCCCGATCAGAAGCTCAAGAACATTCACAGAGTTCAGCTGTAGTTGTTTGTTGATATCTTGGATGTGTTCTTAGGGTCATTGTCCTGCTGAAAGATGCACTGGAACTGATTTCTGATGTGAATTCATCCCATTATCATCACCACATCTACAGCTTTGAGTTCACACCATGTGATTTCAAGCTACTGAGCAGGTGTACCATATAAAGTGCCTCTGCTGTATAAACAGCAAATACAGTAGACTGTGTTTAAAAGAGTAGAAATGAACACAACGCACTAGGACTTTCCATCTCTCTCTTTCTTTCTCAGCTGCCTCTGCGCAGTGATGAAGGCATTGCGGCAGAACCTTTCCTCCACACATCGCTGCTTCAGAACCACTTCCCACAGACACAGCCATAAAACAAGAGACGGAAATCAATCGACCCCAGTTACACCACAGCATCTCTCGGAACTACCCACAATCCAACTCTCATCACATCAGTGTTCCCGTTCAATCCAGCCGAACTCTTCCCAGAGGAGCTGCGATAATGAGCTCATCAAGCTGAAGGAACTCAACATTTCAAAAGACAGAAACGAAACCCCTTCTTTTAGATACAGCCTTTTTACGATCCACCAATAATCGAAATGTTTTAAAGTGGCTTCGTGATTGGCTGACACTCACCGTAGTGTGGGATGATAGCCCAGGCCATGGCGGAGGCGTAGATCCCGCCCACCATCCAGAACATGCAGAGCCAGCTGAGGTGCTCCCCGCGCTTCTCCCGGGAAAGGAACTCCGCAAAATATGAGAAGACGATCGGCACGACTCCACCGATCCTGCACGGGAAAGAGATTTACTCTTACGCAAACAATCAAAGAAATAAAATGTTTTATGATTAGCTGGTTATCAGTCTATGAATAAATGCTTGATTCTAATTGGCTGTTGAACACTCTAGGATTGAGTTCTTGATTCTTATTGGTTGGTGAATATTCGGCCAGCTGGGAAACACTTTATCCTAATTTTAAATTAATGCTTGGCTCTTATTGGCTGTTGAACACCATGATTGCATGCTGTATTCTGATTGGCTGATGAACAGTATGGTTACATGCTGGGTTCTGACTGGCTGGTGACCTTTCTAAGTTTGATTGCTTGATGCTGATTGGCTGGTGAACCCTTGAATGTATGCTTCATTTTAATTGGTTGATGAACAGTGGTTGAATGCTGGGTTCTGATTGACTGGTGAGTTTTTTAGAATTGAATGCTTGATGCTGATTCGTTGATGTAACACTCTGGTTGAATGCTTTATTCTAATTGGCTGATGAATAATATAGTTAAATGCTGGGTTCTGATTGGCTGGTGATCTTTGTACCTTTGATTACTTGATGCTGATTGGTTGATGAACAGTATAGATAAATGCTGGGTTATGACCTGCACGGGTGAGAGCGTGCTGGAGCTCTGGTTCAGTCTGGAGTTAATGCTCTGCTACAAGGACAGAGACTGCAGCTCTGAGATTCAATTAGCAATAAAAGCTAACGGTGTCCCCGACACTCACTCACTCTCTCGCTCGCTCCCCTCTTCAGCTACGGGTTTGTGCTGAGGAGGTTAAACAACTGTGAGACAGCAGAAGAGCTTAAAGAGCTTGTGAGAGAGTGTTATTCTCCAGCCCTCACTTTTCTGAGTGGCGCTGCTCCATCATGAATCTCTTATTCTATGTACTGAAGCGGTAACCTCCTGCTCTCTCCCGTGAAGCCTTATACAGATGTGCCTGACTGCAATTCATCGACTGACCACTAAAAGCTGCAGTCTCAGGGAAACAAACCTCGAAGACTCCTCAGATTAAAGAGCCCAACTCTACAGTCGAAAATAAAACTAGATGACAAGTTGTATTTCACTAGATGACAACTGTTAGGGTTAAAATATTTTATTTCTCATCATCTTAACTTATATTTAAATAATAAAATTAAGCATTTAAAGGTTGTTTGCCTTTTTGCCAACATTAGACACAAAATCGCTTCAAAATCTCTCTTCACGAACGGTTTTCAATAAAACCGATCTGCACTGACCCGAATCCGGCGAGCATCCTGCAAAAGAGGAAGGTGCTGTACCCCTGGACGAACGAGGAGAGGAAAGAGAAGAACCCACTGAGGGAGAGAGCGACCAGCAGACACTGACGCCTCCCCAGGCGATCTGAGAGCCCGCCCCAGAGGAACGCCCCCGCCAGCATGCCCAGGTACACCACGCTGCCTGCAAACACAACACAACAAAGTGAAGCTCACGATTCAGATTTCAACCAGACATTAGCCGTAGCATTAGCTCAGAGACCCGCATGAGGCCGTTTACATGATTCAGCCTTTATTTGAAATAATTTCAGTCTCACAAAATATGCAACACAGGGAAGTGCTTCACAGGAAGTGCTTATCAAAAACGGAAGCTTACATTTGCTTACACATCATTAACCCAGAAGCACGTAGTCCTTGAACATGTAAAACAATTACCCACAATGCCTCAAGCATCCCGTTACAAACAACACAGAATTCTAAAGATTTTAATAAAAAGTGCTTCTTAACCGGAACAGTGTGGTTTCACAACCAATTCAGTGTTTCCCCTACCATTAAATGAAGGGGTGTCCCAAGACTGCCACCTCGGCAGAGAGGCAGCCAGTGGTCGAAGCTAACTGATCACATGCAGTAGCAATGCTTCCTTTATGCAGTGTGTGCAGCTGCCAGAGGGGGTGCCATTACCCCGTTTGCTCACAAGAAAAAAGTGTTAGCACTAAAGGAATTTTAATGGTGATAAATCAATAATAAATTACTATTGTGTTTGTAATCAATTAACGCATTCTTTACATTTGTTATATAAGCTTAAAAAAATACAATGGTCAATGAAGAATAAAATAGTTTTCTAGGTTCGGCTCAAAACACACTTTTCTGAGCTCTGAAATCTCAAACGCCGAAGACTCTGCATCTGAGACTCTGAAGAGGAGGGTTGGGTGCTGATTTATAAACCTTTATTCACGTCATTTGTTCTTGTAGTTCTGGGAAATCCCCTGAAAAAATCCTGGTTGAAGTCTTGAACCCTTTGCAAACTCTTGGAACCTCTTGACTGTCCATTTATGGTCATACAGCAGCACTGTAAAGTCAGGAGTCATGGCCGCTGGTTACCTCTCTGTAAGCTCTGGATTTACTGGATCGCAAATGTTCATCAAGTTCTTCCTCCTCCCCTCATGGGTCGTCTCGTAGGATTTGATCAGAACACCTTCTACATCTCTGTGTGTCACAGCCTTTGCTTTGTAACATAAGTTACATTTTGTGATTAATCCAGTTTATTCCAGATCAATCTGTGTAGGTTATATCAAATATGACCCAAATTATCCTAAACACCTCAATGCAACCTCGATGCTTTCGATTGGTACTTTTACTTGTCCGGGAGCATGCTTTAGGGCTGTATCACAATAAAAATAATTAAAGATGGGATTTCATTTATAACGTCCCGAGAAGCGATCGATGGGCTGTAAATCCCACTGTTCTGGGATCAGTGTGAGTGAAAAAGCCCAGATCATCACTCACTCTGTCCAATACACACAACACTAACCATAAATTCAGCCGCTGTCCACTGACTCAGGATCTGCTAATAAAAATGCTAATTTTTGTTGTAAGGTCTGAGAGAGCCGGGCACAATCTCTATCTCTCAGCGTTCCGTCCTTCAGTGTGTTTGCGGGAGAGTGTTTGTGTGTGTTATCTTCCTGCGCAGACGTGATGGGCCGCCCCGGTTCATCCATTACCGTCTGACAGCGGCAAACACTCGCGGCTCACACGCTCCAAACCCAGCATTAGAAGCCGTTCTCTCCACTCGTTCATCTTACGCTCTGTTCGAATAACTGGAACATTCTGGCAACACATTTTAAAGGGTCACAACACCCTAGAACTAATTTTTGGGATGTTAACATGTATAGCTGATCTCTGTCTGCTGAAGAAATCTACCAGACCACTGACTTTATTCTCAACAATCAAAAGGTTGATTTTCAGTTAATCACTTCCTGTTTTAAACGCATGGCATTCACAATACAATGCGAAGGTTTCTTCAAGGGTTTGATTTTGGAGATAGACGGAGTTACAAACCTGATCGGAGATGTGTTTCCATTATACACTTTTGGTAGAGAGGTAGATAAAACTATTTTTAATAGAGGAAAGAAGAAATAATCTGTCTCTTTCCTGAGTATTTCTCGCAATTGGGATCCCATCACACCTGCTCAACTGTGAGTAAAGGCAGCAAATAGGTTAACATCCATTATTTTTTCAAATTGAACCTGATAAGTTTTCCGGATGGGACAATTTGACCTTGTGCCTTATTTCGGGACCACATTATCTGCAGCTTTTTAGTTGTGCTCCGACTGTTAACAATGATCACCAGAGACCGTAATTTAAAAATTCCTGCACTTACACACTGCTCTCTAGGGCACAACCCATGAAAACTGCATGAGAGAAAACAGGCAGCGGTTAGAACACACTATTTTTCATGCAAACCCCCTCCCTGCTATCTCATTATTTCATGGCTGACCACACCCCGTGTTTTTTTTTTAACTCTGACGTGAAAGTCCCCTGCTGAGTTACAGGGGTATTGTGACTCTTTACTGATCCTGAATTAACTTATGACTGAATTAATACAAATGCATGAAGTTAGTGAATGTCTTTACGTTTATATTTGTGTAATCCTATATTTAATTTCTGGGAGCTCAAACCACACTTCAGACTCAAACCAGACTCAACTTTATTCATAAAGCAGCAGCAGGAAACGAAGATAACGAGAATCCTGTATCATGAGCTTTCCTGTGGCTCAGTCAAGCAATGCAGAAATTGTGTTATTTGTTTGAAACCTTGTAAAAACAAGCCATTATCTGGATAATACTTTTAAAACCCGCCCACAGACCCCGCCCCTAATCTGCTTCTGTAATTCCTCATAAAGATGAGCATAGCAGTCATCAGATACTCCGAACAGCTCAGATAACGTCCTGATGACAGAAGGAAGGGAGGGAGGGAGGATAAAGATTGGAATCCAAATGACAAACTTCAAACTGAGCTGTATTAAGTAGTTTAACTAGAATAATGTGTTGTTTTACAATCCCACTGACAAACTAAACACGAATCATGGATTCAGAAACAGAGATTCACACCTCAGATCAGCACCTAGAGCCAAAACGAGAATCTCACCATGAAAGAGGCGTCCACCGCCTTCACAAACACACACACGTACACGCACACGCACACACACACACACACGTACAACGTTAACTACACAAAAGAAATACTTAACCGAGCACGACACAGAACGACATCACTGGCAAACACCACCCAGACACCCACACAGCGCACGTACACACGCTTATTACACGAGAACAAACATCACATCAAAGTCCTAAAGAGAGAGAGAGAGAGAGAGAGAGAGAGAGAGATGAGTGGGAACAAAGAGAGGAATAATGAAGGATCCAGTGACACAAAAACAGAAACACACACCCCACAGGTGTTTAAACAGAGACTGGAGAGCAGGATAATCATCCTCTGCATTGAGAGAAAAACCCATTCACTAGTTCTCCAGTGGTTGTGGTCCTTGTGGCTCCTGCGGTTCGAGAGTTATCACGGGAAGCAAAGAAATGCTTTTAAAAGCTACTCTCAGATGTTCCACGCATCTCCTTGGTGCAGTACGGCAGTTTATTATGGCAGAAAATAAACATCTCGCATTAAATCCAAATCAAAATGGACACTTTTTAAATATTTAATGGTTTGAATCTTTAGAAAACCTAACAATGGAAATTAAGAACCATTTCAAAATAATTTGGGAACCATTTTTGTTCTTTAGACCCCATAACAACAGGATATTAACATCCGGAAAAGTTTCCAACCACTCGCCTCCGGATATTATCTGGCCCTGTTTCCAGTGTGACCCTTGCCTCAATGTGAGCTGAAGCCACAGCAGGACTCTGGAATCCCTCGATGGTTGCTAGGTAGTTGTATAGCTGTTGTAGAGCAAGGATAGGGTAGGTGGTAAATGCGTGGTTGCTATGTGCTTGATTGACTGTTGCCATGCAGTTCCCAGTATAGTTTAAAAGGTTAATGTGTATTTGCTTGATTGTGCAAAGAAATTGTTTCATGGTTAATGCTAAACTAGTTACTAGGAAGCTGGATAGTGTGGATGGTTGCCAGGTGGTTGCTTGGCTTCTTATAGAAAACAGTGGTTGCTAGGCAAAAAGGTAAAAAAAAGCAGTTTGGTGCTGGAGAGTTTGAACAGGTTGTTGCAAGGTTAATTGCCAGGAATCTGGTAACGTTCACCGGATGGCTGCTGGATGCTTTATTGGTTGTTGCTCTTCCAGTTGCTAGGATTGTTTGGATTGTTGCTAGGCTAGTTTTTTGGGAATGTTTGGATGGCTCTAGGTGGTTGTTTGGCTGCTGCTATTGTAATTGCTATGCAGTTGGTAGGATAATTGGATGGTTGCTGAATGGTTGCTAAGTGCCCACTTGATTGTTGCTAGGGCAATTGCTATGGAGATGGCAGGAGATCTTGGAAAGTTATCGGAATGGTACCAGATGGTTGCTTGGTTGTTGTCATGATAATTTGGAGGTGGTTTTTGGATTGTTGCTAGGATAGTTACGAAG
This sequence comes from Danionella cerebrum, assembly GCA_007224835.1. NCBI lineage: Eukaryota > Metazoa > Chordata > Actinopteri > Cypriniformes > Danionidae > Danionella > Danionella cerebrum. The sequence continues at coordinate 82,781 of SRMA01024027.1, forward strand.
CAGTTTCCAGGATAGACGTTGCATTGCTCTAGGTGGTTGTTTGGCTCTCGCTATGGTACTTGCTATGCCGCTGGTAGGATAATTAGATGGTTGCTAGGTGGTCACTTGGTATTTGCTAGGGAGTTGGCAAGATGGTGGTTGCATGGGTGTTGCTAAGTAAAGGTAAAATGGTTGCTGGATTGCTCCAAGTTGGTTGCTAGGGTAATCACTAGTCAAAATAGTTTGGATAAATTTTAGAATAGGGCTTGGTGGATGTTTGGCTATTGTAATTGCTATTCAGTTACCAAGACAGTTTGGATGGTTTCTAGGTAGTTGCTAGCGAGTTGACATTACATTATACACAGGAACTACACGCAAACAAATGGTTAGTGCAATTTACCATTTTAGTCAATGATGGTTGACGTGTTTGGACTCACCCAGCCATCCAGCTCCTGAGTTGGGAACACACATGTCGGTTTCAGCGCTTGGAAGAACAAACCCCACCACGAAGACCTCGACACCATCCGACATGAGGGCTAGTCCTAAAACGAAGAACAGCTGCCACTGGAAGCGGCCGTGGCCACACTCCTGCATGATTAGCTCGTATTGCTGCGCCAGCTCCTCCTCATCCGCCTCACGCTCCTTCTCCAGCTCCCGTTGGTCCTTCAAACTGTCCGTTAATACTGGGCCCCGCCCTCCATTAGCATCAGCTCCAACCCCTGCTGCAGGCACACCCTGGTACTCGCCCTCATATATCTCATCCTCATCATCGTGGCCTTCAGTTGCATCACTAGATCCTTCGTCGTCCTCATGGTGGTTTCTCTCTCGATGTGCGTCTCCATCTTGATGGTAATAGTCATCGTCGTCTCCAGCGTCATTTTCAAAGCGGGAGTAATTTCGGCTGGAGTATTCGTCCGAGGCGCGGTCCACGGCTTTAGTGACTTTTTTGACAGCGTGCCGTTTGGCTTCTTTAGCGATGTCTCGAGCACCTTTTGCTAAAGACGAGCGGTCCCTGTACGGATCCTCCATCTCGGTGCAGAGTGACACTTGCAGGAGTTACAAGAGGGTGGGGTAGCGTTATACGTGAAGGAACTGGAAGGCTTTCCTGATGACTGACACCTTCATTCACTCTGAGGAGCAGGCGACTGTAAGGAATACAGAATAAGAGAAACGTATTTAGATTTCCTTCCTCTCCAACCTCAGCGTTCTCCAGACTCAGGTCCATTTACAGCCTACTTTCTCTTCCATTAAAACTTTTATATTTTGTTCAAGACTGAAGAGCAACTCCTGTGAGCTCTACTTGGTGACTCTGCATCTATAGGTGCAGTCTATAACTTCACTGGTTGCATAAGCAATCGTAGAGCAGCCGAATCCTTGACACGGATCTAATAGTAAATCATCAGAATCATAGAGCTACTCAAGAACAATGTCCAGATAAAAATAGCTCCCGATAAGAACAATCTGAGCCGCAGAGAAGCACAGAAGAGCTTTTATGTTCTGGATTCAGACTGACATTTGATAAGAGTCTGAGAGCTTCACTGATCATCTCGAGAACACGATTCATATTCATGAGTCTGGCATTTGTGAGCCGGATCTAAAGAGCTTTGAGTTAAAAACACTCAGGAAACAAATGCAGGCTGCGGATATAAACAAACTACACAGAGACAGACTCGAATACATTTATTTTCACAGATTAATTTGCTAAAGAGAGCTGCAGACAGAGAGTCGGTCGAAGTTAGTATGTTTTGTGTAACTCTACGCTCTAATGAAACATTAACGAGCCATTTCGTTTCCTCATTGTTTATGATGGTAACTCTACTGTCTAATATAACGTTAGATTTTTTTCCTTTTTTCTTCTGTATGTTGTATAATAAGGCTAATGCTAAAACTACATTCTAACATTCGCAAGCTACTTTTCTTTCTCTTCTTGTGTAGCATATTAAGGCTAATGCCAACTTTACCCTCTAATGTAGCTTTAGTTAGCATTTATTCCCTCCTTTTTTGTCCTATTTCGCAAAATTTAGCATGCTAATGCTGATTCTAACGTCACGCCTTTTCCACAGCTTTTAATTATTTCTTTTTTTCTCTTCTGCAATGTGGAGCATGCTAAGGCTAATGCTAACTTTACACTTAATATAACATTAGACAGCTTTTTTTTTCTCTTTTTCTCTTCCACTAGTTTGTGAGCTAATGCTAATGCTAACATTACTCTCAATGTAATTCAGCAGCTGTCTCTAAGCCTAGAGCATCACAAATGCTTTAAAATCTTGCCAGGCGTCCATACATGAAAACGTGTTTTTTTAATGATGATTATTAAAATATTGCTGCTGAAGGCGGCACGGTGGCGCAGTGGGATTCCAGTTAGAAGATTCCCGGTTCGAGGCTCGCCGTTGACCTTCCTGGAAGAAGTTTGCATGTTCTCCCCGTGCTTGCGTAAGTTTCCTCCGGGTTTCCTCTGGTTTCCCCCTAATCCCAAAAACATGCGTTTAGGTTAATCGAATAATCTAAATTCCCATTATGCGTGAATGTGTGAGTGTGTGTTGCCCTGCGATGGACTGGCGACCGGTCCAGCGTGTACCCCCGCCTCTCACCCTATTTGCGCTAGAGATAGGCACCCACAGACCCCCGTGACCCCAAAAAGGGAATAAACGGGATGGAAAATGAATGAATGAAGTTGCTGCCACATTTCTAATCGCTCATCTTTGGTTCTAGTGAATAATTGGAGGCATTGTTTATGCTCTCACGAGGCTTTTAGAGTGTGATTCTGTTTCAAAAAGTTCTACTTTGCATTGTTTTCTTATTCCTATGTTCCTATTCAAAAGTTGCTTTGCAATCAAAGTTACTTTTGGTTTGGTTTCTCATGAGTTTGTGCAGTCATTGTTTCACTACATTGTATAATTTTTCAAGAACAAATCGAAATGTACAAAAATGGACAAATGTGAACCTCCACATGATGAAATATTTTATAATAAACCAAGAAACAGTGTCATGCAGTACAGGTCTCTTTCACACCAAACAGCTAAAACTAAACAGTTTTCCTCATTTGTTGCTGGTCGACTCCTGAATCTCCACGAGAGCCTCATCTGTCCCGACGTGACCCGAACAAAACGAATGATTCTCTTACAGTAGCTGTTTCACACACGGCTGATTCTGTCGCTGACACCCTCATTAATCACCCTCACACTGCGCTGCACACTCCATTACTGTACATCTGAGCAGAAAACCCTCACCAAACTCACTTTCAATCACAATTCTGTCCTTTTTGCACATTTTTACATCCAAAACCAGCATTAAGACACTGAATTCTGCAGAATCTTCTGGAGACCAGCAAAGCATGACATCAGTTCCTCTTAGACCAAATAAAGACAGTCGTTGACATCACTATGACATCATCATGGGGGTGATGTAATCGCTGCGACAGAGGTTTATCTGCATTAACCTGGAATGAGTGAAAGAGAGGGGCTCACTAAACTGATTTGTAAGAATAAACGACTTGTGAAACTCTTGCGGTGTCCTAGTCCAAGGGCTGCGTCTATCGAGGGTGGAGGACAGACTTCAATACTTGGTAAAAGAGTAGAGCTACTGAAAATCAGTTCAAATCATGTTTGCACCAGGATAATGATGATATGTGATGATCACAGACAGGTACAGGTTTTTCAAATGTAGGTGAAATAGGCTTTTTGTGCACCAATTCGAATTAAGATACTACTCGTGGAATTAAGGCCAAAACCGGAGCCCCAGGTGAAAGAAATGAGGATTCAACACTTCAACAGCAGCAGAAATTCACAGCTCAGAGAAGCTTCCTCTGGCAACAACCAGCACAGTCTCGATGTGTCCCACAATGCTCTCCTGAGGCACAGGAAAGTGGTCTTCCTCTTTATTTACTTTAATAACTCTTTTTGGAAAATAAAAACACTTTGAATCTTATGATTGAAGCTCAAATGAATTAAAACTAGTCAAATGGTTTGAGCACTATGAAAATGTTTACGAATTGACCATTAGGTGGCGCTGTTACCAATTGATTCTACGTGGTTAGCCTCAGGTACTGAATACTCACACCAAGTTTTATGCCAAATGGTTGAAGAGATACAGCTTTAGACTGGTCATGGCGTTGAACCAGAACGTCGTGGTTTTGCCAGCAAGGTCTGAGGACGTTCCAGTTCATATTTGGAGGGGTTTAGGAGTTAGATTTTACACAGGAAGAATCAAATCTAGTGTTCTCTGGATTATCTATTGATTAGGGAAAATTGACTGAAAATGTAATTAGCATTTTGATTAAGCATAAAATATATTTGGTACTCCTCGCTGGAAACCGGAGCTCATCAAATTCACAATGAAAAATGTCATGATTGTGAATCTTTTCACGTTGATTGAGATTAGAGTGTAATCACTTAACTAGGGCTGCAGCTACAAATTATTTTGATGAATTAATATTAGTTGATTAATCTATCAGTTATCGAATTAGCTTTTACCGTGTTTAAGTCGATCACAAATGCTGATATGTATCTGCAAAATATTTTATTGCTTTCAACTCAAACCTTACCAGCATTTTATATACATACATCTATATATTAAATTAATTTGGAGGTGGATGAAAATATATATACTGACACATATTTCAACAGCTTTGGAATGGAAGAACTGGAACATAAGTTCTAAGAAATGGAACGAATTCATAATTTCTGAAGTTATCCAATTCAGGACATAAAAAGCCAGAGTCTTGTGTGGTCGTCTGGTGTTAGTCCGCCTTCCCCCTACGATGATTGGATGTTAAAATGACATTGATGAGCGAGTTTCTCTCTCTCTGTAAAGCCCTAATGATTACCCGGAACAGATGTGTCTTACAAATTTTATATTAGTAAACGAAGCATCACTTCTTTTGATCACTTTGAGACAAGGTTTTGCTCCAGTAGAGTCACCGATCTCCCAGAATCCAAAAATGAGAGTCTAAACCATTCCACGGACATTTTACTGTCCGCCGCTGTACAGTACAGAGTTGGTATTTTTAGTTTTACAACAGAGGAAAACCTCCTAATGAAGGACGGAGTGTTTCCTTCACCTTGCGGAAAACAGACGGAGCTTAATTTGAGTCGTTTAGCGAAGCAGAGGAATAACTGCAGGACGCGCACCCGTGGACGCACAGCCGAGCGCACTGCAGTAATGTAATGATGGATCACTGAAGGCTTCACTGGTCACTGGGACTCACCTGCAGCTGCAGGCCTTCCGTGTGTGTGTGCGTGTGTGTGCGTGTGCGTGTGTGTGTGTGTGTGAGGAGACAGCATTGTGTGTTTGTTTACTAGCGAGAGTGTGAAGCAATCACTTTAGAGTGTGAGGAGTGTTTACTGTGTGTAACATCAATAAGTGTGAGGCTTTCCGAGTGTTTGCCGGAGGAGCGGCTGAAAGTGGAGGTTAGGGGAATAGTTATCAGGAAAGATTTGCGTTGCCAGCTCAAGTTTTTGTTATCCTTACTGCTTTAATTGGGCCCCTGCGCACTGGTACCACTTCTAAAAGTACAGTTGTATGCAAAAGTTTGGGCACCCCTATAAATGTTCATGAGTTTTCATTATAAATCATTGTTTGTCTGGATAAGAGACTTCAGTTTAATATAACATGTAAAAGACCAACACCATGGTATTTGAGATTGGTATTTTTATAAAGTTTATAAAATTGACGAAAATAATTATTTAAGCAAAATTACGCAATAGCTTTGGCATTAGTTATTAGAACTCAGAATTAGTTTGGTAACTTCAGTGACCCTTGATACCTCCATACCTGGGTGAATCTATCATGGGAATGTATTTAAAGGAGGCCAATGGTAAGTGTTTCTCCTCTTTGCATCTTTTCTGAAGAGCGGCAACATGGGAGCCTCAACAAAAGTTCAAGAATCTTCGGGTCTAGTTCACGAGTAAGGGGACTGTGGAATGAAAGATTGACAGATGGATTGGTGCAGCCGATGCGGGCGATGTAGTGGTGAAAAGGAGCTCAGGCTGTGAGGAGAAGCACTTGATTTAACCAGTGAATCTACGTCTCTACCCAAACCTCTGGCCAAGAGCTGAGTTATGAAAGAAAAGGATGAGATCCCGTATACAGGTATCTGATAGGATTTTCCTCCGCAGGGTGGCTGGGTGCTCCATTAGAGATTAGCTCAGTCACTGTCTTGCCCAAGGCCATAGTGGCAGAATGGAACTGACAGGGATCGAATCGCCAACCCTTTGGTTATAGGACGACCAAAAGGGAGTGTGGTGTTCAGAGCTGAATTAATGGCAGGAAGTGGGCTTGCATAAAAAGAGGTGTGCATATAAAACGATGAGAGTGTTTAGAGAGCAGTAAATAGGTAGAAGATTATCTCTTTCAAAATGCCCTAACCCTTGTGAGCGAATGAAAACAATACTTTCAGACATATTTATTTATGTCATTTTAACACATTCAAGAAACCAATCAGTTATTGAATAGTTCTCAGCCGTTTTTCCTGCATAGTAACAGAACTAGGCGATGTCCGGTTGTTTAGTGACCTATAAGAAACAATGATGTGTTCACTGCAGGGGTTGAAAATAAATGTTTCAGGTTACAGTTTTCAGCTGTCAGGGACCAATGAATACATTGTATGATCTTAAAAAACAGTGTTGTGATTCTGTTCACTGGTCTGTCTGGAAGCAAGTGCAGCAGTTTTGTGGGTGGGGCTTGATGTATGAGGGGCGGACTTTGTTAATTTTATCATTTTAAGAGAAGGATGAACACTACAAGCAGTTTCTGCCCAGTTCTTTTTTTGTGTGGTGAAGTAAACATTTTGTGATATGACAAACACTCACCACATTTGATTTTTTTCAATGTTTGACTCTTAGAGCTTTTTAAAAGCTAAGAGTTTTGTACTTTTTCTGTATTTGAGTGATGTTACACTCATTTAAGCCGCACTCGAGCTGATAATGCATAACAAACATTGCATGGCATTAAAACACAATGTGCAGTACACTCACTACTAGAGCACTCAAACTGCTTGCTTTGGGGTATTTTAAACCACATTTCCGTCCATTTTGCATCGCATCAACTTTTTGAATAAATGGCTGAAGGAAAATAAGATTTCACTCACCGAAGACGCTTCTTCCTCTCAATGCAGCAACAGCATCCGCGTTTCTCTCTGCAGCACTTGAGGAAAAGCTGAGAAGAAGAAGAAGTGATGGAGAGAGGGGTGGAGGGGAGGATTCAGTAGTTGTAGCCCCGCTGAACGTGACGCGACGCGGGGTGGGGGAGCGCGACGAACGCGTCAGGATTGTAGTGACAGAGTATCACTGCTCCGTGAGCTTTAATGTCAAGAACAGCTCACAAATGTGTTGTGTAATACTTTTATTTGGCTGTTTGTTTGTTGTTAAAATCGTGTTTCGCTACCTAAACACCCTCGGTTGCCAGATATTTGGAATTTGAGTTCTGCTGCGCGTGTAGATATGAGCCCCGCACGCCCCCCGCCCGCCGTGACGCATTGCTCTTTTTCACCGCGAGTCACGATTCTCAGGAGGCTTCTTTCTCGCGCTCGTGGTGCGTTTTTACCGATTTTAACTTTACTTGTCACGGCAACAGCCACGTTAGACCCCGTCGAAACTCACTTTCATCAAAAGCAGATTTTCGCGGGAGAACTGAGCTGGGCGTTAGGACCCCGGGGCTCTGAGGGAAACACTTCAAACAGACGCGAGGGAACCCCTCGGACCTGAAACACCTCAGAGAACTCCCCACATGAGTACAGTGATGATGACTCTCACAAAAATGACATTTTCTCTCGAAAACTGTGTATTGTACACGCACTGGCCACTTTATTAGGTACTCCAGTACCGGGTTGGACCACTTTTTTCTTCAGATCTGCCTTAATCCATCGTAAACAAAAGACACGACCATATTGCAGTGGCTCGATGTCATGCAGCTGCTGCAGATTCATCAGCTCTACATTCGTGATGCAAATCTCCCGTTCCACCACATGCCAGCGATGCTCTGCTGGATTGAGATCTGGTGACTATGGTGAACATTTGGTGAACTCATCGTCATGTTTAAGGGGGTGATGGTATGGACATGGTCAGCAACAATAATCAGGGAGGCTGTGGTGGTGACACGATGCTCAGTTGTAGCTAATGGACATAAAGTGAGCCAAGAAAATATTCCCCACACCATTACACTACCACCACCAGCCTGAACCGCTGATACAAGGCAGGATGGATCTATGCTTTCATGTTGTTGATTGAGTTTGGCCAATCGATAATGGCATTGGACACAGGGATCATGACTGGCACAAGTCACAAACAAAGCATTTATTGACTTAATGTTTTTGGGTATTATGAAATTCTACAAAAGCTTTGTGTCTTGGGGTTTCAACTTAACAGTTTTCTACACCAAAAAATACACATCCATGAGAATAATTATTGAATGCTAATCGATGTGAGATTAATATTTAGTTTTTTCACGTGTGCTTGACCAGTATAACACCCTGTGTTACTTTACTTTGCTTGGATTTTTAGAAGCATCTAACACTGAGTTCCTTTATAAATCAAGTGCCTTTAAATTCTATAGTCAGTACAGAGATACATGGGATACAATGTTGTGAAGAAAGCTGGGACCACCGTTTCTAAGGCTACTATCAGTGCTACTTGAAAACTGCGATAACCTCACAAGAGGCAATGATATTGCAAACCATTTAGATTTTAAGCTTTCAAGGGTTTATTGCCATTCGTGTCAGTCATGATCCACTGGTGGCCCTTGTTTGGTCCAGTGCCATTAGATTTGGCCAAAAGCTTGGCTGGATAAAAACTGCTGTGTGGGGTGAACCTATGGTGCAATGCATTTTAACCTTCCGATACGCACCGGTGCTGCAGATGTTAAGAGATTTATTAAATGAATAAAGGTATGAATCAGCAGATATTATCAGATTCCTGTTTATTTTGGAGCAATTCTCTCGAGTGCTGCGGCTTTAAATGCACACATAGACCGAGCAATGAGTTTCTGTGGCAAACAGCTCTCCAGGGAAGAGTTTGAGCTCCAAACACAGCAGAGAAACGAAGAGTCGCTTCAGGTTCATTTTACGCCTCCATGAGGTTAATGGACATTGACTGGAGAAATCCATCAAGCTACTGCAGTTAAAGAGATAGAACAGCCTCAAAAGCACATGTTCAGTTTGGTTTTACCCAACAAATTTAGCTGAGGGGTTTCAACACAAAAGAAGATAGAAGCACTCAAGAGATAAAATGAAAGCAATATTCACTTGAATGTGTTTTTGTAGCAAGAAACGTTCAGTGAAGGACCTTTGGTGGATCTCTTGCTGCTTACTGACCAGGATAGCAAACATGAGAAGCTCACATTGATCAAAATGCTTTTTTTTTTATCATTCAAAGCAATTTTAGGGATTGAAAACAGTTTTGGCTTTCCCTGGGGTTCGAACCCACATCCTTTAAGTTCTAAGCCCAATCATGAAAACTATTAGTGGACAAACCTCACTTTGTAAGTAAACAGTACTCAAAAATCATGATCGGTTTAACCCAAAATTATGTTTTTTGTATATTTTTTATTTGATTCATTCACTCAAAGGTGTTTAGCTAATCGGTTTCCACAAAGGTTTGGAACATGGGCTTCTACTATATTTATTTTATTTGTCTCCAACTGTTTTCTGGTCTTTGTGGGTTCAGTATCTGGAGATTGTAGATCTCTGTCCGGATAAACTGTCCATGGTGCGGCTCTTTTGGTACAAGTTTCTTTTCTTTTGTTTGCTGCCTGAGTTTTGAAGATTGATGAACATTTTGTGACCTTCGCTCTCATGTTTGAATGATTTGGAAGAATTTTCATTTTTAGGAGCAGCTGTGTTTAAAAAGAGGAATGTGTAGGAATGTGTATTTTACTGCAGTGTGAAGAACATCACGAGCTCAGAAAGTTCTTACGCGTGGACTGAATGTGTAGCAGACCTTAAACAGGCACCAATTACACCCCTCCATCCACCCACAGGTGTGTGAGAGAGAGAGAAAGTGCATCCGCATTAGCTCTCTCTCTCTCTCTCTCTCTCTTTCTCTGAACTAACAGCTCTGTGTTTTCCAGGTTGTTTGCATGTAATTAGACGCCCACTGATGCACATAATTGCATATCAATTAAAACTAATATCACATGTCCGGATGATGAGGAGGAGAGAACACTCTGCTGATGTTCACAACTTTGATTAAAACTGATGTATTTCGAGCTCAAGTGCTGGTCATTTTCTGAAAGTTTTCACTAAAAGACGCACGGTTTCTCGCTGCATGAGCAGAACTGTGAAGTTAACGGTGTCTGGAGAGACTCCACGGGCTCTTGTGTGGCGAGTTCGTCTCTTTCTGTCTGATGTAATTAACCTTCCTGTCTCCTCTGTCCGTCTGACGTCTGATTTACCCTCTCGGTGCTCCTCAAGTGCTGTCTCTGTGTCTTCAGTGTTATCAGAGAAGCACACAGCAAGCTTCTCAAGCCTGTAATCAGTGCAGCAGGGTCAGGGGTCAGTCGCATGCGTTTTCTTTATATAAACGGCCAGGAAGAGGTGGAGCTACATGGGAAATGGGCGGAGAATCTGTTCAGTTGGCATCGATATGTAAAGGGATAAAGCTTTGGAAACGGCGGCCGACGAGTGATGCTGTGATGCTGTGTGCCGCTTCCTGTCCTTCGTGGAGCAGAAATGATCTGAGCAGCATCCAGTGAATTATTCACCAAGGAGATCTGAGTCTCGTTCACTTTCATCTCATCCGATGCTCCCGAGTCTGAGAGAGAGAGAGAGAGAGAGAGAGAGCAGTGCTTCTGTTTGTGTGAGTGTTTGAGAGAGAGAGAGAGAGAGAGAGAGAGCATGCACAAGACTGATTCTGATACAGTTTCTGCAGTTGCTTTCTTCAGGAAGTAAAGCAGCTGGTGGGTTTTCTCGATCAGCTGGGTGATGCCCTCACTGATGAGAACCTCCAGGCATTTAAAGGCTTTTCCACCTTCATGCTCTTGTTGTCCCCATGTCCACCATCATCTCTCTCTCTGTGTTGAGGGAGAGGTTCTTGTCATCCCAGTATATGGCCAGTATCCCAGCTCACCGGGAGTGATCCTTCCCATCACTGCAGTGTTCTCCACAAACTTCAGGATGATGCTTCATTGTGTAGAACCTGATGTCTGCCATGGGGTCCAGAACACAGCTTGTTGGAAACCAACAGTTGTATTTAATATTTTCAGCTCACACTATTATTTCTAATGTTTTACCTTAACCTGTGAGCCAGAGTGCAGCAAAGGAAAGGGCAGCTGGGATGACCAGTGTGGCTAGTACGTGGTTGGTAGAATGTACAGGTTGTTTGCTATGGGTTGTTAGGATGACCAGGATGTGAATTTGTTTGCTTTAGTTTACTTTTGCCTCATCTTTGTGACTCATTTTTAAGTAACTTTCTTTTCTGGTGTTGATTAATTTTGGGGGACGTTCTGGTATCGTTTATTTACTTTTCAGTGGTGTGTTTGATCCTTCACTTTATCATCTCTGATGGGATTCTCTGTCAGTGTGTAGGTTGAGAGCAGTTTTCTTCCGTGCAGTGGCGAAAAAAAGCCAATTAACATCAATGTCAGCAGCCATTTATTATCAGAGGAGGAGAACAAGGATGACAGCCAGCGGAAGAGAGGAAGGTGGGGGGAGATAGAGAGTTGTAATGTTTACTGATGCTGTTCACTGTCCTCCTTTATTTCTGGTCCCCACCCCCCAGCCCCTCTCTCTCCCTCTCTCTCCCTGGCCGTGTCCCTGAACTACAGTGCATAGTTCAATGAAGGAATTAAATCAATATTCATTAAAACAGCTATTGACATCATTGAGGAAACACTGCCACTCACCCTTTTAAGCACAATTTAAATAATACATTCAAAACTGAAAGTCTTCAATATGTTTAGGTGTGGCCTATGCTTAAAAATAAAAATAAAGTATATAAGTGACATACACCAAGTGAATCCAGTTGGTACTTTAGAAAGGAAACCATAGAAAAATGGTTTATGCACTGGTTGATCGGCTCTATGCAACTAAAACAGCTCCATTTGACAAAACAAAAGTCAAATGCAAATCAATGTGCCATGTCCTCCTCGCTTTCTCTGTTCTTAGCTACAGAAACAATGGATGTCATCTTCAAGATAAAACGGTGGGTTTTATACGCATTTCCCATCCCCAGAATCCATCTCCCTTTCAGTGTAGGCTTCTTTTCTTTCTAGGTATCATTTCCAAGCAGCTTTAATCTATCACTCGTGTTTCTCAGTAACAGAAGCAATCTTCCCCCGCTGAGAAAGCGACACCATCAGCTCGTCTTCCTCCAGAGGAACACACTCATGAACACCAGCTTTCCTAATGCACATATTTGCTGGGGGAATATTCTTTTGATGGAGGTATCTTTGGAGCAGTGTGTTTAGAGCAGGGCTTGATCGCCATCGGCTGTTACGCATAGTACATCAGCTTGCTCTTCTCTTTCTTTCTTCCTGAGTTTCCCCCCAGGATCTCTTCTTCGTAGCTCTTGAACAAAGACTTTGCACAAAGATGGCATGCTCCTAGAGTTAAGGGAAACAATGCGATGTGACGTAATGCAGTATTGCTTAGTCCTGCCATGTTGGATGATATCTCACCACTCTGACAACTTGTTATCAAACCATTCATATGAGTCGGTAGGTACCTGTCCTCCCATGATTAAAATAATTCATATAAAAAACAAAAAAAAACAAAACAGATTATGACTGTGTTTTAGTATAGTGGAAGCTGGGCTTCTTTCAGACCTGCCTGACTCAAGTACACACCAAAAACAAGCCAAAAGACCCTCCTGAAGAGGAGGTCCTGCTTGCTTGAGGGTGGTTGCTAGGGTGTTACTAAGGGGTTGCAGGGTGTTAGGGTGGTTACTAAGATTTAGTGTGCTGAGATGTTACTAGAGTGATTGCTAGATGTTCCGAGTGGTTGCAAGGATTTATGCAGTGGTTGCATGGATGTTCAGGATGGTTGCTAGGATGTCCAGAGTGGTTCCTTCACATAATTTGTGAGTTACTTGGTTCGCTGACACTAGCCTCTTGTTCTCATCCCTTCTTGTCGCATCCAGTGTCTGCGTTTGTCCACACAAGCCACTGCTCCTCCAGAGTCTGTGTGGTTGCTGGAAAGGAGGGCTAACCATCGTATAATCAGATGCGTGCCTGCTGTCCAATCTAGTTCTGGTGGTTATGGTGTTTTTGCCATAGTTACTGCCTTGAAAATTAGGATTTTATTGAGATTTATTGAGCAAAAAGAGGAGTTTTGTTACTAGGGTCCAGCCTCTCTTTCTGCACAGTGTGATTTATACTCCGTAGTAAATGATGACAGGATGCGGCAGTACAGTCATCGCTTTGTTTTGAAGCCGTCGCCTGACAGTTTTTTATCCTCATGCTTTCTGCATCCGTTGTTTTATCTCACTCATTAATTCTGACCAATTAAAAATACATTTAGGAAAATGAGTGATAGGGTTGCTGTCACATGACAATAGTTTGAATCAATGAGGAAGTGGTTGCCATTCTTCTGCACCAAACGAGTCAAACCACAGGTGTAAAAACCTCCGAACGCATACATCAGGGCCTTTTTTGGCCAAGTATGAGCTCCAGCCACTTGTTTACCTACTCCCAATGTAAGTCGCTTTGGATAAATACATAAATGTAAAAGTAAATGTAAATGTTTTATGGTGGTTAAATTAATTTGAGTTTGAAAGAGGTGAGCTGTGACCTACTTGGCTCTAAATATGACCAAGAAACACTGATCAATACGAGATGATGAGGAGCATCCTTCAGAACAGGCCATCGATTTGAATAATGACTCTATCTCTTTCGCTCTGATTATTTCCCCACCTCCAGGTGTGAAACAGAACCAAATCTTTTCAAAAGTTGGGACCATGGTCAGCGGCTGACAGGAACAAGATCCGCACACCTGCACCACTTTTCGGAACTCCCATGTTTTAATAATCTTTATGCTGTGTGTCGTACAGCTGGGGCAGCAGTTCTGCATCCATCTGTCCTCTTTTTCACCATCTCGACATTCTTCCTGTTCTCCTTCTCTTCTTTTTATGTACTTCGAAACCAGACAACTTTGAGGACATAGAGGAAAAAATGAATCTACTTTCTGATTCCAGTGTTTCCAACTGAAGAACTTTATTGTTAGATTTAGTTATTTTTCAGATTCAGGGGTGACTTCAAATCTAGTGCCTTTTTCTGTGGTTCCTGGAGATTTTAAGCACCACCTAATTCTATTAGAGCAGCTATGCCCATTTTCTCCCAAAACGAAAGCTCACATCACACAGACAGACTCTAACCCTACACGCAAAGAATAAGACAGAAAGCTCTCAGCTTCAACTGTGAGGAGCAATGTGAGGAATTGGAAGACCAGAAGCTTTGTTCTAGTTAAGGCCTGAAGTGACAGGCCAGCGAGTCACAGTCAACCCACAGACCAGCTCGAAGGACATTCATTTAAATTACATTTACATCATCCAAAGTGACTTACAATTGAAGGAAGTAACACATTTTTGCACGGTTTCCACTCAATATCTGCAGAGAACAATCTTCAGGGATCATTGTTGAAAACTGGTTGTGACTGAGCAGGATAAAGCATACCGTGGGAGTCCATTCTTCCAATCCTCTCTACATATCTTCTTTGTGTTCATCAAACGCTATGAGTAAGTGCTTCAGAAGGAACATTGTTATGAGCCATCGCTGATGTTTCTTCAGCTCCTGGCAGATGATGGAAGAGTGTGTCATCGCTGGGAAAGCATCAGCGCACAGCTCTCCTGGTGCTCCAGGGTGGGTTTCCCTCCTCCACTCACGACTCGTGCCGGAAACTAGTCACATGGCTTGCGGCAGCCAATCAGATGCTACAAATGGGGATTCCGTGGTGAGTGGGAGGAAAGGAGTGAAACCTTCATCTAAATAAAGCATCTTAGACCTGAACAAAACCATAGACTTCATTCAACCTGAAGGAAATTACGTTTGTTCAGTGACGAGTAAAAGATATGTTTCATAGTTATAGAATAAAATATTTAAAGAATATCTACATTTATAAATCAAATCAAGATCTGCTTTGTGAAACACTCATTTACTGAAGTAAACATCTAATTATTTTTATGTGTGTCATTTTAGCAAACATTCAGAATCCAGTACTTATTTAACTCTAACACAATTGAGTATTTACATTGGGTTTTTGGGAAAAGTTAAAATCGTACTCAGGAATTTTTCAAATCAAGCATGTAAAACTAGTCGAGATGAAGATGGAGGCTGTGTTTTGTTCCCTGACAGGAGATAAAGATTGATTTAAAAAAGTGAAATATTTACTATACTGGAATCAATACTTCATTATACTTCACATGTGATGTTTTGGAATAGGTACGTTTATTTTAATTGTAAATAAAAAGTGGAAAAGCACATTTTAAAGTGTATTTAGTATACATTTCTGTGCTAAAGTTGAACAATATTTAGTATTCTTAAAGCATATGGCTTTTTCTGTGCTAACAAATGCTGTTTATAAAATCAAAGCATACGTTATAATATAAATATACGTTATATTTGTGCCCTTCCTTTCTCTTTGTCAGCTTTCCTCAGAACTTTTTTTATATTTAGCTAACATAAGAAACATCAATTATATTTATTTTAAGGCATGGAAGATATATTAGATTTATTTTAGACAAATATAACAGATGCCACACTGAAGGATGCATCAGGAGGGGGTCGGTAGTTTTTAATGATTGGGGTCAGAGGGCCATCTGTGATGAGTTATATGTGGAGTCCAGCCCCAAACACACACATGCCCAGGTCATGCTTGAACACACTAATGCGGTCGTGTCACTGCTGGCATCTCCAGAAGTGTCGTCTCACATCGGTGAAAGTGGAGCACGGCAGGAGAACCCCAGCCTTTCTGCTTTTCAGGAAACTTTGGCTTTGGATAAAGAAGCAATAGCGTAAACACAATAATCAAGTAATATAGACAAGAAGATGCAATAAAAAGCAGCTGTCTGACAACTATAAAACTTTACAAAGTAATCATCTTTTTCTCAATTCATTTAGCATTTTTTTTAACTTGGTAGATTAAATCTTTTTTTTAGGTCTTTTGCAGTGGGCCTGTGATTTTCCAAGTTCTCCTACTTTGGATTCATGGAGGGGTCTAAAAAGTTCAGCAGAGGTGCATTTCCACTGTGAGACATTAAAATCCAGAAACTGCGTCGTGTGAATTTATTTGTAAATTACTCAAATAATGTTAAGTCTGAATTAACACTTATATATATATATGTGTTAGGGATTTAATACTAAATGATTTAGTATTAAATTATTTTTCAAACATGACGTTTTCAATTGGTTCGATAAGTATGGTAAAGCCAAATCCAATTCAGTTTTACTATTAAAGTACATTTTTAATAGTAAAAGTTCTAGAATCTTGCTTAGACTCTGAACTTAAGTGTATTTACAAATCCCAAGGTTAGAACTCTAATAAATAAAAAAGATGCACTATTAGGACATTAAGAAGACATTTAGTGTGTGAAAATATACTTGCATTATGCAAATGTAAAAGTTAAGTAAACTTTAGTAAGATTAAGTTTAGTGCACTTTTCCCCTGACCAGAAGCATTATCTTTGTCATTGTGGTGAGTTTACTTTCTCTAAAACAAAGGCGCGACTCTTTTAGTGTTTAGTTTGAGAAGCTGAATCGTTCATCAGCCGAACATTAATTCTCTGCTTTTCTTTGACAAGTTTATTTGGATCCAAGCTGACCCTGGATCAGAGGGACTGTCTGTCTGTGCTGAGTCTCCCTCTACTGGAGAACATTGGAGTCACAGGCTGCGTTCATACACGTCTTAAGTCTGCTACTGATTTATAAAGTTGATGATAAAACAACTAAAACCCCAAATGAGCTGCAGAACACCGGTGGAGCCCTGTGACCCTGATAGCTAATTATTTTAGATAAGAGAACCTCTAACTGTTTATCAGCTTCTCCGTTTAATTTTAGAGAAGTAAGTATTTGACGATTTGTTGATTGTGATCTGATGAAAAGTGTGAAGAAACAGCAGTAGGTGGAACACTGGGTTTCTCTCTCCTCACCTTTCACCCAGTGACCGCAGCAGAGGAAAGTGCTCCAGTGATCTCTGGGTTTGACTCACAGCGCTGGAGGAGCGTGTGAGTATGAGTCAGATGCTGCTGAACATGATCCTGTTAGTCATGATTGCACAGCTCAGATGCTCCACACGTCTCAGTTCAGTTCCTGGTAATGTTCCTGCAGCCTGTAAGTGTCATGGCTTCCAGCAAATCTCTCACCTCTCACTGAACCACAGCTTTACCACCGGAGATGCCATCTTCTTTGTTGTTGTTGGTTAATTATGTACTTAAAGAGAAGATGTCATCAACTTTACTGGTTAGAAGTAATTGGTTTCTATATAAGTTTTCAGTACTGTGGAATTTCACAGAATTCCCTAATAAATAAACACTGCTGGTGTCAATGGTATGGAACTAAACTCACTGTACTAGGTTGGATGCCCGTACCAATGATGTCATAGTCACTTACAGTAACTTAAATCCCCTTTTTGATGCTCGGTTTGAATACATCTACACGCCCAAATGCATTGAGTTGCTGCCGTGTGATTGGTTGACTAGCATTAACGAGCAGTTGGACAGGTGAACCTAATAAAGTGGCCGGTGAGTGTATATGAACACTTTTAATGTGAGATATATCAGCCCCCAGTCAGTGTATTGACTCAAATATTTTACGTTCCAAATTTGTTTTCCTAAAAGTTTTGGCTGCTGCCAAAGCTTTGATTTTTCTGAAACTAGAGACAAATCTGAGAAGCAGAAACAGGTGAATCAGAAACGACGGATTGCAGCAGCTGGAGGTGTCCAGCTCAGTTTGGAGAACATGGAGCTTCCCTGGGAGTGTAGAGCTCTCGATGGAGGTCTTGTGCTCTGCTTGTAACCGGTCTCATGATCGAATCAGGCTCTCGGCCAGAAACAAACTCATGACACGGCTCTGAATGAACACTGCCTACATTGTAAACTCCCTAAAAAAGGTTTGAGAACACTAAGACCTTAAATTGAAGAACCCCAATTTTTTAAATAAGCAGTGCTCAAGAACTAAACTAAAAGTTTAACAAATTTTTTAATCTCTTGCAAAAAAGTGCTGCAATTTAAGGATAAAAATGTTGAAATAAATCCAGATTCAATTCACCATAATCCCAAAATTTTCCCATCGCTCAAATCAATTTTGGAAACCGAGAAATATTCAAAAATTAGCTGCCAATATTTTTCACCTGGTGCAACTCTTGCCCATATTTTCTGCTTTTGCTTGACCTAAGTACTGCAATGAATTATAGTTCGTGTGTATATATAAATCTATATGTAGATGTGCCATGAAAGACCGATGTATCGGAGTGTACTGGTCAATGGAGGTGGAGATCCACCAGCGATTAAAATCACCGGCCATCTGTGGGTCAGAAATACCACACTGGTCCAAGTCTCAGCCAAGCTAAGAACCAATAATGTTCTCTGCCCTAAGTCTTCTGTGCCAGACCTCTGCCAGTTTTGGCCCAAATCTCTGATGCCACTGCAAAACAAAAGCCAAATGTGTCAAACAAATAGCAAGCTTTGAACAACTTGAAACTAATTTTACGAGTTTTTCAACTCAATTGTTTTTGGTAAATGGGTTTCCCAAATTTTGGAGGTTTTTGAAGGTTTACATTGTGGATAGCTTGTGAAATCACTGCTATCAAAGTTCAAGAGTATGGTTCCTAATTTGAGCGTCAATTTGAGCAAAAAACGTTTACTCAACCGTTCCGAACACAAGATAATGCTTTGAGCTGGGTTTCCTAATGTTGATTCCCGGAGCTCAACGAGTCGTTTGCGTTGGCGTCTGGTTTAGATTGGATTTGGTTTAATCGAGTTAAGTCTGGATCTGAGCATGTGATGGATGAGAATATTGCACAAGGAGAGGAGCACTGGATTGTGAGGCATGTGAAGAAGCCACAGGTTTTCAAAGAGCCAACAGAAATGCTATAAAAACAAAGTGGACATCCTCTTTAATACTGGAAAAAATCAGTTTCTTACAGCTTTCTTCTGAAAATATTTTGATTGTTACAGGGTAATAGTAAAAGTTACCCTTGTTTGCTTCAATTCTGGGCCTGATGAAACAGCCTTGCCCTTCCGCTGGCTGTGAGTGTTTTCAGAGTGAGTCACTGGCTCCTGTTTGGCAGATTAGCGCCAGTGCTAATGCTAATCTGAAAGATTGTGTGGATGGGGCTTTGCTGAGCACGGTGAAAGCCCTTCTCACAGTTTAGAGTACAATGTTATCAGTCTGTTCATGAGTTCAGAGCTGATTGAGCAACATTAGAGATAAACGCTAGGTTTCTGCCATCTTTTGAATATATTGAGGGCACAGTGGCCGCAGGGAGGTTTTGGTTCACCGATGTTTGTATACCTCTACATGTTTATGGTCTTTTTCTAAAAAGAAAAAACATGAACACAGTTATCATTAACAGAAAAATAAGTGAACCCTTAAAAGAACCATCAATAAAAGCCAACAAAACTAAAATTAGAAATGATTGAAAGTTATGTTGAAATTATATTTATTGTAGTCTATTTATCATGGTCTAAAGTATATGAAATTGGGTCAAAATCACTAAAAAATAAAAAGGGCTAAATAGTGTACATTTGAAATAAATAGTTTTTACAGTTTGTCACGTATGCAATTTTAAGATAAAAAAAAATATTTAGGGATTTTAATTCAGGCTTTCTTTCTTTCTGTTCCTAAAAACACAAAACAACACAGTTATTAACTTAAAAACAAAACTAAAATAAACACAGCTATATAAAAACGTAAAATATACTATAGATATAATTTTTTTTAGTTGTGAGGTTTTTTTTAAATTGTCAGTTAAAAATTAGTGATTCGATTTTTTAGTAAAAACCGTTTTTCAACTGTCAAATTTCTCCCCAGAAAGGCGGGGGCTAAATTTCCATATAAGGTCAATTAGGATTTTATGACCTCATCGACTCACCAGCGCCTCGATAGGTGAAAACGGGGACCGCGTCGTTACAGTTGAAGGTTCCTTTTAAAATCGGTGAAGTAATGAGCCCTAATTATTTATCCTTTATTTTATTTTTACATATCCCTTAGAAGTACGTGAAATCTCCATTACCTGTTCACATAATGTCTTGTAAGTGAGAGAGAGAGAGAGAGAGAGAGAGAGAGAGAGAGAGAGAGAGAGAGAGAGAGCGGCCAAGGGGGCGGGTGTCTATTTCTTTTGCGCACGCGCTTACCTCGCGCAGCCTCACTCATTCGAAACAAACCAACACACGGTCAGTGTACGTTCACGGTTATCGCTTTATTACGGAATTTTCAGGACATACTACACCGTAATCGATGCGAGCCCTCGTAACGGACACCAAACGCTGACAGTACGTTTGCGTTTCTCCCTTTTTTCGTTATTGCCGTTGAGAGCAGCGCGCGCGCGTTTGGTTCGTTATGAATTCCAGTCCGCTTCCTAACGGCAGACTCGTCCCGGACAGCCAAAGCTGGAACTCCTCCGGTTCCGATGAGGATCTAGACGCTGAACCGGGACAAGGACCTCACGGAGGGGTGGTGGAATTCAGCGGGGTGCTCAGCAAGGTGTGTGAAGATCGCCAAAATGTCCCCCAAACATCACAATGTTGTGTGTCAGTGTGTGTGCGTGTGTGTGTGTGTGTGTGTGCGTGCGTGTGTGTGCGTGCGTGCGTGCGTGTGTGTGTGTGTGCGCGTGCGTGTGTGCGCGCTTCCACCTGGTCCGATGTAAACAAAAGTCAGTTCTGTTGAATTATAGTCTCGAGTTCTGATCAAAACGCTAAATATTAGGGTTAGGATGTCTGATTTTATACATTTTACTAAATTACCCCATTGTCGACAGAAAGGGGACCGTTAGTCATATTGCCACATGATTTACTAAAATCTTATTACGTAAAATGTAATTATGCAATTACGCTCACAAGCCAAACTCAGAGCAACAAACAGCATTAATATATTTTTTCCTGAACATTATATCCAGACATCCTTAGGATCTTTAATCAATATTATGTTGTAAAATGTGTGTTGTTTTGTAACAAATAACGTTAACATTAAATGTGACTTGTTGCTGTGGTAAAGAAGTTGAATTTGAAGTAATGAGGGAAAGTCTAGTTAAAAAATGACAATTGTCCTAATCTTATCTCCTTTTGCTTACGCCAGGGGTTTATTATTTTTTATCACGAAAGATAATGTATTTTACACTTACTCTCATGCTTTATTCCAACGTTACATAGAATTTGCCAGCATGTACGTGCCAATTTTAAATACAGACAGAGCTTTAGGTTTTTTATCATTTTCAAGTGTTGATGGATTGTTTAATTTAAACAGCTTTAGTTAATTATGCTTGTAATAAACTAAAGTGTATTTCCTCAATGTTCTTTTGACCAATCTTCATCATGATTCATTTGCTCTTTGATGAAACAAACAGAAAGGTTCACAATGACTGTTTTGTGTGTTCTGTCCCTTTAATGGCCGAGGCTGCCGTTAGCCGAGGTTACTGGAGTTCATCTGGTCTTTTCCTCCTGATGGGATTAATCGTGAAAACCTCTCCTCATGACTCAGGCGCTTCATCATCTGTTTAGCGATGAGGCGAGCATATTCCAGAAGAGATTACTACAATATTCCTTGCTCAATGACCTATAAACCTGGTTTGAAAGTCGTTTCACCCTGCAGCCCAAGTTTGATGTACACTGAAGCTAAGCAGGGCTGAGTCTGGGTAGCACCTGGATGGTGCTAGTATTGGAAGTAACGAATGCTCAATATTGCAGCTGGGGATTAATAAAATCTGTTTACAACTAAGGAAATACACATAACATAAATCATCAAAACACATAAATTAACGCAGGTGGCAGTAGTCTGTATTTTCATTTCAAGAACAGAAAGTTTACATAGCGTTTTTCCATTATGTTGTACAATGCTGCCCTTTTTGAATCAAATTGACCAGCTCGTCTTAAGCAGCTTCATTTCACTCAGCCATGGTCGGTTTTGAAAGGAAATTGTGCAAACCGTGTGCCAGGTTTCTCACCGTGCAGGGTGTTTGTACTCTTAAAAACAAGTGTATCTGATCTCTGCAGTGGACGAACTACATTCATGGATGGCAGGATCGTTGGGTGGTGCTGAAGAACAACACCCTGAGTTACTACAAATCCCAGGACGAGAGGGAATACGGCTGCCGTGGATCCCTCTGCCTCAGCAAGGCTGTCATCACAGTGAGTTTCTGTGTGCATTTAATGTTTTTTTTTTTGGGAAGGGTTGGTGTGTTTTTATGGTGTTTGCAGGGGTTTCATTCTAAATAGGGTGGGGAGTCAATGTTCATGGGAAGAAACAAGATTAGGTTGATTTTAAAGCTTCCAGGATTATTTGATGAACATATGCCTTTAGATTTGATGTTGTAAGAGAGACCTGCAACGGCTTCACTTTTGGGGGCTTTTAACCTTACGTTAAACGATGCTTTAGTGTTGGTGCTCTGCTCTGGTAAATTCGATCAGATTTGATGTTACGGCTGTGCTCGATCTAATGTGATCAGCAAAGAGGCAGAGGATGTGCTGAGAGCTCATTTTTAGCCCCAGGGAGAGCAGAAATGAGACGGATGGAGGACAGACGTGGATCTTTGCAACAGGCATCTGGCCAGACACAGATTGTGGCCCAATTCCTTCTTGTTTGTGATAAAATAACTGGTACTGTCTCTGACACACACACCTGCAGCAGCCACGGATCATTAAATGCCTCACTTCTTTTAGTGAGGATGAAAGAAAACAAAACTCTGGCTACTAGAAATTGAGGAATGAATATGAGTAAAGTGGTCATACAAGTTCTTTTAAAGAAAACCCCAAAAATAGGAACACAACGTATGGAAAGGACTGTAATTCATTGACCAAAAGCTAGAGAAACATTCTGGCTGTTGCTAAGCTGCTTGAGCATCACTGTCACCACTGATGCCCCAGTGTTCATGTGTCCTCAGGGGTCTCATACTCGGGGTTTCATACTTGCTCTGGTCCACATTTCAAATTCCACATATATTTAAATTAAATAATTCATTTTCTTAGTTCTCTCTGTCAACACTACATTCATCCTGTGCTTGTGCAAGGTGAAGAGCCTAAAGTATGAGCTCCTAGCTTCACACTGAAGATGATCTGTATTTCAACATGTGCTCCACCGCTGCACTCAAAGCCTGTTTTTATCTTGCGTCACGACCAAAAATGAGGAAACTGGGCGAAGGTTGTGCTGTCATGGAGACAAGAGACCCTGCCACCACCAGTCCTTCAATGATTAAACCTAAGCTTGCTCTGAAAACACAGGGAATGGAGCACAGGCGGAGGAGAAACCCACTGAAGGGAAGTGTTGTGACTGATTACTCACCCATTTATTGTTTAAAACCGTTTTAAGCAATCCATTGTGATCTCATGTTGTTTTGTCCACACAACCAGAAGCTTTTGGTTACGTAAAGGTCCTCCTTAAAAAAAGAACATGGAAGAGATTTGAAGAAGAAATGGGAAAAAAAGCTGACAGCACGGTGACGCATTGGGTATCACTGTTGTCTTCCAGTTTAAAGGTTGTCGGTTCAAGGCTTGAAAAGAAAAAAAGTTTTTGAAGTGTAGGTTGATCTTTTACCCTCCAAATTGGCCAAAAGTGTCTGCAGCTGCCATTGCACAGAAGGAACAGACTTCATGTCTGTATCTTCAACCTTTGCTGCTCTGTTATTGGACGACTGTGACACAGATTGGTTAGTTTGGAGTCCTGCAGTCGACATTTTAAAAATATTACTTATTGAATACTTAACGTGCATCAAATAAAAAGCCTGCAGACCACATCTGCCCCGGCTGACCTTTACATCTGTTAAACATGGCACTTTGCACACTCCTGTACAGTCAATGCTGACATGCACATAAGAGCTGTAATTCGCCAAATACCAATAGAAGAACTAGAAGAAGATAAACAAGTAGTTTCAAGAGTTTTGGAATGTTCGTGGATTTATTTGTGTGAACGATTAACGATCATTAACTCATGCTTGTAGCTGTTTTACCAGCATGGCAAGATTGATGAGCAAATATTACTATACATTTTAAAGGGTTAAACAATCAAAATTGTGTTGCTTGGTTGAAGTATTTGTTGTTTCATGTCTTGCATCTTCGAGGAGAAAACTTTACTGTTTAAAACTCTGCGCTGTTTACACCCGTCCTTGGCGAGTTCTGTTGGATTATACTTGTGACTTACTGATCCATTAAGCTGAATCATGTGCACATTATATGAGGTGGTCCATCAATGAAAAGTGTTTTACGACATTGTTCTGTGTTTTCACACTGTGGTTTTGCTCTGAAATGCCCTTCCTTCGAGCTGAGTTTATATCTCTCATAAATGAAGCTTCCAATGTTCTCTGCTCTCATTCTGCATTTGCCTTCTATTTGCTACCGTTTATCGAGAGAAGGTAATTTTACAAATAATAGATTAAAAGTTGTTTCTTGTGGAGCATCTAAACTCATTCCTCTGAATGTATTCTGGCGCTAAAAGCAGCTTTATTCAAATTGATTCTGTGTGCGCTGAAAATCTGTCCTTGTAAATCCTCTCAAAAACAGGTTATTGTGTCACAGCGCTCTTCCTGCTTCCCATTAAACTCTCCTCACATGATTCAGACACACTTATCAGCTTTGTGATGGGTGTGTGTCACTCGAGACCACAGGACCACCCTAAAACCAGAGCGGCTTAAGCGTTCAGAACAATCCCTCACTGAGTCATTGTCCTCATAAAGCTCTTCAGCTCGCTCAGACGGGAGGCTTTGCTAATTGTGCTTCCAGAGACTCTGGGGCTAGCGAATCAGACGTTTGTGAATGTCAGAGTTCTGGAGATGGATGCTGAAGGATCAATCAGTGTGATGACAAAAACCATTTCACAGACGCTCGCTGTGGTTTAATGGCTGTCCGCATCACTTAGTGCATGCAGTGTGCCCGTGGTTTTACCCGTGCAGATAGATTGATTTAAACAAACGTCATGCTCTATTACGTTGTGCTCGCTACTTGCGCTCTAAAACAATACTTTTGATATATTCCTCACTTCCCGTATGAAACTAAGCTGTATGCTTGGTGTGTTTCATAGTATGTGCCATCAAAAGGCCCCTCCCCTCCCTGCTTCTCAAACGACGGACAGTGTAGCAAGAAACAATTAAGTGTATTAAGGCATAGAAATAAAAAAACTAGGATGAAGAAACAAAGCAACAGAGTCTGAAACTAAATAAAGCTATAACAATTAAGATATAATCTGTAACACATCCAATAAACAGAGTAAAAGTTATGGAAAGTAGCGTAATTATGGATTAAACGATGCAAACTGAGAAAAGAATCATCAATTTGCCCGGAGCATGATACAGTGACTGAACTAAAGTGACTTTGTGACATTAACGTGAGCGCCGAAAGTCCACGCTCGTCTACAAATCTAAGCAGAGTTGATATGTTGCCAAGCGGAGTTTCAGAAAGATATACATAAAATGTACAGTTTGCGAAGAGCTTTGGCCTCTCGGCATCTGGTTTATAACTTTATCCGTAAAGTCATTGTTTTGTTATTCTACCATCAAAGTGCACCAATCGTTTAAACTGTTCAGTTACCAAACACAGATGCTAAAATACTGCTAGAGTTTTATTTATTTATTGCCGTGAAACAAAGTACAGTCTCTGGCATGACTTTAAACAAGAAGCAAACAAACCTAATCCTTTACAATGTTCCTATAGACTTAGATGTGAGTCGTGCAGAACCCCTGATTAGAGCAGCGCTGTGTTTACAGTCGGTCTGTTATCAACAGAGGCCTTCAGCCCAAGAACAAAACCCTGAATAAAGCGACCGCAGCCTTCAGCGCTCACAGGGCAGCTATGCAGATCTGCCGGCCAAGTTTTAGCCTCACGTGAGCTGCACCTCGCTCTCTGTCAACATTTCTCTCCTCAGTGGAGCTGGGTCTGGACTCTGTCAGGCTTTGACAGGAGAAGAGGAAATGGAATGCATTTGTCGGATGCAAAGCAGCACACAAATTCTTTTTACAAGAAAGTCTAACGCCAAGGTAGTTCTGGAAATCACTCAAATACACAGCAAATGCAGAACGTTGTTTTTGCTTCTGGTTCAAAAGTGATTATGATTGACAAACACACAATGGAAGAGAGAATGTTTTGTATAGTGAGATGGTATTAGCAGAATATAGCTGAGAAAGTCATGTAAAAAATTCTGTATCTCTTTTTCTCTATTGAAGCTATAAAAAATGTCTATTCTTAGAATGTAATATAAAGATGAAGGAAAGGAATGTTGGAGTCAGGTTTCTCAGGGAGACCCTCTTGTACACACAGGTAGAAGTTCTGGGCGTGTCACTGAGGGATTCGGGCTTGTCTGAACAGGAGGAATTTGAGATTCCAGCTTTGATCAGAGTTTATGGAGGAAAGGATGGACGAGGAAAAGCTTGCGGATGCCTTGCAGCATCACATACATCCTTGTCAAGTTAAGGAATTCGTTTGGATGGTTAGTTCTGTGATTTCCTGTTGAATTAGAAACAGAGGAACTGTTCTCGTGCCGACAGAAAGGAAGAGACCAAAACACTTTGACAGAACGCAAGAATCTCAAATGTTTATGATCTAAAAAAAGCTCTGACTATTATTAAAAACCCTTATATAGAATCCTGCTGTTTACTATAAATAACCTGCTTTTGTGAAATTGTTCATTGATGTCTTTTAGTATAAATGACTAAAAACATGCACATTATAAACCTATTTATGCTAAAGTAGCATAAAAATTATCACCAATAATGATCTATTTTGCATTGAAACATTTTGAAATATGAAGTTTTCTTACCGCAATAAACAGTAGCCGTTAACCACAATTCCACTTTTAAAATGCAATGTAAATTAGTTTCTGGAAAAACCTGCTACTATGTTTCATTTAATCTATATTTTTTTTTTGTTAGTAACTCATAGCTTTATAATAAATGACAGTATGTAAGTAGTGTGGATTTATTTACAGTAAATTACTGTAAATCAGTTTGCAGTAGAGTGAAATATGTTGCAGTAGAATATGTAAATGTAATTTTTGTAGAGCGGTGGTTCTGGTACGGTCTACCCAGAATTCTGTGTTATGTAAAATCCAGCTGCGTAGTTTGTGAACTCCGTTGTAATCACAGTCCATCATTTTGATCAGTTTTATTATTCTTAATGAGCTCAAGGCTCAGTTGTGCAATGAATAATTAAAAGATTTTCTAAATGATTTGCTAATTATCTAAAACACATTTTATCAGACAGCAGAGATCTTTTTACTCCTTTAGGTTTGCCATGATTCAATTTCAGTTCCTATAAATAAAGGCTCTGCTGAATGAATCAGTTCCTACTCTGGGACAGGCCCCAGCAGATAACCTGAACCTAATTAGATGATCAGGAATCATAATGCTCTGAAATCAGATCCTGTTTTATTAATATTGACTGGTTTAAGGTGGTTGAGAAGCTTTTGAAGCTGATGGATGTTCTGTTTGCTGCTGCTACAGAAATCCAGGCTTGGATCTGTGCTATGTTCAGTACAGTGTAGATGTGACTGGAAGAATTGTAGGTAGGTCTGCAAAGGTTCAGGAGCACTGGTTTACAAGTCCACACAAAACCAGTTTAAAGTCAAGTGTCTTTCTTTTGATTCAACTTTAGCATTTTAGGCTCGCTGTGTTCAGAGTAAAGGCAGGAAGGACTAAAAGACTGAAGGGATGAGCAGGAGGACAATGTGACTCCACCCGGGGTCACCAAACAGGAACCCCGGCACACATGAACACCCGGAGAGAACTTCCCGTTTCGGACAGCACTACAGAAATGTAATCTGTGCTGCCCGTTTCAGATCTTCTGCTTCTTTCATCCCAAATGTTTACGATCCTTAGCACTCGGATGCGTCAATTTTTAATTAAGGAACTGTTTGTAATGTTTATGGTGCCCAGGATGAATCGCAATAGAGTTTACGCTTCCAAAACAAACATATACGAACAGCGAAGGCTTGCAAGTTGTAATCAGAAAGGGCCAGCTGGGACTAGTCAGATTCCAAGAAACAAAGCCACCAATTGATTACATTTTAAAGGAAATGGCCTGTATCTCGAAATTCGATCCCTACCAGAAAGTCAAAAAGATTAAATATCTGGTCTCTTTTTTTTCATACCTTTCTCCCTCCTGGTGCCTGTGATCAGCACACCATTGGTTGAATCCAATACATGTTTGATGCTATTAAATAAACGCTTCCTGTGTTCTGTATTCCTGTTTGAACTTGATTCAGAGTCATTATTTTATAAAGGAGAAAACTCAGGGGGTCGGGTTGCTGTCCCCCCAAGTCAGTCCCTCAGCGTCGACCCCTGGGTTTATTTCAGGCACCCGTCCATCTATCCATCCAGTCTTGATTTTTCCATTCCCAGAGTCCTCTTCTGGCTACCATGCTTAAATATAAACAGCCTTAAATCTTAAAGGGACAGTTTACCACAACAACCAAGAGCATGGGAAGGTCTGTGGCTGAGCTTGCTGCAGTGCATTCTGGGATTGCTCTCAGCATGTCTGTGACTGTGTCTGTGATTATTTTTATATTGGGGATTTTTTTATTTTTTTCATTTAGAAAAATGTTCTTTAAAATGTATTGAATAATTGATTGGTGTCGGATAAATTTATTTGTAATGTTTTTTTTCCCAGTCTCTTCACTAAGGAATCCCAGATAACTTGCAGTGATTAAATGATGCTTTTAAACATGAGATATTGAAACGAATGCATCAATCATCTGATAAACTCTTAATAAATCTGATGAATGAAGGGAGGTTGGTAATGCATCTAAAGAAAGCAGCATCTGGAACTTATCGAGCATTGGGAGGTCTGCTCACATAAACATCTGGCAACGATTACACTCACAGTTGTCATGTTTCTGGAACAATCAGGGGTTTGGGCTGTCCGAGTCTGTGTTTAGGGCTTCTGATTGGCCGAAATCACTTGTGTCGGCGTGCTTTATGTTGATTGTTTTTGTGATAATGAAGTTGTGTTTGTGTATGCTGCTGGGTGTGGCATGAGCATAAAGCTCTCTCTCTCTTGCTCTCTCTCTGCAGCCTCACGAGTTCGACGAGTGCCGCTTGGACATCAGTGTGAACGACAGCGTGTGGTATCTCCGCGCTCAGGATCCAGAGCATCGGAACCAGTGGATAGACTCCATTGAGCTGCACAGGGTCAGCTGCTTCTTCTGTTCTTTACTTTTTTCCTCCCAAATCATCCCCTGATTGACAATAAATTTTGAGTTGAGTGGCGCCACCTTATGTCCCGGAGCAGCTCTATTTTCTTTAAGCCTCATCTATTTTCGTTAGCCAGTGATTCTGGAGAGTCAAAAAGAACTTTGATCTGTAAAAAAACACTGTTTTACTCCATCAAACTATATTTTCAAAGTTAGTTTGGTGTTGATTTGAGCTGAAAGACAAGGAGATGCTCCACCTGCTGCTGTCACTGTGAAGTAATTTCTTCTGCATTTAATATTACTATAGTTTGAAACCATATCCGTAAACGGTTGAACACACATCAATTGTCTTGCTCCAGGAACAGTTTCTTGACTACTTTGTTGTAATCGGACACACAATACTTGTATAAATCATTTTTGGTTATAAAAAAATACAAAAATGTCTGACGATCATTCCTGACACTTAATGTGACGCATGTTGTGACATGAAGACACAGCAGAAGTAAAGTGAGAGAAAGAGAGGATGTGAGAAGCTTGAGTCAAAGCTATGTTTTTGGAGTGGGGGAAGGGGGTGTTTGGGGTCTGTGTGACAAAAACTAATTTAAACCGAATCCTGAAAATCAGCTTCAGAGGAATGCTCCACTGACCGAGCAATGGGAAAGCTGAAGAACTAATGATAATGGTGGAGTGGGTTTAGTGGTAAAATGGCACCTGAAGCTAATGGAAACTTGCTTTTTGCTTCTCTTCAACAGTTCAGCACAATGCTGGATATTTGACTTGTAGTTTGTGTGCTGGGTTTGTACGGAACACACCCTGAGACACACGTGCTTCTGATTTTTGCTGCCTCTGGGAAAGGAGGAGTCCCCCCCCCCCCCAGACTCAAGCATTTCCCCCTCCATTCATCCTGCTCTCACCCTGATCATGGCTCTTCTCTGATACTCTCTCTCTCTCTCTCTCTCTCTCTCTCTCTCTTACAGTCCCCCCCCCCCCTCTCTCTCTTACAGTTTCTCTCCTCTCTGTCTCTCTTGTACAGTTTCTTGCCTCTTTCTCTGGTTTACGGTAGAATCCTCTCTAGGATCCATCGATTGCGACTCAAACTCGTTCAGTATTTAATTGACCTGTTAATTTTGAGCATCTCTCAAAAACTATTTCGCATGTTTGAGCTGAAAGAACTCAAATTAATTTTGTTAATAAAGCAGCTTAACTTTTATTGGAGCTCTCTGCAGGGAAAATGTTGAGTGAAGCATGTGCTTGTCCTGGTTTAGGGGCTGACTCTGTGTCGCTGTTTGTCAATGCTTGGATTGTGTTTGACTCTCATCACCTGCTCTTTCTTCAGTAATGGCGTGTTGTGATTGGACCGGTGTTATCTGCAGGAAAGCTCCTGTAGCTCTCAGAGATTCGTTACACTACAAGGAACATCAGAGAGGAAGTGGTGGACTTTATTCCCTTTTTTTTAAACAGACGAGTGTTTCAGTTTTAGCTTGAATCTATGTCTCGTCGATTTAAATGCCATTAGCCGAGTTGTGTAGAAAAGTAAACTCTTTTTGCTGTATTTTAGGGTAAAATACACTGCAGATTTTAATGTTTACTTTGATCTGAACTGATCATTACATCTGCTTAATATAAATGAAATTAAAGCGCTTCGTCTTAAAATAAAAAAGCACAACGTCTGTTTTTGACACTAATATAGTATTGCTAAACAAAACTAAATAGTCTGGTTGCTAAGGAGGGGCCAGCAACATAATATAATGTTCCTTTTATTATTGTACGTTATATTAATCAAGCCCCATGCGTCTATCATGTACCATAGCTGAGATTTTAGTCATTGTGGTTGCTAAGGTAAACAGTTTGGTTACTACAGAGATGTCAAGAGTTGTCATAAAAAATATAAGTAGTTACTATGATTAAAATAAACAAATATCAATTTCAATCCCAATACTCATTTTATCAATATTTTCTTCTATTGTATAAATAGTGAAGCTAAAGCTAGCATCCATTACGGTGCACCACGTCTTTTTTATTATTACATTAATCAAGGTCAAGATTACATTTTCTCATCCTTTTTGTTTTGCTGAAATGGAAATGGAAATCTTTTGATCTGTTCTAAAGAACAATCTCTGCCTACTTTAATTGAAATAAAGTAAATAAACTATTGTAATATTTTGCAAACCAATACAGTATAACATTACATTTTCTTATGGATGAGAGAACCTCTGCGTGTGCTCACGATCTGCTCATGGCGAGGCGCTCTTGTGTGTGTTTATGCTTCTAAATAAACGGAACTATTTCCAGCAGCCGTTACTCATGAAATGAGCCTCTGGAGAGAAGCGTGTTCATGGAAAGTCACTCTCAGGACGGAGTGCGTTAGTGACGTGTGCCGAGGACCTGCTGGAAACAGTTCCTATCACACAAACACAGATGTTGATTTAAGTCATGTTTGGGAGTAAATATTACTGCAGAAGTGTGTGGTCGTGGAGCGGCAGTGTGTCAAATAACTTGTCTTTTCTTATTTTTTATACCGGCCACACAAGTACAAGGGGAGTTTGGTTCTTTAAATCCATAAAAGTGATGTAAGGGGGTCTCCATAAGTGACATAAGTTGATCCAAAAACGCAGGTTCAAATCCGTTATTTCCCAGTCATCCCACTCACTCTGCCCCCATCTCAATATAACTCTGTCCTTTATTGGAACAATGGAAAATATCATTTAAACAATGAAAACTGTGAAGAGGGATCTTCTCCACATTAACCGAATTCTCCACATTCTCCATCCGTTGATGTAGATTAAGCTAGTCCAATTAATGGCATCTGATTGTAACCCTGAAGCTCTTTTGGCCAATCAGAGGTCTCAACATTTGTTTGTCGGTAATGAGAAACACACACAAATAAAAAAATCTGGTTCAAAAATTAGCGTCGTGTAAAACAAACACATCTGCCGTCATCAACTCCTCCAACAGGAAGCGCTCAGGAAGTCATTTACACCGGTCATCAGCAGAAGAAAGCAAGAGTTCACTTTCACTCTTATTTTATAGTAATACATTTTTATTACTAATCTAATATAAAATTAAAACATTTGCTGCAGGTGCAGCTTTCATTGCCAGCATTCAATTCTAAAGAGCATGCTTTTTAATAAGACTGGCACAAGCTTTAGAAACATATTTATCTTTGAGGTCCAATATTTTTGGACTCTTGGAGGGTTGATTTGATAAGTGTCTGAAAAAAGTTAATATATATATATATATAAATAATTGTTCCCATTTTCATGCATCTCCTGGAGGATAGTGCAGGTGTTCCCTGGGGGTTTCTGGGAAATATTACTTTGAATTGACTGGTTCTGTGTCTCGCTTCTCTCTTATCTACAGGCTGAATCCGGTTATGGGTCTGAATCCAGTTTGAGGAGACATGGCTCCATGCTCTCTCTCACGTCTGCCACCAGTGGATACTCCGCCACCTCCACCTCCTCCTTTAAGGTGAAGAACACACATTTGCTTTCTGATCAATAATGAATGATCCCTGCTAGCACCAATGCTAATCTCAGAGTTTACGTGTGACCCTCAGAAAGGTCACAGTTTGAGGGAGAAGTTGGCGGAGATGGAGACCTTCCGGGATATTCTGTGCAGGCAGGTGGACACGCTGCAGAAGTACTTCGACGGCTGTGCAGATGCGGTCAACAAGGACGAGCTGCAGAGAGACAAGAGTGAGTAGAGCCAGAGTTCAAACCAACAGTCGTTTCCGATTGGAAACCCTGCGCTCTGCCTGTGTTTTGTCTCAGGATTTTCTGCACCCATTCAAAGGGATTGCTTATGAACGTCCCTGTGACGTGTGCGCATTGAATTTGACTTTAAACGACTCAAACTGGTTCGAAGAACAAATGTATTTTCACTAACTTACGTTTTGTTTCATTTATTCATAAAACACTGGGGTTTACTCATCAGATTTGTCTGTTTAAACACCTGAAATTGGTCCGATCCAGGATCGATTTCCCCATCCCTCCCCACTTACTCTCTCCTACTTCGCTTCCTGTCTACATGTTCCAATCAATAATAGAGTTACTGGTCACAACATTTTCTAAAATGCAACCAATTTAATATCGAAGCCATGCGCCCTGCAAGTGACCTGCGTTTAACCACAAAACTTGAGATGGTTTATGAAATGTGATTTTAATCCCGGGGTTAGATTCAGGTTGAACCCAGTGGAGCGACGCTGAGCGTTGCAGACCGGATTGGTCCTGATTCCTGCTCTGGATGAAGCTGTTGTTCCAGCACAAGAGCCTGTTGATTCGCGCTCACCCGCTGCATCAAGCCTCTTTTGTTTCCTGTCATCTCTCTCCGTGTTCGTGTGTCGGAGGATCTGAGGGGTCACGAGTTCATTCTGACTGTGTGTGTGTGTGCGTGTGTGTGTGCGTGTGCGTGTGTGTGTGTTCTCTGCTCAGTCGTGGAGGACGATGAGGACGGCTTCCCCACCACTCGCTCCGATGGAGAGTATCTGCACAACAATAACGGCAGCAAGGAGAAACGTGAGTGTGAGCATCTTCAGATATTACACGTGCTGGTTTAGATACAACTTGTTGTTTTGTACATTTTCTCAAAGGATCATGACAGCAGGTCAGTATTAGGTTTACAAAGAGGGGGAACAATTTTCATGGAAACTCAGGAATTTATATATAGTTAAAAAATGTTTACACTGGAGGGAAACAACACGTTTCCACGGTGCTATATCGATAAATATGTTGTATACAGTAAATATAGCAGTTCCTCGTATATGATCCCAATCTATTGGGTGTAACAAATTTTTTTTGCCCTTTCCAGTGTAAAAATTATATATAATTTTACACTCTACACTGGCAAAGTGTACTTTTTTACACCGTGTATTCAATACTTTGGGAGTTTTACACATTTTACACGAATTTTTTTACACTGGTAGACCCGATTGATTAGGACCATATATGATCTGAGCGGCGTTGGATTGACGCTGCTAAATTTACCGTGTATCTACAATAGCCAGGTTTATAATGTTTGCAATCCATTCTTGTGCGTTGTTTTTTCCAAAACTTTCAGACTTGCGTGCATGTCAAATCAAATCACTTTTATTGTCACATCATCAGCAGCACGTGTGCTGTGATGAGTGAAAAGCTTATGTGCTGGCTCCAGACAGTGCAAAATACAGACAGTGCAAAAAAAATAAAAATGTGTGCATGCGTATAATGGTGCATTTATTGTATGCAATATATTCTTATGATTCTCCATGTATAAACCCTTGGATGGATGTTTCACAGACTCCGCCCATCTCTGGTGTATACAGCAGCACAATATTAACATTTTGCATTTGCAGAAGATCTTACGGTTGAGGTTCTTGCACAAGTGATGATCAGAGGCTTGAGTTTGAACGAGCACAGATCACTTAACTTTACATTTAGTAACGCAGCAGCTATAATAATTACAATGATTAAACTCTTTAGGGCTTCAGCTACTGATTATTATCGATTAATCTTTCTCAGTTTTATTTTCTGACTGAAATACACAGAAAGAAAGTGGACTCAAACTTTACCTCGTTTTGAGGACAGAAACCATCTGTTTTAAGAAGCACATTGTCTTGCTCTCTCCACCAGTGTTCCAGTGCTTGAGTCACAAAGGCATCAATGGGGTGGATTTTAAAGGGGAAGCGATCACGTTCAAGGCGACCACCGCCGGGATCCTGGCGACGCTCTCTCACTGCATCGAGCTCATGGTGAAGCGAGAGGACAGCTGGCAGAAGAGGCTCGATAAGGTAACAGCCGGAGCCATCTCCACTAAGAGTTTGCCATCCAGTGCTTTCAAAAGGTGTAGGACGACTGATCTGGGATCTGATCTGATGCACGTGTCTTTATTGTTTTATGTTTGAATCTCTACACGAGTAAAAGTATGGATTGCATTTGTTCTAAAATCGTAAAAATGTAGTTGAGCTCGTCCCAGAGAAGGTGTTGTTATTGTAACCATCTCCTGCAGAATTCCTGCAGACGGTGCTTTCACCACTGAATAGTTTGGTGTGTGGCTGAATGTGTCGCGCTCAGCATAACGGTGACATTTACAATCAGCCGGAGAGCAGCGCTCGGAACAATGGAGCGATGCACTGTCTCGCTCCAGCCCGGTCATGTGATCAGTCCTCTCTGGCTTTCCTGCAGGAGATGGAGAAGAGGAGGAGGGTGGAGGAGGCCTATAAATCTGCTCTATCTGAGCTCAAGAAGAAGTCTCATTTTGGAGGTCCTGACTATGAGGTGTGTTCACTTTCAGTTTTCAGAGAGTGTTAAAAAGTACAAAAAAACCTAAATATTACAAGAAACTTGTTTAAAACTGAAAAATTGGTTGAAGTGAAAATAATTATTAAAACAAGTACTAAAATCTGTTTAGCTTGTTTTTCAAAATGTAAATTATAATAAAAAGCATTTTAGAACTTCAAAAAAACAAAACAACTTTTTAAAAACTTGTTTAATTATTTAAAAAAAATTAAATGGTAATAAAACAAAGCTTTTTGAAATTTAAAACAGGAAAATATTAAAACAAAATTTTAGTAATCTTTTAAGTAAAAAGTAGTGAAAAATTACAAAAATAATTGAAAACATTTTTGAAATTGTACAATAGCCATTAAATGAGTTTAAAAAATTAAAATAGGTTTTGTTGTTCTAAAAATAAACAAATGTAGACATTAGTAAATGGACAAAAAGTGAGTGAAATATTTAAAACAGGAATCTCGAGAGAGTCTCGAGAACAGTTTCAGGATAAAGAGTATTGATTTAATACATTTTAATGTTGTGAGAATCGCTGCAGTCGCTGATTCAGAAGAATGCAAGTTAACGGTTACTGTCTGAGATAAAAATAAGCGTTAAAACAAGGCCAGATCAATACCTGCAGCTGCTCTAAGCTCTTTATGAAGCAAGACCTGAGCTCGAGATCGATCATTATTTACAGAAGATTATTTTAATCTCTCCTCTCTTCTGATGGACGGCTGCATTCTGTAGATTTAATATTAACATGGAGAGTAACCTCGTGTCGTAAATCAGCGATATCAGTTCGATTTACTGTAATGAGAGACTGGGAGGTGGAGTAGGTTACGATCACAATCAGCAGATTCCTCCGGTGTGCTCTTCATAACGTTGAGTCAGAAGCTGAACCCGTGTTGAAACGAGGATTCGTGAAGTTGTCTGTGTTTGCTTCTTCAGGAGGGACCCAACAGCCTGATCAATGAAGACGAATTCTTCGACGCCGTGGAGGCTGCTCTCGACCGACAAGATAAGATCGAGGAGCAGGTTCAGCAGCTTTATCTCAAATCTTGTGTTTTACGTGATGTTCATTCTATAAAAAAAAGTTAAATAATTAACTTTTTTAGTACTGCTGCTTTTGTTTCTGTGAAAATAATTGTGTTTAAAAGCGTTTACACTACTGCTTTATGCTTTTAAAAGTGCTTGTCGTTCTGCTTTAGTCTCAGTGTGAGAAGAGCCGGATACAGAGGAGCGGCTCCGTGCCTTCAGGAGACCCGTTCTCCAGCGCGGGCTCCTACCGCTTCTCTGAGAAGGTGATTTCATCAGTCATCACCAGATCACCTCCCCACTGTCTCCTCTTACATCTTTGACCCTTGACCTTTTCCCTCCATAAACTGATGTCAGACTTGTTTGGTTGGTTCCTGCTGTAGCTTCAGAATGAGATTTAACGTTGTGATTTGATCTGGGAGTTTTCTGGGCGGCGTCTTCTCCTCTGAAGTCAGTGTTGATGCTTGTGGTGTTTTCCCTCTCTCCTCTTGCTCGTCGTGTAGCCTCCCTCTCGTCCTTCCTCTCCTGCTGTAGCCTTCACTTCCTCTCTCCACGAGCACCGCTTCAGCGCTGAGGTAACAGCGCCCTCTAGCACACAGCTCTGTCCTCTCATGAGAATGGATTCGTCGTAATGGTGATGGTGGGTTCTGTGCAGGTGGAGGAGATGGTCCAGAGTCACATGACCTACTCCCTGCAGGATGTCGGAGGTGATGCGAACTGGCAGCTGGTGGTGGAAGAGGGAGAGATGAAGGTGCGTCAGATTCGGCTGTGGTTTACTTTCTACCAGTGCATTTTTTGCACTGTGTTTGCAAAGCTGCTAAAAGCTGTTTTATGGGTGTGATATTTGATATTTTTAAAGCAATTTTACATTTTTAATTTAGTTTACTGTGATTTCGTGATCTATTTTATTTATTGTTTTGATGATTTTTATTCAAGTACATTGTCGTTTGAGACTAAGCTTTTTTTACGTCTTGTTTTATTTATTTTGGATGTTTGTTATTTTCTTCCGTTTCTAGATTTAAAGATTGTTTAGAAGTTAATTAAGGAACTTTGAGAGGCCGTGTTTGTGATGTTATTGGAGCTGATCTCAGAACAGTAATGTGATTGTTTCTGAGACGGAGGAATATGTAACTGTGACTCGTGTAGAGCTTCCGTTGCTCGAGTGTGTGATGTGTTTCTGCTCGTGTCCGGCTCCTCTCAGGTTTACCGCAGAGAGGTGGAGGAGAACGGCATCGTTCTGGATCCGCTCAAGGCCACGCACTGTGTCAAAGGAGTCACCGGTCACGAGGTCTGCCAGTACTTCTGGGACACAGATGTCCGTAACGACTGGGAGAGTGAGTTCCTGTCCGTAAACACAACAGATGATGAAACAGCCTCTGTCTGATTGGCTGACGAGGGTTGATTAACTCGTATAACCACACAAGACGCTTATGTTAATGTTAAACTATGCAGAAGGATCTTTCACTCATCGATGGTCGAGATCCGCTTGATCCTTTTAGCTTTTCCCGTTCTTTATTCGTAATGAACAAAGGTGGAGAAATATTCTGGTGTTCCCATCAGTTTTACCGGTATCTTTGTTTGCAGCGACCGTTGAAAACTTCAACATTGTGGAAACGCTGTCCGATAACGCCATCATCGTCTACCAGACTCATAAGGTGAGCAGCTTCAGTCCTGCATGCACCCAACAACCTATGGCTCCCTAGCAACCAAACTGTTTACCCTAGCAACCACATTTACTGATCTTTATCTCAGCTTTGATGGTTGATGGACATGGAGTTGGTTTATAAAGCGTATGGTGACAAAGGGAACATTATATTGAGTCAGTGACTCCTCCATAGCAACCTGGACCCAATCATCGTTGTGTTTGTGTTTGCCGTCTGTTCAGAGAGTCTGGCCGGCGTCACAGAGGGACGTTCTGTATCTTTCTGCCATTCGGAAGATCCTGGCCAACAATGAGAACGACCCTGACACGTGGCTCGTCTGTAACTTCTCCGTGGAGCACGAGAACGCTCAGGTACGTCTGCTATTGTACTATCGATAGCGGATCGTTAGCCTCGGTTCACAAAACGATGGCACATTTTCTAAAACCAAAAGCACAACCGTTTTATTTCTTTTTCCCTTTGCAGCCAAACAACAGGTGCGTGCGGGCAAAAATCAACATCGCCATGATCTGCCAGACGCTGGTGAGTCCCCCGGAGGCGGATGGGGAGATCAGCAGAGAGAACATCACCTGCAAGATCACCTACGTGGCCAACGGTCAGTGACGCTGTTCTCTCAGTGGTTTCTCAGACCCGAGGCTTGACGTCGTGTTGTGTGCCTGCCTGCAGTGAATCCGGGCGGCTGGGCTCCAGCTTCCGTCCTGAGGGCCGTGGCTAAGAGAGAGTATCCCAAATTCCTCAAGCGCTTCACCTCCTACGTCCAGGAGAAAACCTCTGGGAAGCCCATCCTCTTCTGAGGTTCTGCAGGTACGGGGTCGTGCCGGCTTTTCTGTTGCATCTATTAACCCGGTGCAGTAGCTTTCTGCTGGATGTCTGTCTCCATTTATTTAAATCTTATTAAGTGTTTTTTGTTTGGATTTTTCATCAAGGGTTTTTGTGGTTTGTCTTTTTATATTCACTAGTTTTTGTTTTGTTTTTTTATTTTAATTTTGGTCATAGTTATAATTAGACAAATTCAATAAACATTTTAGTTTTGACATTTTTAAAAAGTATTTTATTTATTTATTTTATATGTTAAAAGTTCCAAGACTTTTTTTGAAATCATAGCTTTTGAGTAGGGCTTTTAGAAATTTAAGGTTGTATATTATTATATTATATTTTTTCAGTATGTCCTCTCTGAGGGAGGGGCTAGGTTTGGAATGATGTCTTGAGGTCTTCCTTTACAACGTCACTTCAGGGATTAAATGTCTAGGATTTGGAAAATGACAGGAAAGCATGTAAAATTGTGGTCCTCTATGCAGCACAGGACAACCCTCAGATTCAGATCAAGAGAAAAAGAATGAGAACCAAACTGTAAAGAAACAAGTTTGTTTCTGATTTAAGGCCTGTTCACATCGATCTCCTGATGGCTTCTCAGCAGGGTGCTTTTCGTCTGCGTCAAGAAATATTGATGCAGTGACGCTCCCTGCCTGAAGATGGCGGCTGCGAATTGAAAGTACACATAGAAAAAAAACGCTTTTTACTGTTTCTGGCTGATCACAAGGAGCTGTTCGTCAAAAACACGGGATTTGCTTTTGGCAGTGAAATCTCGTTGGGACCCGTGGTTTAATATCGAGGCAAGAAACTTCGCAACGAAACATTCAGGTTGATGTGAACAGGCTTTTAGTATAACTCTACCTGGGTAGAGCTCTCTCCCCCTTGCTCTCGTAACAAATGTCAGTGAGCTATTAAATAATAAAGAGATTCCTGTATAAAATGTGATCATTGTGTTTATTTTACAGCCAGAAGAAGGAAGAAAGCCCTGTGCTCCTTCTCCAGATGCTTCTCATTCCTCGGCTCAGACTGAAAGCCATCCTTCACCCAGAAACCGCAATCTCAGAACCTCGCTGACAGCTTTTATCCACATTTACCACAGTAAAAATATGATTTTCCTCATAACAGATGAAAAAAACCAAGCCCTGCTGGGAGGATTCCATCGGGAGTGAGAAGCATCCAGAAATAAAGTTCCCTGCAGCAGCAGTAGCAATCAATAGGGTGCACTTTACTACTTCCAGGTACTAAAATGCACACTTAAGCCATGTACTATTTAAAACGACGCTGTCTGGAGAGAGAGAGAACTTTCTTTGGGTAAATGATGCCGCACTGGGAGCATTGCTGACGTTCACCAGCGGAGAGGTTCAGTTTAGCTCTTTCTTTCACCATCTGTAAACCAAGGCGTGTTTATCTCTTTTATGAAGCGCAGGAAGTGCCGCCGCGGATGAAGAGATTTCACATTTAACATTATTTAGTTCCTCCAGTTTCAGAACCGTAGCACAATTCCAGATCCATCTGCAAAAAAACCTATTTGAAAGTGTATATAGTTTCATTACTGCTTCGGATGCTCAGTCGATGCTTTTAGCTGAAGAATCCGCCTCCATTTGCCTTAGCGAGCGTGTGTGTGTGTGTGTGTGTGTGCGTGTGTGTGTGTGTGTGTGTGTGCGAGAGAGAGAGAGGGAGAGGAGTGTGCAATGCACACTTCTAGAAAAGTGCCTCATTATTGATCGTTTCGGTTTCACATTGCTTTTTGCAATCAGAGACGTGTCATCTCATTGGTCCAGCCCTGCCGTCAATCAAAGTTTCTGTCCAACAGGAAGATGCCGTTTGACTTTAGGGCGTAATGTAGATTTGTGTAGAGTTAGTGGATTATTTATTTGTTTCTTCTTCCTTTAAAGTCAAAATTAAAGGTGAGCGTGCACTTGTGAAACTATACTGGTTTTGTCTTGTTTTCCTGATTCAACTTTAGAGATCTATGGTAGATTAGTTCTTAAGTAATGAAATGCACAATTGTGTTTTTCCTGCTTAAATAAACCTTAAATAAATTTGATTTCTGTTCATTATGCAAATAGAGCAAGGATATTCAGGTAAAATCCACATTTGGTGCATAAACTGTTTAAGAATCGAACCGTCTAAAGAGTCTATCCTGGAAAACAAGACAAAAATTCAATGTTTTATTTGTTTGTAAACTACAAATTCAAGCTTTTACATTTTCACCAAATATTTTCATACTTGCCAGACTGTTAAAAACTGAAGAGAAGACGAATAGCTGAACGTAGAGCAGCTTCTCCACTACAACATCGATTTCGTTTAACCTATCGCTTGCTGAATTAACGAAAGCAACGAAAACATTCCAAGAGCTCGCAAATCCACCTGAGCGAAGCGGTAGATCTCAACGTGCTTTTAAAGAGAAGCCATTGGTTCATCCTCGGAACAAAATCTATATGTTAGAGTTTATTTGAAAAATCTGGAGCTCTTCGTCCCAAAGCTTCAGGAAGGTTGTGACTCTCAAGTGGTTCAAGTTAAAGTGCCAGGAAAAAAAGTAACATCGTGTGAGAAGAATCCCACCGTGTCATGTTTTATCGCCCCTTTGGCGCAAATGCTGAACCACTTGTAGATTCCTCAAAATCAGAGCTCAAGAAACGGTTTCATCGTCATTGTAAGATTCCGAGAATGAGCCAGAGATGCAGAGCGCTTCCGGCGAAAATCCTCTTTAACGTTGATTTCCAGGTTGTCGTTTAAACTTTTCCGATTGGCCATGACTCCAGTAGAAGCAGCCAATCAGGAGAAAGCTTTGTCTCAGTCTCGCGCATGGTGGGATGCATTTGCACTGAATGTAAGAATTTCATTGTTTCTCTGATGTTTCGTGTACATACTGAAGGTGTTGGGATGAACTTGTACTGTGAAGAGTTTTGAGAGGAATAAAATGATTGACATCTTTCTGCACACGGCTCTGTTCTCCTTTCACCTGATGCTTGTGTTCACATAGAACTCTACAGTTTGGTTTGATTTATGCTTTACATTGTTTTCTACTGAAAGTCTTCTGCATTTAGTTTAGAGTTTGGGGAATGATTTTGGGCCTTTGAGAATTCAGTTTTTTAGTTAAACAGGGCAACTCTTTCCAAAAACTAGCCAAATCACTAAGTTTTGTAATTTATTAGTAATAGTTTTTTTACTTTTTATGTAAAATTTGTATAAAGTCGACAGGAATCCTCTAGATTTCGCCTCTTCTCTCTGTGAGAGACATTTCAAGTGTTTTTAAAAATGTGCCTTTTTCACCAAAAACGACATACTAACCCCTTTGTGTTTTTCAGTTTTTGGCCAAATTTTTTTCTACACATTTTAAGTTCATATCTTAATTTCTAGACATGATATCAACATGAAATGTACAGGAATCCTCTAGTTTACACCTCCTCTCTCTGTGGGAGGCATTTCAAGTGTTTTTAAAAATGTGCCATTTTTACCAAAAACGACATACTAACCCCTTTGTGTTTTTCAGTTTTATGGCAATTTTTTTCTACACATTTTAGGTCCATATCTTAATTTCTAGACATGATATCAACATGAAATGTACAGTAATCCTCTAGTTTACACCTCCTCTCTCTGTGGGAGGCATTTCAAGTGTTTTTAAAAATGTGCCATTTTCACCAAAAACGACATACTAACCCCTTTGTGTTTTTCAGTTTTACGGCAATTTTTTTCTACACATTTTAGGTTCAAATCTTAATTTCTAGACATGATATCAACATGAAATGTACAAGAATCCTCTAGTTTACGCCTCCTCTCTCTGTAGGAGACATTTCAAGTGTTTTTAAAAATGTGCCATTTTCACCAAAAACGACATACTAACCCCTTTGTGTTTTTCAGGTTTCGGCAAAATTTTTTTCTACACATTTTAGGTCCATATCTAAATTTCCAGACATGATATCAACATGAAATGTACAGGAATCCTCTGGTTTACGCCTCCTCTCTCTGTGGGAGGCATTTCAAGTGTTTTTAAAAATGTGCCATTTTTACCAAAAACGACATACTAACCCCTTTGTGTTTTTCAGTTTTACGGCAATTTTTTTCTACACATTTTAGGTCCATATCTTAATTTCTAGACATGATATCAACATGAAATGTACAGTAATCCTCTAGTTTACACCTCCTCTCTCTGTGGGAGGCATTTCAAGTGTTTTTAAAAATGTGCAATTTTCACCAAAAACGACATACTAACCCCTTTGTGTTTTTCAGTTTTTGGCCAAATATTTTCTACACATTTTAGGTCCATATCTTAATTTCTAGACATGATATCAACATTAAATCTACAGGAATCCTCTAGTTTACACCTCCTCTCTCTGTGGGAGGCATTTCAAGTGTTTTTAAAAATGTGCCATTTTCACCAAAAACGACATACTAACCCCTTTGTGTTTTTCAGTTTTACGGCAATTTTTTTCTACACATTTTAGGTCCATATCTTAATT
Organism: Danionella cerebrum; assembly: GCA_007224835.1. NCBI lineage: Eukaryota > Metazoa > Chordata > Actinopteri > Cypriniformes > Danionidae > Danionella > Danionella cerebrum. Next base: position 126,224 of record SRMA01024027.1, read on the forward strand.
TCTAGACATGATATCAATATGAAATGTACAGGAATCCTCTAGTTTACACCTCCTCTCTCTGTGGGAGGCATTTCAAGTGTTTTTAAAAATGTGCCATTTTCCCCAAAAACGACATACTAACCCCTTTGTGTTTTTCAGTTTTACGGCAATTTTTTTCTACACATTTTAGGTCCATATCTTAATTTCTAGACATGATATCAACATGAAATGTACAGTAATCCTCTAGTTTACACCTCCTCTCTCTGTGGGAGACATTTCAAGTGTTTTTAAAAATGTGCCATTTTCACCAAAAACGACATACTAACCCCTTTGTGTTTTTCAGTTTTTGGCCAAATTTTTTTCTACACATTTTAGGTTCAAATCTTAATTTCTAGACATGATATCAACATGAAATGTGCAGAAATCCTCTGGTTTACACCTCCTCTCTCTGTGGGAGACAATTCAAGTGTTTTTAAAAATTTGCCATCTTCACCAAAAACGGCATACTAACCCCTTTGTGTTTTTTCAGTTTTTGGCCAAATTTTTTTCTACACATTTTAGGTTCAAATCTTAATTTCTAGACATGATATCAACATGAAATGTACAGGAATCCTCTAGTTTACACCTCCTCTCTCTGTGGGAGACAATTCAAGTGTTTTTAAAAATTTGCCATTTTCACCAAAAACGACATACTAACCCCTTTGTGTTTTTTCAGTTTTTGGCCAATTTTTTTTTTACAAAATTTAGGTTCAAATCTCAATTTCTAGACATGATATCAACATGAAATCTACAGGAATCCTCTAGTTTACACCTCCTCTCTCTGTGGGAGACATTTCAAGTGTTTTTAGAAATGTGCCATTTTCACCAAAAACGACATACTAACCCCTTTGTGTTTTTCAGTTTTTGGCCAAATATTTTCTACACATTTTAAGTTCAAATCTTAATTTCTAGACATGATATCAACATGAAATGTAGAGGAATCCTCTAGTTTACACCTCCTCTCTCTGTGGGAGACATTTCAAGTGTTTTTAGAAATGTGCCATTTTCACCAAAAACGACATACTAACCCCTTTGTGTTTTTCAGTTTTTGGCCAAATATTTTCTACACATTTTAAGTTCAAATCTTAATTTCTAGACATGATATCAACATGAAATGTAGAGGAATCCTCTAGTTTACACCTCCTCTCTCTGTGGGAGACATTTCAAGTGTGTTTAAAAATGTGCCATTTTCACCAAAAACGACATACTAACCCCTTTGTGTTTTTCAGTTTTGGTCAAATTTTTTCTACACATTTTAGGTTCAAATCTTAATTTCTAGACATGATATCAACATGAAATGTACAGGAATCCTCTAGTTTACACCTCCTCTCTCTGTGGGAGACATTTCAAGTGTTTTTAAAAATTTGCCATTTTCACCAAAAACGACAGACTAACCCCTTTGTGTTTTTTCAGTTTTTGGCCAAATTTTTTTCTACACATTTTAGGTTCAAATCTTAATTTCTAGACATGATATCAACATGAAATGTACAAGAATACTCTAGTTTACGCCTCCTCTCTCTGTGGGAGACATTTCAAGAGTATTTAAAAATGTGCCATTTTCACCAAAAACGACATACTAACCCCTTTGTGTTTTTCAGTTTTGGTCAAATTTTTTCTACACATTTTAGGTTCAAATCTTAATTTCTAGACATGATATCAACATGAAATGTACAAGAATACTCTAGTTTACGCCTCCTCTCTCTGTGGGAGACATTTCAAGAGTTTTTAAAAATGTGCCATTTTCACCAAAAACGACATACTAACCCCTTTGTGTTTTTCAGTTTTGGTCAAATTTTTTTCTACACATTTTAGGTTCATATCTTAATTTCTAGACATGATATCAACATGAAATGTACAGGAATTCTCTAGTTTACGCCTCTTCTCTCTGTGGGAGACATTTCAAGAGTTTTTAAAAATGTGCCGTTTTCACCAAAAACGACATACTAACCCCTTTGTGTTTTTCAGTTTTTGGCCAAATTTTTTTCTACACATTTTAGGTTCAAATCTTAATTTCTAGACATGATATCAACATGAAATGTACAAGAATCCTCTAGTTTACGCCTCCTCTCTCTGTAGGAGACATTTCAAGAGTTTTTAAAAATGTGCCATTTTCACCAAAAACGACATACTAACCCCTTTGTGTTTTTCAGTTTTTGGCCAAATTTTTTCTACACATTTTAGGTTCAAATCTTAATTTCTAGACATGATATCAACATGAAATGTACAAGAATACTCTAGTTTACGCCTCCTCTCTCTGTGGGAGACATTTCAAGAGTTTTTAAAAATGTGCCATTTTCACCAAAAACGACATACTAACCCCTTTGTGTTTTTCAGTTTTTGGTCAAATTTTTTTCTACACATTTTAGGTTCATATCTTAATTTCTAGACATGATATCAACATGAAATGTACAGGAATTCTCTAGTTTACGCCTCTTCTCTCTGTGGGAGACATTTCAAGAGTTTTTAAAAATGTGCCGTTTTCACCAAAAACGACATACTAACCCCTTTGTGTTTTTCAGTTTTTGGCCAAATTTTTTTCTACACATTTTAAGTTCAAATCTTAATTTCTAGACATGATATCAACATGAAATGTGCAGAAATCCTCTGGTTTACACCTCCTCTCTCTGTGGGAGACATTTCAAGTGTTTTTAAAAATTTGCCATTTTCACCAAAAACGACATACTAACCCCTTTGTGTTTTTTAAATTTTTTTCTACACATTTTAGGTTCAAATCTTAATTTCTAGACATGATATCAACATGAAATGTACAAGAATACTCTAGTTTACGCCTCCTCTCTCTGTAGGAGACATTTCAAGAGTTTTTAAAAATGTGCCATTTTCACCAAAAACGACATACTAACCCCCTTGTGTTTTTCAGTTTTTGGTCAAATTTTTTTCTACACATTTTAGGTTCATATCTTAATTTCTAGACATGATATCAACATGAAATGTACAAGAATACTCTAGTTTACGCCTCCTCTCTCTGTGGGAGACATTTCAAGTGTTTTTAAAAATGTGCCATTTTCACCAAAAACGACATACTAACCCCTTTGTGTTTTTCAGTTTTTGGCCAAATATTTTCTACACATTTTAAGTTCAAATCTTAATTTCTAGACATGATATCAACATGAAATGTAGAGGAATCCTCTAGTTTACACCTCCTCTCTCTGTGGGAGGCATTTCAAGTGTTTTTAAAAATGTGCCATTTTCACCAAAAACGACATACTAACCCCTTTGTGTTTTTCAGGTTTCGGCAAAATTTTTTTCTACACATTTTAGGTCCATATCTAAATTTCCAGACATGATATCAACATGAAATGTACAGGAATCCTCTAGTTTACGCCTCCTCTCTCTGTGGGAGGCATTTCAAGTGTTTTTAAAAATGTGCCATTTTCACCAAAAACGACATACTAACCCCTTTGTGTTTTTCAGTTTTTGGCCAAATATTTTCTACACATTTTAAGTTCAAATCTTAATTTCTAGACATGATATCAACAGGAAATGTACAGGAATCCTCTAGTTTACACCTCCTCTCTCTGTGGGAGACAATTCAAGTGTTTTTAAAAATTTGCCATTTTCACCAAAAACGACATACTAACCCCTTTGTGTTTTTTCAGTTTTTGGCCAAATTTTTTTCTACACATTTTAGGTTCAAATCTTAATTTCTAGACATGATATCAACATGAAATCTACAGGAATCCTCTAGTTTACACCTCCTCTCTCTGTAGGAGACATTTCAAGTGTTTTTAAAAATGTGCCATTTTCACCAAAAACGACATACTAACCCCTTTGTGTTTTTCAGTTTTTGGCCAAATTTTTTCTACACATTTTAAGTTCAAATCTTAATTTCTAGACATGATATCAACATGAAATGTAGAGGAATCCTCTAGTTTACACCTCCTCTCTCTGTGGGAGACAATTCAAGTGTTTTTAAAAATTTGCCATTTTCACCAAAAACGATATACTAACCCCTTTGTGTTTTTCAGTTTTTGGCCAAATTTTTTTTTACAAAATTTAGGTTCAAATCTTAATTTCTAGACATGATATCAACATGAAATGTACAGGAATCCTCTAGTTTACACCTCCTCTCTCTGTGGGAGACATTTCAAGTGTTTTTAGAAATGTGCCATTTTCACCAAAAACGACATACTAACCCCTTTGTGTTTTTCAGTTTTTGGCCAAATATTTTCTACACATTTTAGGTCCATATCTTAATTTCTAGACATGATGTCAACATGAAATGTACAGTAATCCTCTAGTTTACACCTCCTCTCTCTGTGGGAGACATTTGAAACTTGCAGGACTGAAAGAGAATCTTAAGTCTGACTAGAGTTACCCTAAAATTTTTCTAATTAAAATTTTATTTGATTAATTTGAATCCAATCTTAAAAAAGTAAAAATTTAATCTTAAAGCTCAGTTACTGTGTTTTATTGTTCAGAAAGCTTCTTAAGCATAAATGATTCTTTCACAGAGAATGGTCTGCGTATATATTACAGAGCTCCTCTGAACTGCCTCATTAAATGAGCTATCTAAGCAAAATGAGATTCAGTTGCCAAGCAACCCTGCATCTTGAAATAGGGATGATGTACAAGTGTTATTTTTGACTACAGAGGTGATCGAGTGTAAGTTCATACATCTAAACTCCCAGAAACTTTTTAAATAATTAAGGCACACAACACATAGAAATCCATCGTCTTAGAGAAGTATAGAACATCGTTAAAGTAACTGTACTGCCAAATTAATATGTAATGAGAGCGAGAGGGGGGGGGGGGGGGGGAAAGAAAGAAAAAGAGAATATAAACAAAACTAGAGTGATGAAGAAAGAGAGAGAGAGATACTCATCTGCATCTCTTCTGAGGACAAGGAAAGCATGAAATCCATCGCCTCAGAAACCATCATGAAACTAAATGAAAATCATGGTGAGAGCATTTGTTAGACACCTTTAGTCACTTCTACTTTTGATTGTTTTTATTTGTTCTTATATATTTTAATCAAAGATTAAAAAAAGTTTGTCATGTGCTGCAGAGGCAGGGAGTCGTGATGTCTCAGTCTATTTCCACATTCACAGATGTAAAGCAAGCAGGTGAGAGACGGAGAGACGGACGAGGTGTGAAGGAGGAATGTGTGAGCGAGAGAGAGAGAGAGAGAGAGAGAGAGAGAGAGAGATTTCATCATCACAAAGACGGATCCCACCAACATGAAACCGAAGTGATGTCAGTCACGAGCACAGCACCTTTCAATCAGAAGCTACAAAACAATACTTTCTAAAATTCAGCACAGCGCTTTATCAACAAGGAGCTTCCTGGTTCAAGTCCAGGCTCGAAGACACCCAAGGACTCAGTATTCACTGCGCTCTTCTGTCTAAACTGAGTGACGACAGTCTAAAAGCTCTTTAAGAAACAATCCACATCAGCATTTATCATTTCTTCTCAAACGCCTGGAAAAAGGAGCTTTCACTGAGCCAAATATCTCCAAGAGCTGCTTCTGAATCTAGACATTAGAAAGACGTCTCTCTGTCCTCTGAAGATGAAAGTGTTGGGTTCTCCTTCAAACCAAGGGACTTCAGGAAACCACGCCCTGGATCTTTATGAAACCACGCCCCTGATATTGATGCTTTATCAATGCAACAATCGTTTCCACCAAGTGTTTTTGAATCCATGTTTTCAGGAAAAATGCAGAGCATGAGAAAAGTTTGAGCATAAACTATGATATTGGCCAACCCCATGATTTTCCTTGACCGAGATAGTGATATGCAAAACATGGTTGCTATGGTAAAAAGTTAGGTTGCTATGGAGGGCTCAGTGATACTATAATGTTCACTAAAAGTGACGATCAACCTCAATGTTTATCACTTACTCTGAGATTCGGAGGGTTCAGAAAAGTTGGTTGCTAAGGTAATGTTTGGTTGCTAGGGTGATTTAACCCATTCTAAAGCCTGGGGTTTTAATACTTTTGCACAGTGGTTGCTATGTTCGTACACAGACTGGTAACTTCCACAAGTGTTGGACAGTTTGAAGTTTTTATGAGGTTCTCAGATTGAGCTACAGTTTCACAACGTTTGACCAGGAAAAATTCCCAGGATTCTCAGCGATTTCCTTGAATACCTTTAGTGGTACCAGCCTGAAAAGATATAGCAACCCGAGTCAGAGCAGTTTGGATGTTTTGTGAAGTTTGGTGGCTGTAGTTTGAGCGGCACATTAAAAGCAAAGTCAGTATAAAACACTGAAGTTAAATGTCAACATCTGAAAGTTTCCAAAC